>JAJGRW010001058.1:35672-337405 GCA_025461045.1 Carex parvula | reverse complement strand
TTGGTTTGGCTAGGTTTTTTGAAAATCGAATAAAATTAAGTTTGACCATTTTAATTCGGTTTTAACTGAACTGACCGTTGAACACCCTATAAACAATAACACTTAAAAACCAATCAATCTATTGATTGATTAATTAATTTATGGTGTTTGATGTAGGTAAGGTGGAGATTGTAGTCACAGAAGGTGAGCAGGGCGATTCTGTAATTTCAACTGTCAACAAAATTGGAGCTACAACTCTTGTTTGGGGCTTCATGATGCCAGTTTCTTTATAGGTACATCAATTACCTAGCTAAAGATTTTAATTGAACATGATATCTGGTACCGGTTGGTATGGTATACACATGCTTTTTTGTCATGTACCAGTGGTACCAATAAACCTTGCTTTTCAACTTCTTTTTATTTTTAAGGTTAGTGGCTTTAAATGCTTTTCAATTTTATACATAATGCATTAGTGATTTCGTATTTTATACTAGAGAATTTAATTGAAGAATATCTAGTAACGGTTGGTATGGTATGCACATGTTTTTTGTCATGTACCAGTGGTACCAGTAAGCCTTGCTTTTCAATTTATACAGACTGTGTTGGTGATTTCTGTATTATTAACTAGAGATTTTATTTGAAGAATATTTGGTGCCGGTTGGTATCGTACACATATTCTTTTGACGTGTACCAGTGTTACCAGTAAACCTTTCTTTACAATTTTATACAGACTAAATGGTGATTTTCTTCTTTCTGGATTCTGTATTTTCAAAAATGTTTCAGGGTGACAAATCATATATGAATAGAAGAAATCTGAGATGTCGATATCGCCGTAAAACAGCATCCGGCAGTTCAAGATGTTCCCTTTTAAATCTCGAACTATCACAAGTCGAAACCATACAAATACGGTTAGTTAGTTTATCCTTTTTAGTTCATCAAATTTATCAAAAAGTTTACTAGAAAGTACAAAGTTAATTACTAATTTTTTTTTACAAATTAAATAGGAAGATAGTTTCATTTGAATCTTCTTATTATTACTATTTTTTGTAAGAAGTTTTCATATGATTTTTGCAGTGCACCAGAAACCAAAATTCCATTTCCAATATTCACTATACCACTCGGTGCGATATGTGGAAAATCGAAAAGAGAAATAAAAAAGAGGTTCACAAGAGAAGAGATACATTCTATTGTAATAAGGTTATAAATGACACAGTGAGGTGTTTGTGTAATGGCACTTTCAAACTTATCAGTTTTGTTCATGGAAGAAAACATCAAAATTTGATGTACTGATAGATAGCTAGATACTTTAGTTCCAATTCTCTCCACTGCTTTTATTTTAACTTTTGCCACTATTTATTTTTCTTGTGTCTTGTATGTTGGTGTGTGTTGGTGGCTTTCTTTGGAGTAGACTTGCATAAAAGGGAATTTTATGTTAATATTATCCCTTCAATTTAATGTATCTTTGATTTATATAATGTCCCTTTTAAGCTGTTTGTAATACATTAGTTAGAATAGGAATTCACCGCAATTAAACGGTAGGAATTAGATGATCCAATCAAGTGCTCCCACGTCAATCATTTGTAAATGATCGTAGTAGTGATGTTCCCTCTTGTATTCATCCGGAGGGGCGAGCCAAGCCGTTCAGACCAAACCTAGATTGTAGTAGACAAGATTGTGTGATTTTGGTCATTCTTTCTACAAGAATCTATATAGCAGGTCAAAAGATTGAGATACTATATTCGTTACACAGAAAGAAGCAGAAAACTATATACAAAGATTTTTTTTTAGTAGATATACAAAGATTGTATCACACGTCCCGCCAGGAGCCGTCTGTAATGATATCTCAACCCTTCTGATCCAGATCTTCCTACGCCACAACACTTACCCAACAATCTTCATGGTCACATACACCCGATCCAATCAATCACCGAAACTCATTAAAAGCAACACGGCTTGGGAGAGTTCGTATCCTCTGCACTAACTCGTTTGAGTTTAGTCCGGACTGTCCGATCAGAATCTGGGCCATCCGGTCGACGCCTGTAATGCACGGGACTCCTTTAAGATTCGTGGTTATATGTAACGAACGGATTATATAAACTCAAACGGTGCGTTAACGCAGAGTATAGCTGAGAGCTGAGCGTTTAAGAGTCTCCCATCGCGCTCTCTTTTCTCTCGCGTTGGCGCCGGCTTTTCTTTTTTTGTCGATCAGGCTTCAGACCGCGCCGATCTGAGCCGATCCGGCTCGAGTTCATTTTGTTTTTCTCCATCAGTTGAGATTTACCTCGGCGCCGCTGCTCCGTTGAGCCGCCGCGCCTCTACTGCGCCGGAGATTTGAGCCCCACCTGAGGTAAATAAAGTAGAATATTTTTTAGCAGCTCACCCCTCTGAAGTTTTCTTTTTTGCGTAATGGTCCCTCAAAACAAGATTTTCCATTCCAGTACTTTAACTCAATTCTCTAATAAATTATTCATTTATTGTGTAACTGTTATATAATATCTTCACAGAGGAGCACTGATACAGAAAAACATGCTCTGATACCATTTACTCATTTAGTGTTACATGCTGACATGTATTAGTAAAATACCATTTAATGTGCATCATGCCAGTACATACTAATTAAAAAATAAAGATGGTTGATGCTACTGATAAATTAAGAAATAGTTAATTTTGTTAATAGAAATGGAGACACGAAGTTTGATGGGCATGACACTGGTATCCGGTGCAATAGAACCATGTGTAAATACTGGCATAGGAACATCTTCAGATAAAGGAAACAGTAATAGCGTAGCGGGTCAACCCGTCAAGAAGAAAAAGGCAATGACATCGCTCTATCTCAAGTATTTTGAAACTGCTTCAGATGGAAAGACACGAAGGTGCAAATTCTGCAAACAGAGTTACTCTATTGCAACCGCAACAGGTATATTAAATTAAGAAAACATCATTTCATGTGCTTCTCTAGAAAACATCAAATTTCATGGTTACTGAGAAATACTTCTAAAAGCAAATAGAGAAGAAATATAAAAGAACAAATCTTTATTGATCATTTGTGTAATTGTACAGAGGAGATTACATCATCTATATATAGACTTCATTACATCTCTCAATCTATCATTTACATCATGGGTTAATGCTAACTAACTATAGTTAATCACTAGTTAACAGTTGGACTGATGCTGTTGGGTTTCGGTTGTACTTCAATGGTAACAGAAGCAGTTGAGCTGCTGGTAACTGAATTCGTTATGCTTCTGGTAGTTCGGTTATTAACTTCACATGTGTTAGTGAAAAGTTTGCAAACGAGACAGTGTGACATATACTGTTTCCCCCTATTTCTTTTAGAGAAGTAGAAGTACCATTTATTCCACATCTTAGTAGTAAAAGTAGTGAGGTTGAGTTCGGACATTTATTCAAGTAAATTGGAAGGATTATGTATGAGGTTGTGTACCCAATGCTATTAAAATATGGCAAATTCTTCTATGGGCATAAGGACCTATTTGTAAAATGAGCATATTTTAATTTTCAAAGTTCAAACAGTCGATCCGACCGTTCAACATTTTCTCCATATTACAATGTACTTGGAGGTTAAATTTTACATTTTTTTGAATTTTTTTACTATTTATTAAGATGGGTACAAAATTCAATGGTCTGAATTTGACTAGTTTTGTAAAATACTTAATAAATAGTAAAAAAATTCAGAAAAATGTAAAATTTGACCTCCAAGTACATTTTAATATGGAGATAATGTTGAACGGTCGGATCGACTGTTTGAACTTTGAAAATAAAAATATGCTCATTTTACAAATAGGTCCTTATGCCCATAGAAGCATCCCTCTTAAAATATTATACTAATTTGTATAAGATATGTGGTATCTCTATATACATTGCATGTGACACAAAAGAAATAGTATTGTAATGTGATATGACATTAGGATATATATAGTGCTATACCAAGCAGGGGCGGAACTCGACTTTGAGTATGGAGGGGGCTAACCGACTAAACATCATATGTTTAAAAAATATTTTAATAAAAACTAAAATCTATACAACACCAAAAGATATGATTCTTTACTATTTGATTTCATAAAATACAATAAATAAATAACACCAATAAAATGACATGTTTATCAAAATAAAATAAAACAAAATTAACATATTCATATACATATTTTTCTTTATTCAAATTTAGACTTGTGATTTCCTGAAAAGTCAAATTCTTTTCTTTATTCAAATTTAGACCTCCAGAAAAATCAAATTATGTAATAATCTCATCTGAGCTAATCTTATTTGCTATTTTCTTCTCTATAAACAAGCATGTAGTCTCTGAGAAACTCGTCACGTCATTCGCTTCACACTAATTTAATTTGAGCTTTTGATTTTAATTTTTTTTTCTCTCTTCAGACAAGATTTTCGTGCTTTTCAATCGTATTCCTATATATTTTCTATAACTTTTTATTATGAGGTAACTGACTGACCGTGCATTCCAGAAGTTCTAATAACTTCCGTTTTCTTTCGGTAACCATGTCCGAGTATCCCAAGTTAGCACCATTATTTTTTTCCTATTCTAATTTAGCACCGTTATCTTTTTCCCATTCTAATTTAGCACCGCTAATAACTTTCTAATTGTTTATATTTTTTTTATACGATCAAAGGATGCCTTTATAGTTTTTTCACATGGTCAAGGCTGCCTGGGAGTTGGAAAACCAGCGTCTTTTTTTTCTTGAAGAGACATGTCATTTTCAGATTTAATCCTTTAGTTTTTTTTGTATTCTTCATGGGGGGGGCCAACACCTATGAAATATTTTTTTTTAGTTGAGTTATAATTACTTGGTAAAAAAAATTCAAAATCTTGGGGGTGGCTTAGCCACCCCTGCACATGCTTACCATCCGCCCCTGATACCAAGTACTTGTGTACTTACTACTTGCCAGTTTTACAATGGTAAATCGAAACTTCTTAAGGTTATTGAACTATCCATACGAATAATTTGCAATTTATCTTTCTTTGATATTTGAATTCAAGGAAATCTTGGGAGGCACTTGAATAATCGCCACCCTGGCTATGATCAGGTAAGAGATACTGCAGAAGTGGGCCCACATATAGCCATTGCCAATGATTCTACCTCGAAATCTTTGTCCTCAATTCAGGCTAAACCGCAAATCGACCGTGACCTCGTAAATGGTTTCTTCTCAAATTTCTAATCAATGCCTCTCTGCCGTTCTCCACACTAGAAGACGAATCCTTTATTAGTTCATACAAATTTCTCGATCCAACGGCCAAGATTTGGCCAAGAGAACAAGCTGAAGCTGTCTCATTACAAGTTTTTCAATCCATGCAAGAAGATGTACGGGCCTCTTTGCAAAATGTCTCATCAAAGATTTGTCTAACACTTGATTTTTGGACCTCTTGCGAAGAGATACTGTACATGTCGGTGACAGGCCATTGGATTGACGACATGTGGCACATGCACAAAGTGCTACTTGATATATGCCATATAGCGTACCCATGTAGCGGCACTGAGATTTTATATGCCCTTACAAGGGTAATTTCGTCATTTGACCTTGACATGAGGATTGTTTCATGCACTACTAATAACAGTCAACAGGCGGGCCATGCTTGTCAGCTGCTGATGGAACAGATGGATTCACAAAAAAGACCATTTTTCTATATACCGTGCGGGGCCCACGCACTGAAAATGATTTTAGAGGGTGGATTAGTGAATCTGAAACCAATTTTGTCAAAAATCCGTGAGTTTGTGATTGAGGTGAATTCAAATTGTGATGCTTTGGAGGATTTCAAGCAAATGGTGGCACTTTATCAAGAAGGCCCTTTGAAATTTCCTATTGATACTTCAGCCAGCTGGAATGGAGATTTTACAATGCTTGACTTGGTGCGTAAGGTATATGCATTTTTTTTTTGTTTGCCTGTAATTATTTTTTTTATTTGCATTTGCATGACATCATATTTTTACTATGATTTAACAAGTGTGTGAAATTGCACCTATATGCTTTATTTACACTAAGCTACAATTCTGAAATTTTTTCTCCTAAAAAAAAAATTCTGAACATTTTGAAGCAAAAGATTTGAAATAAATAATTTAAGTGAAAAGATATTAAGTATTTATAAGGCTGATGAGTTTCGATAACCTCTTAAAGAAGCTAATTATAATTTATATATATTTACCATAAAATAATGGAAGTATGAATGTTTCCCCTTTAAATTTTTGGGAGTGCAAGATAGGGTGTAAAATCTAATTAGTAAATCTCTTACTCTCTTTTCTCACTTTTTTTTAATTTAATTCCTTAGGCTCCAAATGCGGTGGACAATACAATGAAGAAGCATGAAGAAACCATTGGAGGAGGGTGCAGTTAACCCTTTCCCCCTCTGAATATTCGGCAATTAACATTTTACATCAGTTTCTCGATCAATTTTACAAAACGACGACCAACTTATGTACAACTAAAATACAAACAGTCGGCCTTGTGCTCTTTTTCATAGACCACATAGCAGATTTGATCACCTCTTGCAGGGACGAGTCCTGCCAGGACTGGCTCAAAACCCTAGCCGATGACATGTACAACCGGGCCCGCAGTTTTACGGGTCAGGTGTATAATGGGTTTACATTCATGTGTGCCATTCTAGATCCGAGGATAAAAAGAGAGCTCGTACCAGATGTGTTAAATTCAGATAAGAATTTGGAGGAGGCCAGGGGATTTTTTCTGAGGGAATATTCCAAGAATAATAACCATTTCATGGTGATTACTTCTAACGGATTTGGTGGGGCCCACGAGTCAGGTTTTTCAAGTAGTATTGAGAATACTGATGCAGTTTCTTTTGCTGGTAACTTCAATATTCCTTCTTTTGTCAGTAAAAATTTAGTGGATATGCTTATTTTTACCAGTACAAAATGTCACTGCTAGGTGAAGGCCTAATAAGTACATTGTACCAGTTATAGTTATTTTTTGTAACATTTTTTATGAGAGTTAAAATCAACAGCGGTTTTACTGGTTCTGGTGGTGTCGCCCAGTACTAGAATCTGTCAATTATCCCCGGTCCCTGATTATTACCAAAAATTAGATATTATATATGTTTATAGTTTATACCATAAAAAGAATCTAAAGTAGTGTATAGTCTGACATTGTTTTCCCTGTGAAAATTATAGTTTTGCCATTTTTGGATGAGATAATCCACATATGCTAAGCAATGAAAAGAACAAACTATAATATAAAGTCAAAGAAAAAATTAAAGAACCAAATCATAAAATAATAATGTAGCACTTGGCATCTTATAATCACAATTTTTTGAATTTTTTACTATTTTTATAGAACTTTTGAAAATAACTGTTTTTCTATGGTCCACAATTTTCTGAAAAACAGTGATTTTCAAAAATTCTAAAAAATAATAAAACATTTCCAAAAAATGTAAAATTTGGTTTCGAAGCACATTTCAATATGGAGATCATGTTGAACGGTTCAGATCGACTATTTGAACTTTGAAAATGAATTTATGGGTGGGAAGTAAAACAACCTTTTTATTTCCAAGAGCATCATAACCCACCTCTATATGACACTTAACTATTTTCAGAGGAGATAGCCAGGAAAAGGCGCCGATCCAGCATAGGCCTTACAAAAGACGAACTGTCGCAATATCTGACCGAGCCTCCTGCTGCAATGACAACTGATGCTCTTGATTGGTGGAGAGCTAACTCGGCCCGCTTCCCACGGCTATCCGTCATGGCCCGTGACTTGCTCGCGGTGCAAGGCACCTCGGCCGAGCCTGACGAGTTGTTCACTAGTAGAGGCGAGGATTTACATAAGAGAAGGTATTCCTTGCCCTTTGTGAATGTGCGGCCAGTCCTTTTGTGTCAGTTCGTGGATGCAAAGCGGGTATAAGTTTCGGCTCGGGCCCACTGAGATCGACTTTGACAGCTTGGTCGAGGCTGGTGTGGGGAAAAGAGGTTAGGTTTTAGTTGTAGTCCACATCCTCTGCATTAACATTAACGCACTGTTTGAGTCCAATCCGGTTCAATCAGAATTCGGTCCAATCCGGCCCACACCTGTAATGCACGGAATCATTTAATATTCGTATAGATTTAAATCAGACGGTCCGGATCTAAACTCAAAATTTGAGTTAATTCAAGACATACAAATTCTTAGTTGTAGGGCTTGTGATTTTATCTCTGTGGTTGTTTCTGTAAATTATGCTATTAGTTTGGTGTTAGATGTGTAAATTGATGGATTTTATTAAAATTACATGGATATTGGGAATTTTTAACATAGATGTGTAAATTAAATGAGCATATATATATATATCAATTCAAATCCGTTTCTAAAACCAAATGCAATATCAGAGAGAGGAAAGCTAAGCATCTTTCTTTGTGCCAGTACAGACAAATTAATCTCACATAAAAAAAAACTAATAAAAACCAGAATTCTATGGGGATATTCATACAATCATACCCACTTATTTATTACAAACAATTCTCAAAAATAACATTTAAAAACAAATCAGATATGTAATAAAAGTACTATGCCGCAGAATCTATTACACCAATTATACTGCTAAACACCATGTCAGCACATTTATGCTTATATACTGCCGCAAATTAATGCAACTTTCTTATACAAATTTTCAAACAGAGAACACCAAACGTGGCCAATGATCTATTAAACATGGCATGTGCCAGACTTGGAGAAATCGGAAATGAGCGAGACCAAGCTCACGCAATTTTTATTTTATTTTTAGAAATATTAAAATAAAATTATTGAAAAAGGATGGATTATTATTATTTTTTTTCATACAACGTGACCAAGTTCGGTTGCTTTGGGTAGTGGATAAAGGTACCAAATTATTGGTTGGATCTCTTTAATTTTCACAATTTGCACACCAATGACCACTTTGTTTGAAAAATTAAAGAAAGTGTATCATTGGTTAAGTCATTTTAGTCTCTGCTCAAAGGAACTGAACCAAAGGTTTAAATAGCGTTTATCGCGTCATAGCGGAACGGCTGAAAAAACGGTGCTATGACCATATAACGCGCTATTAGCGGCGCTATATGGCCATAGCGTCATAGTTTTTTTAGTCCGAAAACACTATAGCGGCGCTATTTATAACATTGGACTGAACCATTGGTCCGGTCCCTTTAAATTCTGCGAATTTAGGAGGACTAAATTTTAACCGCATCTATAGAGACTAATTAAATCAATGATTCGGTCGCTAGAGTTTATTTTTATTTTTATTTTATCTAGGGTTTAAGTAATTTAAGGAAACTATATATGTATAGGAAGTATGAACTATTGATATATATATGGTCCCACACAAATACTTCAAAAATACCGAACCAATAATTCAGTCTCTTTCATGAGATAGAAAAGTAAATCATCTGTTTTTCAGTAATTTAATTTTTATATTTCTAAAAATATAAAATTTGAAGCTCACGTGCATGCATCCATGCACGAATGTAGTAATATATATTGTTGACAACTTTAATTATATTTTAGTTGGTAATGTTCCAAGGGGTCAAAGGAGAGAACCAATGTTAAATAAATAAAATGCGGCGACGAGGGAAGTAGAGCTCCGCACGTCTAGGCTGCAAATATTAATTGCTGTAAAACGACTTGCAACTGCATGCAAATATTAATTGGGACATGGAACTGCTAGTCCAAATCTCTCTCTCTCTCTCTCTAGACCTCCTTGTTTAAACAAATTTGCTAAATGCACTGTGTTAATGTTACTTTTCAGAAGTTTTCTTTTCTTATTCTTCTTTCTTAATTTTATTTATTTCTTATTTACTAACTTAAGCACTAGGAATGCAGCACCTAATATCCAATAATTATGAAGCATATTATTGCTTCATATTTAACAAAAGCTGCTAATCAAGTAGTACAATAAAAAGGAATAATGTATTTAAACTTTAAATTTGAACCTAGCTAACTTCGTATTAATGTTTCCGTTTGTGCTTAATTTAGTCCTATAATTTAATCACATTAATCACTAATTTCATTTCTAATAAAAGCATTAAAGAGGCTTTGACTATCATGGATCTTCGCTTAGCAAGAATAATTGAGCAATTGATATAAACTTTATGGGGGCACAAAATAGGTAGGACTAACAAATTCATACAATATAATTAAAACCTTGCAATATTTAATATTGTCAACTTATACCCACATGCACGGGAATATTTTGTTCAATTCTCATGTCACTGAAAGTTATAACAACAACAATGAATAATGGTATCCAGGTACAACAATGGTCTCTACTAGCTAGTATAAAAGTACAGGAATAATTTCTACAAAGTACAAAATGCCAAGATTATTAATTAGACATGCTATTTGGCTGATCGATAAGTAAAATACTAATAAAAGCTTTGACAATTATTTGAATTTTCTGAATTATACATGTAGACCTAAAAATCTTTTTATTTATGCGTAAAGCATGACAAATATAGTGATAATATATAATAGTAAATAGTTGAAACATATTTTTTTTTCTTTATTCAATAATATGTGCAATAATGTTTAGGGTTTAGGGTTTGGATTTTCAAAGGATCAAAAGGAAAAAAGGAAAATTGTTGAATTATTGTGTTTTCATATTAACAATGGAGATATATATATATCATAAAAATACACTACAAAAGACTGGCACTTTTTGTGAGGATAAAAAATGACTTTTCGCGACGGAGTACTGTCATAACTGTGTTTTTTCTATTCGCGACGGAGAACCGTCATAAATGCGCTTTTTCTCTCGCGATAAGTGCCTACTTTGTTGTTGTGATAATTAATTGTGTTTTGGTTATTGCTTTATAAATTACAAACTTCAAATGACATATATTGACCGACTTCCGTGCATTTAAAAGAAAATAAGTAAACAATGGATTGCATTAAATCTTTTGTTCACATTTATTGTTTTGTCTTATGGCATTTACTCTTTGTTGCATGGATATGGTTTCTCTCTGGTTGGCCATGCAAAGTGCCAAGTAGTGCAATTAAATAATGGATATAGTATTATGTAGCTGTATTAAACACCACTTCCAGGCCATTTTCTCGCATGGTCTTTCCTGATCAATAAAGGGTCGGTGATGCTATTAATTGATAGTATTAAGAAACAATTGGTCATATATATGTTCTATAAATTACATATTTTATATGTTTCTAGATGCATATTTCTCATACATAATAATGCATACCTTAAGATTAGATTGTCATAAGAGATAGAACCTTCGTTATTATTACTTATTAGTGTTTTCTTTGGAATAATTTTGCTGGTCAAAGTACATATATCTTTTGTTGAATACAGAAAATAATTCTTTGGCCAAAGATAACATAATTAAAGTATATCACGCTTTTCTTAGTGCACTTTTTTTTACATAATAATAAATATATTTTTTTTTGTAAAAATTTTTCAGAGTCAATTTGTCCATTTTTTTACATAATTATAAATCACTGATAATGATCACAAGTACACTGGAATTGGAATTTGGTTTCTATTAAATATTAATTCAAGGGCGGAGAAAGGTGGAGGTAGGATGGGGTCTCTGGTCTAAAATACTAAAAAAAAATATTGCAAAATTATACTTCTAGCAAGTAAAAAAATAATTGTAAAAATATGTTTGTCTTGAAATTATAAACTGTCTTATCTTATAACAAAATTTTAATTTCATAAAAAAAAATTCAAAGTGTTCTTATTTACTTGCATCTTAGGACACTTTGAATATTAGTAAAGAAGATTCCTAATATGTTTATGACAACAAGAATAAGTGACTTTTTGTGAGGGTAAAAAGTGACTTTTCGCGACGGAGTACCGTCATAACTGTGCTTTTTCTTTTCGCGACGGTACTTTTAGCGACGGAGTACCCTCACTATAAGTGCCTACTTTGTTGTTGTCCATTCTCAAATGATTTTTTGTTCTTTCAATTGCGACTTCTGTACTTGCTTTTTGAGAAATTAGGCAAAATTTAAAATATTTTCATCTATATAGAACTATGAATACTCTGTTTTATATTTCTTGCTGTTTGCAATATATATATTGAACTCAGGTTTTTTCGATTGGGAAAGTGATGTAAAGTTTATTACATCAGGCCTTTTTGTTCAGAAAATAATATGACAGATCATATTTACACGACAAATTACCAAATCAACTTACTGAATCTCAACTAACAAAATTAATCAAATAATCGTATCTGATACAAAGGAAATGGAAGCTAAATGATATGAATCAAAAGCAAAAATTTTAAAAACAAATGATCTCTCTATTTTTTTTTCTCTCTCTAGCTATAATTAACCTACAAAAAGAAGCAAAACAACAGAAATTTCTCACTAAGTTCTTGCTAATTTATTTTATTTATTTTTTTGTGCTTTATTTATTTAATCTGTTTAAAATTTGGCGTTGCATGTATCGGTGGATTAATTGGTGGTTAGTTATCCTTGGAGCTATTATTTCTCTGGGAGGATAAAATTGCGTCGATTGCACCTTTAACTTGAGATAAATTTGGTGCTTTGCCACCTTGTGTAGGCCAAAATTCATCGGCTGCCAATACCTACATATATATAGTACAATATGTATATATGATCATTTAAATTGTAAAAATATTAATTTGAGACTATATATATTTACAACTGATAAAAAACAAATGGGCACACAACATTAAAGCACAGGCAAGCACAAAATTCTTCTCGGATTTGAATTATTCAAGCGAAGATCATCCATCAATTTACCAGTGTAATGGTGAATTTTAATACCAAATTAACAAATTTTCTTGGACACTAAAAGATCAAGATATAATTGGATATTTTACCAAATTCTAAGACTAATTAACTAGTGTAGAAAATATCATGATTTTATTTTAAATTTATTACCTTTACTTGCAACTGTAGAAACTTCACATAACTAATGGCTTTTTCCAACATAGTGACCATATCAACCTACATCAATTCACATAAAGATGGCAACTCAATTAAAAATATAGGAAAGCAACAATTAGTGTCTCCAAATAAATCATTTCAAAAGAAAAATTATATCATCTTAAAAAATATAGTTATTTGAGTAAATTGTACCAGTAGGAAGTTGTACCTTTGTGCCATTTGGTACAAGTTCTTGAAGAACTTTGAGCCTTTCACTAATGCGCTCCCTCCTTACCTATAAAAAAATCAATGAATTCTTCATTTTTTTTCATATTAATTAAGTTCATATCTAGGAAACACTAGAAACACTCTTTAATAGTGTCTGCTCATACTTGAAATTTTTAATTTTAAACAATCTATGATGTCATTTTTTTTATTCCTTGAGAGATTATATTGAATACAAGAGTTTCAAAATAAAATATTTAAATTTTGGGATGAAAAATATATGTACTTATTTGTGATAGGATTTTTATGATCAAATTGCTAGAACAAACCTTAGCAGCGGCACTCTGAGGATCTTTGGATGCTGTACATGTAGGTTTAGCCTTTGCCTTCTTATTTGCAACACACTTGGAAGCTTGAGCCTCACCACCCTTATAACATAAAGGAAATTGCGCATGAATTATGTGCATATATATTGAACATTTACAATTTTTGTTTTGTTAGTTCGAACTTGTGACTATGAATACCCAACTTTGGTTTTATCACATTGCATGCATGTGCTAATCAAAATGGCTAGGAAATTAGTAAATTAATTATGCAGCACAGAGAAAACAATAAATCTGTATATTTAAACGGCATGTAAAGTTATGAACAATTCAATTTGAGAAATTCTTCATGAATTATCTTGGAACCTTTTTGGGGGAATAGTACTAACAGTATGCTTTATTGATCCAATATAATATAAAGTGACAATAATGAAGAGAAAACAGTATCAAGATGAACAAGTACCATGTGTGCTCGTTTTTGTGATAGTTTCTCTTTCTCAACACCTTCATGACTGTCCGTAATCGAGCTAGAATTTGCATTCATTGTGATGTTTCGATCAACAGCCCCGACCCAATTTGCACATTCTTCGTCTCTGTCAAAACTAAGTACCGAAGAGCTTGAATAAGCCCAATTATCCAATACACTATTCTTAGACCCAATCCAAGAGTTAGCCTCTTGAATCACAGAACCACTATTTGCACCTGAAACAAAATTACTGTAAGATGAATTGCTCGAGTCGTATTGTGTCGGTGCAAACCCGCTGTAGTATGCACGAAGAGAGTTATTAGAGCCGCTTTCTTCTTCCTCGTCTAGCAATGAAGGAGGGTGCATGTCTTTATAACTGAACAGATCAAGAGGTGAACTAATAGATCGGTACAACGGATCCTCTTCCCGTACAGTTTCGGAATAGAAGGAACTGGAATGTGTTTCTTTATTTTGAGTTCTTTTGTTTGCAAGTGCCATGGTAAGCTAAGAGTGAAGAAATGTGATGAAATGATTTGTATAGCTCTCAGTGCATGAAATATGTGGCACCTATCCTTATATATATGTTGGCTAGGTTAGATATAGTAAGGAAATAGAAAGGAAAGGCACTAAAATTTGTAATATTATAAACTTGGTGTCAAATTTGTTTTTGTTTTCTTAAATCATATACAGATCTTACTTAACCACTTGTGTATGGTGGTATGGTTTCTCTCTAAAACACACTTCAAAATCCATCTGGCATTCAAAGCCATGCATGTGATGTATCAAGTGACATTTTTCTTTCTCTCTTAATTTGAGGTTTGTTAGTGGGAGAGGAGGTGCTTGTTAATTAACATTTAATTAATAGTCATGTGTAGTTAATTAATTAATTTTTTATTTCTTTTGTAAAAATTAATTATATACTTGTCTGTCTACTTCATCGGTCTTAGATACACATCACTTCGATCTGCAAATATTTTCTTATCAAGTAAATTGTTTTATACGTACACCATATATTTATAGATACAATTTAAGTTTTTAGAGCAATAGATTAGTTAATGTAAGTGTGTAATTTCATGCTTAGCGATGAACTTAATTACTGATTTATAACTGAAAGAAAGATCGTTTATAGGCTATATAGAAAATTATATTTACTTGTCAAAATTCTTCTTCTTCTTAGAAATTGGCTATCTTTAAAATAAACAAATATATACGATATCTCCATCTGAATAAATGACCTCCATGAGAAGGTAATTCTCACGACCAGAATGTAATTAGACAAATTCTTGGGTTAATTAATTAGCTGCACAGTTAATTACTCGATCAAGATTATGACATCTCATGCAGTCTTTGAAATTTAATTAACCATTTTGGAAATTTATATTTAAAACAGTAACAATTTATATTCAAAATGAATTAATGGACAGCAAATAAATTTTGAAGTGAATATATATTCCTAAGCAAATCAAATGGCAGAAAGGCCAATATTTTTCAAATTTGAGGTTTGGAGTAGGAGAATCAATGGGATTTTGTAGTGAATACAAAACACATATCCTTTTCTTCAACAATTGCTCGTGTCATGAAGATGTAACAAAATAAGTAAAATTCCAAGGAATTGATATTATAAAATATCCTTAATTGCAAAAATAGATGTTAAGTTTTTTTCTAATTAAATATATTAGTGAACATGGCCAAAGTTGTTGCTAGATTAGTGGGAGGGCACTACAGTACCATTTTTTTTTTCTTAATTTTTAATCGAGGAGTATTAATGCGCATTGGTATCATAAAAGAATACTAACTATGCTTGTAACATGATGCAATATTAAGAATAACAAGTTTTGGAAGCTAGCTCAACTGGTGTGTAATTAATCAATTAAATAGTAAGTTTAATAACTCTGTGCATTAATTGTCACTGATACTTTTAAACTTGTAATTATTTTTCCCAAGGTTTAATTATTATTGATTAATTTTAAAGCTCTTCCTAAGTCTTCTAATCATAAGAAAAAAAAATCCTCAAAGGAAACAAGACATCTAGTCCCTTTTCACAAATTAAACATGTAAAAGCATTGGGTTCATTAGAAAAAGATTAAAGAAAAAAATTTACTAAGTTCTGAATTATGTTCTGTAAATTTCTTTTTAAGTGAGAGGAACTTCTCAGTCTTGGGCTTGGGTGTTGGGCTTTTTTATGGGTTTGGGCTTTGCATTTTAATGGACGGAGCAGTTTAGAAGCACTTGGGGACCGGGGTTGATATTGTATTTATGTTTTCCTAAAGCCTCTCTTAAAGGTAGGCCACCATGCTTAACAGAAGAAAATACCATGGGCGGATTTAAGTGTCTAAAATTATGTTTAAAATATAGTCCACCATGGGTGGATTGTGTCTAAAATTATGTTTAAAATATATAGTCACCACTCAACCGTTGGGTTATTTTCTTCCATGGTATTTTCTTCTGTTAAGCATGGTGGCCTACCTTTAAGAGAGGCTTTAGGAAAACATAAATACAATATCAACCCCGGTCCCCAAGTGCTTCCAAACTGCTCCGTCCATTAAAATATAGTCCACCTCTCTTAGAGACAAGTCTCAGCTCTTGCCCATGCTTAACAGAAGAAAATATATATAGTCCTTGAATTAGAGTGTCTAAAATTATGTTTATTACAATCTAATAATCATGGGCGGTTCAAATAGACTCTTAATTAGGTAATTGTCTTACTTCTGGATTTAAAAACAAAAAAAAAATTAGTCCATGTATTTGAACTATTGCCTATTCTATCCATGTATTTGAACTCTTAATTATCCTTGTTAGAGCCCAAATTTTTTTCCATCGATCCCAACTCATTTTCTTTCCTGCTCAACTTACTTTTTACAATTCTTGACCGAATTCCTGAGTACGTACTGCTAATTTTCTTACTTCATGTTGGGTCATGATCTGACGAGATAGTAAGCCCAGAAAGGCCAGTCTGAGCCCAGCAAGACATAGTGGAGAGTTGATAGGATGAACGAAATGGAGAGGAACGGTGACAATGAGTGATGAAGGTGTTTGGAGTAGGGGTGTCAATGATATCATTTTAATCGATTATCCGAGTCGTGCCGTATTTGATAAGACATGTATGGTAAGGTTACTTTTTCATTAGCTTATCGGTTGTTGGTATGGGTAAGAATTTTATTTCATTAGCTAAATGAGTAAGGGTACGAGTAAAGACTATTTCATACCATTACTCTAATTATATAAATAAAATTATATAATAAAATTTATTCTATTTCATAAGATAATATATGAGTAACAATTAGATGTACTTTTCTTATTTAGTGTATGTTTTTTGTTATAAGAAAAATGTTAAATATATTATTTTTATTTTGCATGTTTTGTTATTTAGTTAAATAATTGAATTTGTCCGAAAAGATATTCGTATTTTTGGATTCTCTTTCTTTATAAAATAAATAATTTAGTTTGAATTGATTGCATATTTATTTTTTCTAAATTTTTTATTAGTAATGTGATTGTATACATGTGAAATGAATTAGTTTTAATGTTCTATTTGTAAAATAAAATAAAACTAATTATTATATTAGTATTATTCGTTATTCAACCGCTACTGTTTCGCTACTTGATAATTTTAATGGATAAGATTATAGTAGAGTATAGTAAGTTTTTAATAGATAAGAGTAGAATATGAATAAGATTAATTCTTACTAAATATAAGTATAAAAATATTGTTACCCTACCCGTATCATCGTATCCATTGACACCCCTAGTTTGGAGAATCTACTGCATTTACTTAATGAAGAAGTTGGCGTCTATAATAAAGCCAAGGTAGAGATGCAAAAATGCTATGTGATTGTGCATCTAAAAGAAAAAGTAAATTTTACCTTTTATTTTTTTTTGTATTTCCTGTCGTTTCATGTTTGCTTCATCACTAAGTTCTCTTCGACTCTATATTGCTCCATCCCAACACTAGCTATGTCTGTATTAGCACTTTAGCAGCCTCTCTCTCTCTCATTCTGATTCTCTCTGAGGTTTTTGGGTTTGTAGTGAGAGTGAGGAGTGGCAACAGAACTAGCTGGTTGAGTCCGGTTAATACGTTTATTTAAGAACTTTATCACAAAGTTTTTACAAGTCAAATATCAGTTTTCAAAGTTTAAACAGTTAATCTAAACCGTTCAATATGATCTTTATATTAAAATGTGTTTGGAAACAAAATTTTATATTTTTTGTAACTTTTATACTATATTTTTAGATTGATAGAAAATTCATTGGTTTGGAAGATTCTAGACCATATAAAAATTATAATTTTGTACCTATCTAAAAATAGTAAAAAAAATCTAAAAAATCTAAAATTTGATCTCCAAGCACATATTAACATGGATATCATGTTGAACGGTTTGTATTAGAGCATCTCCATTCCAGCAAATGTTTAACAATTAATTTAATTGCTGGGAGCATCTCAGTGACATTTAGCAATTATCCATCCTATATCTAAAAACTCAGTGACGTGACCCAAATTAATTGTTAAACGTTTTTAAATTCCAGCAAACAGTTTTAAATTAACAATTGCTAATATAATTGCTGGGATGTATCACAGGAGATTTATATTCTGTCATAAGAGGTATTATACGTTATGAATCGGATGAAGATCCTTCCTATATCCATATAAACTTAATTTGAGTATTATTTTTATTCATATCTTACTTTTATCTTTTAAATAATAGATATTAGAACGAATAACAAATAATTGTTAAATAAATTAATAGCATATAATATATAAATTATAATTATTTAACAAAATAATAATTAAATAAAATGATATAAAATATTGTATAGATGAATCTAATCATAATAATAAAATTTATATAGGTATATGTACAATTGAAAATTAATCACATATAATTTTATATTTATCAATTATCTTATAGCGTAATGACAAGAAATATAATAATTTGTCTTACCTATACTCCTATATTCATATATATTTATTAAGTTGTCGATTTTCTTTTCATTTATTATATATACCTCGAATACGATACGGATTTCCTAAATATTGGATCACTCCCAAATGTCTTGCATTTGGCTTATTTAACATAACTGCTTAACAAAATTTTCTCTTACCCATATATACTCATATTTATTAAGTTAACGATATTTTTTAATTATACGCCTTATTCGATAAGATACAGATTTTGTAATTATACTATATTGTATCACTCCCAAATATCTTTCATTTGCATTTGAATTATTTTACATAACTAATTAACGAAAATTTGTCTTATCTGTACTCATATTTAGTAAGTTAACAATCATTTTTTCTTTTATTATAAGCGTCTTATCGTATACGATAAGGACTTTCTAATTACTATATTCTATATTGGATATCACTCTAAAAAAAATTCACTTGCATTTGACTTATTTAACATAATTGATTTCCTCTTTCAAGATCTTTCTTAATTAGACTTCAAATGCTAGTGAGTACAAATTAACACATTCTTCATCATTTACTACATTCAACAATTAAAATGTAATCAAGTACAATTATAACATGCGTTCCAAATAAAAATAATTATATAAACAAGAAATATATTGGAAAACAATTCTACCATATATATGATATTTGCTGTATGATTGTTAAAATTCAGTATCATACATATTTACGCACAAATGATATTCTCTGCCTCAAGGGATACAATAAAAACCCTCCATCTATCACCTCAAGACGTGTCTCCTTTTGGTATATATAGCCAACTACACCTCCCTTGTCCCAATCTCATTTTCGATAGACAACTATCTCAGTATACTTGTGCACACTCTCTCTCCCCTCTCCCCTCTTTCTCTCTCTTAAACAAAAATACATGGGTAGCAATGTGGATCCTTTAGTGGTGGGGGGCGTAATAGGGGAGGTGGTGGATCTGTTCGTACCGACAACAATGATGGACGTGAATTTTGGTACCAAGCATGTCAACAACGGGTGCGATATCAAGCCGTCGCTGGCCGCCGATCCACCGTTCGTCCAAATCGGAGGCCGTCCATGCCACCTCTTCACACTGGTACGCATGCATGCATGAAATTGACTCATAAATATTCTATATGCCTCTCTCTATGTATATGCACTACTTGCTATACAATTGGGCTCATAACTTGTTATTTTCCTGTAATGTAACTAAAAATTTATAGAATAATTACAATAACCGTCCAAAATAAAATTAGAAATATCTTGTCTTATTTAGATGAATTGTATAGCAAATTTGGTATAAGTTAAAAATTGATTGGTTATCATTCATCGAACTATTGAAAATTAGCTGCTCAATTAATTCAATTTCTTAATTACACTGTATTTGACACACAAAATATCCTAAATAGAAAAATTAATTATATTTTTATATAATTTTTTTATTTTGGTAACTGTTTTGTGGGCGATCACAATTATCAATTGAATATGAGTGTCAATATATCGCTCATTATTTATATATATATTTATTTGTAACATTTTTTCTCTCCTTTGAGAAGGTTCAGTATATTCTCACTCAATAACTCTCATCTTTCAAAACATGTTGAGCCTGCTTTTTTCTGCTTGCATGCATGAGATTTCAGCATGCAATTTCATGCATGTATGTGAGAATTTATTTTAACTGTTCCAACCATTTTGAGTTAATATATATATATATATATATATATATATATATATAGTGCTTGGCTATTATGCTTATATAAGCATATGCCCACATATGCTTAAATAAGCATTTTTGCATTTTCAATGTTCAAATGGTCGATCCGACCGTTCATCTTGTTCTCCATATTAATATGTGCTTGGAGACCAAATTTTACATTTTTCTGAATTTTTTTACTATTTATTAAGCCACTTTGAAAATTGCTGATCATATGGTCCAGAATTTTGAAAACACTGTTTTTACTGTTCACCCAGATCAGCAATTTTCAAAGTGGCTTAATAAATAGTAAAAAAATTCAGAAAAATGTAAAATTTAGTCTCCAAGCACATATTAATATGGAGAACAAGATGAACGGTCGGATCGACCATTTGAACATTGAAAACGCAAAAATGAGTTATAAGCATATGTGGGCATATGCTTATATAAGCATAGTAGCCAGCCCCTATATATATATATATATATGTGTGTGTGTGTGTGTACCAGTGTATATATAATTGTGTTAGTAAATCCACAGTATTTTAAAGATATCTTTCATTACAATATTTTAAAGACAGATATATTCTTAATCTAAGCAAGATTTTGTTTTGCCTGGTTATAAACCTAATAAAAGCAAATAATTAGGGAGGTCAATGCATGCCTTTCTTAAATTTTTACTATGTTTACAAGAATTCAATCATTTCTTGCCTTCGGAGGTTTGTAATTTTTTTTTTCCTATTATATATTTTCAAACTTTAAGCTTATTAATTTTGTTGAGTGTGTGAAAATGTGCAGGTTATGACTGATCCGGATGCACCTAGCCCCAGTGAGCCATCAATGAGGGAATGCCTTCAGTGGTACACACATAAACCTATTTCTGCCTCAACAATTCTCTCTCTCTCTCTCTTGTCTTAAAACCAACCTTTCGTTTAGTGACAAAGGCATTACCCGGCCCTCATCTTACAGGTCGTATATTTGAAATATGGATATTAAATAGTTAATTAGATGGGTTGACCCCTAATCTTTAGTAAAAAATTCTATTTATATTTATTTTTGATGCGATTGTAACTGTGATTTACCTTTTTGACTTGTTTAATTTAACAGGCTAGTAATTAATATACCAGGAGGTACAGGCCCAATTCAAGGTAATTAGCTCAAGTCCAATTATCTCTTTACTGAAGTCATAAATAATTCATGAAGAAACAAAAGTAAGCATATATAGCTACAACAATTAATTAGGATCGAGCTTTCAATTTCCTTTGTTTAATTAATAATTAATTTCTTTCTAAGATGTGTGCGCGTTTGGTGTGTAAGCGTGTGTGTATATATATAGAAGCGCTGCTGCATTTCATGTTCAGAAAAAAAGTTAATATAGAACTATCTACCATGAGCATAATAAAAAAAATGATAATACATTTTAGCGACATATATATACTATATATAGTGAAAAATATTTCCACTTGTGCAATGAAAACAATATTCGTCATTATACATGTCACGTAATTTGTATGTAGCACAGAAATAGCGACAAAAAATGGCGACTGGCTGTGACTTATACGAGTGTCTTTTGCATGCATGTTTACAGTAGATTGGACACGTGTCGTGTTCTCCATTTAGACATCCACCACCAGTTTGTCAGATCTCCTGCTTTTACCGTCTTCTTTTTATAGTAGAAATTAATAAATTTCTGTTTTGTCACTAAAAGAAATTAATATATACATGATAAATTTATTTATTTGGTAAGGATTGACACTCATTTACTTTAGCAAATTTAATAATCCTTACAAGTTAATTAAGTTTCAATATAGTAGACAATGATCAACTACTAATATATTTATACTTTGTCACTGAAAGAACTTAATTATTATCATGATAATAATTTATTTATTTTGGTGGGGATGCATGGACAATCATGCATATACTTTAACACTCTTAAATAATCTTTTAAATTAAATTTAAATATATGCCCTGTAATTAACTATTTCAGCAATGAAATGGACTTTCAGCCTCTTTTAAAAAAAAATTAAATTTAGATCGAACATTATATATATCATCATGTCCGATATCAAATGGATGAGGATCCATTGAATAACCAGTCTTTGTTTTTTATTGAAATAATAATGAGCTAGTCTTAATATCTTATATAAGATTTTAAATTTCAGGAGATGAGGTGATATCATATGTGGGACCAAAGCCACCTCTAGGCATACACAGGTACACCCTGGTTCTATTCCAGCAGAAATCACGACTCTCGACCACGTCAATTGAGCTTCCGCCGAGGACACGTGAGACCCGGGCCGAATTCAACACACGCAATTTTGCGGATCAGCACGACCTTGGCATGCCGGTGGCAGCCGTCTACTTCAATTCCCACAAAGAACCCAACCGGCGCCGACATTGATCCATGGTGATGAATGTGTTACTATTTCCAACTTGAGCAGTAACTTGAGCTTAATTATTTATGTATGTGCATGCATGTGGTTTGTGTTCATCAGAGCATAATATATGTATATTCATGTTGCATGTTAGTTTTTGCATTTGTGTGAGACTGTTTATCATGAATAGGTAGAGTATGTTGCTTGCATTTCCAATCCGGGATCATATATAATTGTATATATGAGCAAAGGAATGGAACTCAAATATATATAAGATGCATCATGCATGTACTGAATTATAAGGTTTTAAGGATTCAGCACTTGTTTTTGTGAGTGTTTTTTTTATTGAATAAAATCCCCTTTTGCTTTTTTTTGTTTCTCTGATCTAGTAACTCTACTATATAAGTTGTTAAGTCAGTCCCATTAACCTTAAAACTCTATTATTCACACTGAAATGAGATGATGGGCTTTTATGCTCATTTCATATATATATATATATATATATATAGAGAGAGAGAGAGTTCGGCTACGTACTGTGCTTCATGAAGTAAATGATTATATATATATATATATAGTCCGGCTAATATGTTGTTGTAAGCACAATTTCAAAAATTTATCGGATTGACTTCAAACGACGAATACATGCAAAATTTTGAAAGTTTTAAATTCATTCAGTACAAAGTCAACCTGTAAAAAAAATGAACTTTTTATAAGTTATTTTATGCATTCATTTTTATCATTTTATTGACAGCTTGACTTTGTACTAAATGAATATAAAAATTTCAAAATTTTGTATGTACGTGCATCACTTGTGAAGTAGATTGGTTTCAATAGTTTGGGCTTGTTATTTGAAACCAATCCGATATGTTTTTAAAGACGACACACCATGAATTCACATCCTCTGAGTATCTCATATTGTGTGACTTTTTGGAAAATCTCAACTATTCAAATACGTTCTGTGCGAATCTCAAAGCTCAAATAATACTGACCCTAGCGCTATTCCCGAATAGACACCGCACACATCGGTCTCGCAAAATATATGAGATATCTCAGAGGATACTCACTCACACAGAAAAACTGAAAAGAAGGAAAGTAAAAAAACAAAGTAGAACCATTTGTTTTTTCTTACCTGCAAAGTGAACATTTTTCTTCGATCTCTTGGTCAGTAATTGAATATCGACGTCATGCACAATTTTAGTTTGGAATAATGAACTATATGAAACTATTAATACTTCACAAAATATATTGATATTGTGAAAAGTTTACGGGTGATCGACGTCACTCGGAACTTAGAATGCATTTCATATATTGTAAACACTGAAATATGCTTGGATGTACGTACGGGCCCTTTAATATATATAAAAAAAAACCAGTTTGAAATTAGTTTTGCAAGTTATGATCT
The DNA here is from genome assembly GCA_025461045.1 of Carex parvula. Classification (NCBI taxonomy): domain Eukaryota; kingdom Viridiplantae; phylum Streptophyta; class Magnoliopsida; order Poales; family Cyperaceae; genus Carex; species Carex parvula. The sequence goes on along the minus strand of JAJGRW010001058.1, from coordinate 313,172 downwards.
TATCTATATAATTTGTAGTTGAAAGCAAATCGTTGAAAGAAAGTATAATATTTCTGATATATTACAAAGCTGACTGACAAAGTTGACCACCTCTAGGCTCTAGACAAAACAAGTAGCACATGCAGTTGGTATGTAGTCGGCAGGGGCCGACTCAGGTAGGCCGGGTGGCAGCTGCTATCCGAATTTTAGAGTTTCAGTAAAAAATTATTAGTCCTGACTGATTTTGCATCCTCTAAATTTTTTTTTCTCTCTGAATATTTAATTTGTAATTCGGATTAAATTTAGAGTTAAAATTGAAATAAATTTGTTAATTTTGGTTGATAATTAGAATTATAAGTTAGAGTTTCCAAATTACAATTCAAAACATTAAAAAGTATAAATTAAAGCATTATTTTTATCGAATATCTAATTATTAATGAATTTAAATCCGATTAGTTATTTAATCCCGATTCGATATTTATTTTTTTGCCTCCCTAATAAAAATCCTGACTCCGCCGGGTATATAATATTCAGAAAAGGGTCAAAGAAAAGAACGAGAGGGCAAGGCCCGCAAGGGATTTCACAGGAGTACTCACAATATGCCACAGAACATCGGAAGTGCTTGTGCCGCTAGCCCGGCCCGGTACAGAATTTGCAGTGTTGGGCCTACCAGCCGTAATCCAACTGACAAAATAAAACCACTTCAGCGTCCAGTGAGTGTAATTAATGGGTCTGTCCAGTGAAGTTTTACCTGTGATTTTCGGCGGCTCTAAGAGAAAATCTGTTAGTCACTTAGTTGTGATTTATGTTGCACGGGTACGCTTAAACAGGCGACGTATCGGTATCGGACACGTATCGGATACCGATACGCATCCGATACGGCACCGATACGTATCCGATACGCCAGCTGTCATATATCCGCCTACATGGTGTATTCTTACTCGACCGACACGATCGTCGATACTCCGTTGAAACAGCTGGATACGCCTGCAAATCGCGCGCGCACCCGTGAGCCACGCGTGAACCAGCGTATTTTTTTTGCTTTAAGCACGAATCGAACTCAGGCCGTGCCTGTGAGGGTCAAAAACTTTGACCACGACACCAAAGTTTATTTGTGATATATTCTAGTAACTATAGTATTTAATATATTCTTATGTTATGCTTTAATTTTTTATACAAATTTGATTTAAGTTATGATTATCTAAAGACAATATATAAAATAATAAAAAATAATATATATAATAAACGTATCGTATTCTTGATTTTTGAAAATTGTCGTATCACCTTATCCGTATCGTATCCCGATATGATACTTGTACCCGTATCCATGCAACATAGGTTGTGATTTTTCTATCAGGGAGGATCATATGCCACACAGAAGGTTACACAAGAAATGGAACAGATGTTTCAGATCCAAAGCGAGCGAGGCCCAGATTCATTTTATTGCCGACCTCCTCCTAATTTAGGACAGGTCCATTCCTCGGAGTTTTTAATTATTATATGTAGACTTCGTGAATTTCTCATTTCTTAAACGATTTCTGATTATTTTTAGTTAATTTTCAAAAATATTCAAGTTTGTAGTGGATTAACAGTCAAATGTGCATACGTATAATACTCGAGTGTGCATTGAGTAGTCTAATATATGTACAATTTAAGGGGTTTGAAAATTAGTCTAGAAAATCAAAACAGCTGTTGGCAACTCCCAAAATATATTTTGACTTGATCAAAATCGTGTCACATTTAACAATATTTATAATGTGTGCTCTAATTTATGAGAGTGGTTATCTTTTTTTTCTTTTTTCTTTTTGAAAGCTTTGCAAAAGCTGCAAAGTTGTGAGAGAGGGGTTTGAACTCTCGACCTTTGAATCTATAATCAAAGTCTTATAATCTTTTTTTTATCTAATTGTGCTACCGTCCCATCTCATGAGAGTGAATATCAAACTTGGTATCTATCTGATCCCTAAAGAACCTGATGCCCAAGTGATCAACAAATTTAGACCAATCAGTCCGGTAAACTGTAGTTTCAAACTGATATCTAACATTCTTACTAATAAACTGGAAGGGATCATGGGTAGACTCATAGATAATAGCCAAGTTGCATTCTAAAAGGTAGGTATATCATTGATAATGTCTTAGTAGCTAAGGAGGTCATTCACTATAGTCAAACTCAAAATCAACCTAGAGTAGTGATAAAAAATTGATTTTGAGAAAGCTTATGATAAATTAGTTGGTCTTATCTATTAGATGTTTTAAAACATAGGGGCTTTAGTGATAAATGGATGCACTGGATCCACCAATGGCTATACAATTCCCAATTTTGCATCAATATTAATAGTGAATTGACACAATATTTTTACTGTAAGAGGGGGTAAGACAATGGGATCCATTATCACCTTTCATATTCATTCTAGCTGCTGATACCTTGAGTCAAATTTTTGCTAAGGATAGATTTGCTAATCTAATTCAAGGTTTAGAACCACCTTGTCAGCATGGGGCAGCTATTATTAACTGTCACTATGCTGATGATACAATTATCTTCCTTAGGCCACAGACACTAATGTTGAATCAGCATGGTGGGCTATGTTAGCTTTTGAAGCCCTATCAGATATTAAGATGAATATTCAAAAGACTGACATGTTTTCAACCAATTGTGAAACTGGTCCACAATTAGCTGCAACATTCAGATGCAAATTCCCAATTAAATGCCTAGGGTTACTATTACATAAAGTAAATTGACTAAAAAGGATTGGGATTTCCTCTTAGATAAATTTGAACAGAGATTACAAAAGGGTCAAGTCAGATGCTCTCTATAGGAGGTAGACTGACTTTGATTAATTCAGTTATATCCTCTATGCCATAATACACATTGTCTATATACAGGTCCCAGTATATGTGATCAAGCAAATAGATAGGATTCAATGTAGATTCTTATGGCAAGGCACTGATAGAAGTAGGAAAAAATATTCTTTGATTAAGTGGCAAACTGCTTGCTTAGCAAAAGAGTTTGGGGGTTCAGGGATTTTAGATCTTAGGCATATGAATGTGGTTTTACTTATGAAATGGTGGTGAAAATTCCAAGATCAAACCTATACCAGTTTGTGGAAATCCATCATAATGTACAAATACTACTCTTAATTTGGCATTCCATTGTCTACCTTCTGGCAGGAGATTGCCAATCTATATAAGATAGGCCAATGCAGTGTACTCACACCCTAGGATCTGAATCTCACCTCAAATTCTGAACTGACTCCTGAGACAGACATGGGCCATTGGCTACTCAATTCCCACAACTATTTGAGATTTGTTCTAAACCAAACTATTCAACTTAGGGATGTGATTAACACACAAGGGAGAATAGTTAAATTTAAAAGACAATTTGATCATATTACTTTGCAGGAATGGTCTACTATTCTTTGTAAACTTAGCTCTATTTCTTTCACCCACATCTTTGATAAAATTGTTTGGAAATGGAAAACATCTAGTCAATTTACTATAAAGTCTATGTACAGTTTATTACTTTGAGGGGAGTAACTCCATATCAACCTATGCTTTGGTGGACGGTACTATAGCCATACAAATAAGAATTTGCATGTGGTTGGGTTACCAAAAATGGATCCTAAACTAAACATATTCTTAGAAAGAGGGGCTGGGTAGGTGATACTCAACGTTCCATATGCAGAAGAGCCACAAGTCATAGTTTTCTCACATGCCCTTTAACCAACACCTTTGATTTTGGATGGGATAAACCACTTGGGGATACAGCAACTGGACATATATTTCAAGGACAATTAATTTTGCCTAGATCTCTTAGAGGAGAGTCCTCAAATTGCATTTCTAATCAGCATAGTGCTCTGTGGTTGGACCATTTGGAAGAAGATAGAAATGAAATATGCTTTCAACAACACAGTAGATCATTTACAAAAAATATTATTTTCTATTCATCTCTCTTACAACTGGCTAGGTACTGGAACGAGACAGACCAAGGAGCTCGTCCTTAGATGGCTACCCACTGAGTTGGATGACCTTCAGATGGTAGGGTACCAAGTCCCTCCGGCCATGGACAACTATTTAATACCAGCCAGTAGAAGACTCCCCTCTACCCTCAGCTGCTGACTCATGTTTTATATTTTGCATATTAGCTTTTGTTTGTGCCAAACTCTAGTAGGCTATGTTCCAGCTATTTTACTTTTAGATTCTATGTAGGCAGTTTTATTTGTGATGACGGTTGAAAGACCAGACAGTAGGTATTTTATGCTGTCTGGTTAAGACTTGATGTGGTTCTCTTTGTTTCTCTAATGAAACGGGCTTAAAAGCCTTTTTATCAAAAAAAATATCAAACTTGGTAATTTGCAGTGGGACATACATTTTCTTTCAGTTTCCTTTCATGAATATCACAACAGAAGATTTTTAGTTTTGGGCACATTATCCCTTCTCTAACATTTTCATGAATCCGATTAAATTGAATGTATTCAACATACATCTGATTACATGAGGATACTTCACTGTAAGGATCTAGAATTCTCAATTTCCAAAGGCCCAAAATTTAAGTTTGTCAAATTCAACATGGTAATACGGCTTGCTTAAAAGCCCAAAAAATAATACACAAAACTACAATAGGTATTTCAAAAGTTGGGGTTCAAAGAACTCCATTTTGTTGGGCTATTTGCCGATATTTTTTTAATATCCAACATTAAATAAAAATATCAAATATATTCACCTTTGCTGGATATTTTTAAAAATGCCCAGACCGGCCAAAGTTTGGCAGGTTGGAATAAAAATACGGACGGTCAGGTACTTTTTTTTCTATTTCAGACCCTATAAATACCTCGTTTCTCTCTTCTCTCACTCACAACTCACTCACACTCACCAGAAGAGAGAGAGAAAGAGAAGAAGAGAGATAGGAAGAGAAGAGGCGAAAAAGATGAACAATAGCACCTGAGGTAGATCGTCCAATCGTGGCGTAGCGAGAGGAGGGTCAATAAGTGGTCGAGGTAGAAATGTGGAGAAAAACTGTCAAGTATGCTTTAGTGATAAAAAGAACTGTCAAGTATGTTTGATAGAGAAATTTCTTAGGCGGCCTATTCGGTTTGAAATTTCTGACGATGACTTTGTGGAAAACCCCTATGGCTATGGTTTGAAAAAGAAGAAGGTTGATCCAGAGCTTCCAATATCGGACAATAGTTTGTTCTGTGTACTTATATTGGTAAGGAGCATTCATCTGCTGTCACTGATCCAGAGCCACCTACTAAGGAGTATGATTACTAGTGCTTACCTTATGATTTTAGAGTTTTAAGTTTGATGAATTAAGGTTTTACCATGTTGTACTGGAGTTTTAATTTCAACAATTTAGTGTTCCTGTTGTAGATTGGATGTAACATTGTCGCCTGAAAATCGCCTCAAAATTCTCCATTTTCGCTTCCGAAATCGTCATTGTCTTCCTCTTTCTCTTCTTCTCTTTCTCTCTCTCTTCAGGTGAGTTTGAGTGAGTTGTGAGTGGTAGGAGAGAGAAACGGAGTATTTATAGAGTCTGAAACAGAAAAAAAAATACTTGACCGGCCAAATCCATATTTTATTCTAACTGGCCAAACTTTGGCCGGTCTGAGCATTTTTAAAAATATCCAGCAAAGATGGATATATTTGATATTTTTATTTAACGTTGGATATAAAAAAAATATCGGATATTTGATGGTTCGCATATTTCTTACAAAACTTTTAGAGAGACAATTATTTATTATAATATTTGATATACAGAAATACATACAAAGTATAGGTATCAAAATTGTACAAGATAAGAATGGTAGCTAGAGCAAAAGATGATGTGCTAGGAGAGGTTGCTATTCACTCGGTTGCCTTTCTCAGTCACCATTCACCAATGAATTCAATGCATTTTGGGAATCATCTTATCCCATCTTTGTGAAAACACCTCCAAACAAACTTTCTTGTAATTTTGTGTCTGATAAAGGTGCTTGTATAATAAATAAAATAAAAAACAGTTTATTTAAATTTCTGAATTATTTTACTTGATTCAATTGAGTTGATTAAATTTTTTTTTCAACCAATCCCTAACTTATTCAAACCTGATAATTACCTTTTCATACATCTTGAAGTAAAACTTGTGACCCCATCTGCCTATTGGTGTCGATGGAAACTTGCCGATAGTATCAATGGACACATGTATTTCAGTTAACACATACTTGTTGACAAGTGTCATGCGGTACGGTTTTCATCAAGTCAAAAGTACATTGACAACTGCCTTGATCATTGGTACGCAATTTTCAATTTTTTTTAAATGCATGCTTAACTATGAGTGAGGCTACGGTGCTATGCATAGTACAGATGGAGTCTGTGCTACGACTTAAATTTGACTTTTCAAAATTCTAACGGTCAATCCGAACCGTTCAACATGATTATAAAATGAATATGTACTTGCAAATCAAATTTTACATTTTTTTGAATTTTTTTACTATTTTTTTAGATAGGCTGTTTTGGATGGTCCAGAATGTTCAGATCAAGTGATTTTCAAAAAAATAGTACAAAAATTCGAAAAAATGTAAAATTTGGTTTGCAAGTACATATTCATTTTATAATTATGTTGAATAGTTTGAATCGACCGTTAGTCAAACTTTGAGCTGTAGCACGGACCCCATCCGTGCTATGCATAGCACCGTAGCCTCACTCCTTAACTATTGCTAACTGCACACTTGACTATTCTTGAATATACACACATATTTATTTAATGGCAAATTCGTCTATGGACATAAGGACCTATTTGTAAAATGAGCATATTTTCATTTTCAAAGTTCAAACTGATCGACTGTTCAACATTATCTCCATATTAAAATGTACTTGGAGGTCAAATTTTACATTTTTTTGAATTTTTTTACTATTTATTAAGATGGGTACAAAATTCAATGGTCTGAATTTGACTAGTTTTGTAAAATACTTAATAAATAGTAAAAAAAATTCAAAAAAATGTAAAATTTGACCTCCAAGTACATTTTAATATGGAGATAATGTTGAACGGTCAGATCGACTGTTTGAACTTTGAAAATGAAAATATGTTCATTTTACAAATAGGTCCTTATGTCCATAGAAGCATCCCTCTTATTTAATTTATTTTTACAGAATTTGAACAAAAATAATTAAATACTATTTATGAAATGAGAAATTAAGGGATACATATAATATTTCTAGAATAGAATTAAGGTGTTTTTAAGTTCACCTAGCCTGTGAACTCAACTTTAAAACTTATCAGATTGACTTTAAATAACAAATTTAAACCGTCGAAACTCATACCTTACAAGTGATGTGTTTACATGCAAAAATTTTAAATTTTGAAATCCTTGTGGCAATGTTTGATTCGGAGGATTAACATGGAGATTTTATGGAAATTATTATGGGATGGTAGCAATATCCTCCAACTCATGTTTGGAAGAGAGACCTCACCTAGTGAGGCTGAGTCAGATTAAAGGTTTTCCAAGCTGTGTTTTACTGGCTTTGTCTCTGTTTTTGTCTGGTAGACAATATTGATCTATTTGTTAGTGTTTTTTTGGTAATTATGTTATTTTGTAGGGACCTATTGGTAATTTTTGTGTTTGTAAGTGCTATGGTTGTAAGATGTAAATGACGGATGTTGTGTGGGGTCCGGATCCCCTAAAGTCACCCAATCTTTGGGTTTTGAATTGAGATCGTCCGATTCGAATTCGTCGCTCGAGATCGTCTCGGGATTCGAATTTGTCGTTGGGATGTGTGCGCTCACTTCGCGGATGGATTTTCACAGATTCGAATCGGACAGTCTCAATCCAAAACCTAAAGATTTACTTCACTGGATCCAAATTGTGTTGTATGCAGATATCAATTTCAGATACCTTCATACAGTTTCCTTGATTTCAATAAGAAATCGGTGAATAATTTAACTTTTATTAAAAAAAATTGTATAGATTCAAATTGTGAAAAAATGTTCAAAAACTGAATGCATTAAAATTAATTTATAAATCTTTTAATTTTGACTGTTTGATTATATACTAAATTAATTCAAAAATTTAAATTTTTGCATGTAGATACATCACTATGGTAGATGAGTTTCAACGGTTTCGTTATTTGAAGCTAATTCGATAGATTTTAAAATTGAGTTCACAAATAGACTTAGTGAATTTAAGTACACCCTAGTTCTACCACTGCACAGTTGGGGCCAATCAAAAGTCACACAACACCAATTGTGTGGTGGGAGACATTTTTCAACGAATTAGGTCAATAATTACCCGGTTCTGCAAAGCACCATTCCATCTGATTGTTGTAAGCAATAACATACTTTATGAAAATGAAGTTATATGAAAATGAAGGTGCAGAAAATAAAATTAATTTTGAAAGCAAGCTAAAAGCAACATTGGTTTTGAAATAAATTAACGGACCGATTCTGCATAGCACCGTCTATCAAATTGTTTTTTAAGTAAAGGTTGAAGGTTGAATTACTCTACTATTTAATATTTACTAAAAATTTCTCCATGGTGTCTCACACAAGAGACATTATCTTTGTTTCTAGACCAAAGACTGGTTTTCTGTTGTAAGTAACGAGCTGCTCAATTATAAAGTAAAGGAAGAAGGGGAAGGAAAGAGAACATATCAAGGTGCGCTGCTGTTTTTAATTTGAATCAATTTGATTTTTTTCTAAATAAAAAAAAACCTCCTCAACAACCTCTTACAGTGAATTTAATTCAAAAAATACCAAGGGGCGTTGCTGTTTTAATTTTCAGTTTTTCACCAATTTGATTTTTATTCAAAATAAAAATAAATCGTCCCCAACAAGCTCTTACAGTGGAGAGCAGCTTGGGTCCGATGGGCATCGGACCCAAGCTGCTCCCCTTACAGTGAACTCCAACCCCGACATACATGGCTATTTTGAGGGGCATTTATGTAAATGGTTGCCTGAAGGCTTAAGCCGGCGCCTTTTGAACGTGAAGGATGAATTGTTCTGGCTTTAACCTTCTACAAATGTACTACTATTGTATGAGTGTCTAGATATTATTATTTAGACGCGGAGTCAGACTTTCGACGCATATAAAGATTAATCATATAAAATTATTCTACAAAGAATGAGAGTCATTTTTATAATATCATACTATTTATTCTAAATTATATATAAAATAATATATAAATATAAAAAAATTTAAAAATTTAAAAATTTAAAAATTTAAAATTTTTAAAAATGAGGATCAATTGACCCCATTCTATCTTCTTCCCTCTGCCTCTTTCTATGAACCATCCATTTTGAATAATAGTTGTTGACAGCTAAAAGATACAAAAATTATTTTGTTTAATTTATTGAATTGAGTATCTTTTATATGACAAATTTAATATACTACAATTTAATATAGTTGTTAACAACAATTATATTTAATTTTATAAATTTAATATAAATAATTTTCTTCCATATACGAATGAGGTAAATTAACGAAATTACTCTTTTATTAAGAAGGTTATATACTACATCTCTCAAGTTTAAATTTTAACCATAAAATGTATTGCTAAGGCATCATATCTATAGTTTTTTTAGTGAGACTATGGTACTATGCATAGCATGGATTGGCCCGTAATACAAATCAATATTTTTATTTTTAAATTTCTAACAGTTGCTCCGAATCGATCAACATGAATATGTATTTGCATACCGAACTTTTTTTTATTTTTTTACTATTTTTTAAGATAGGTAGAAAATCACTTGATCTGAAAATTCTGGATGATCCAAAAACAGTGATTTTCTACCTATCTTAAAAATAGTAAATAAATTCTAAAAAATATAAAATTCAATTTGTAAGTACATATTCATATAGGAATCATGTTAAACGGTTTGGATCAATCGTTAGAATTTTAAAAATAAAAATATTGATCCGTATTATAGACTAATCAGTGCTATGTATAGTACCATAGACTCACTCATCTTTTTTTTAAAACACTAAATTGCCTCATGGATAATAAGAATTTGGTTGAGAATGAGATCACACCTTAACATCTTTAATTAGATGGTATACTGGCAAATTAATAGCGAAATCTAACAAAAGGACTAGATTGAACCAAATACAATAGTTCAAGAACTAGATTAGACTGAAAAAACCTTTCAAAAAGATTTTTTTTTTAGCATGACATGAGAGTTTAAAATTCACAAATCATTTTCAAGTCAACATATATACAATGAATGTCGAACTAATAACCCCTTATACAATATATAATTAATCAACTGTGCGGGACGAGATTCAAGCACTTCTCGAATCAAGTGTGATAAGTCATGAACAAAAATATATATATTTTTCTTGGAAAAATGTCTCATTGCACATTTGTCCACCATTAAGCATGTGCCTTAATTCTCTATTTTTCTCTCCTCGCTTACTCTTTCTGTTTTTCTTTTTCTATTAATCTCCGGCCGTTTACATATTTTGTAGTAGTAAAAATAGAAAACTTGTTATTATTAAACAAAACTAATTAATATAATTAACTTGTGAGTTCAAAATATTGATTAAAGCACGTTTACATACTCAATTATAAAACATCATTATAAAATATTACAAAATTGAATCAAAGACCAATGTAATATCCTGCTTCGAAGCTACTAACATTAGATTATTTTCTCAGAAATAATCGATAATCTATGGAAAAAAAAAATTTCTTTGAAATAATTTCAGTGGAGCTAGTATAAGACGCTGGATTATAGGCAAATGCTTCTGTGCATACAAGGACCTATTTGTAAAATGAGCATATTTTCATTTTCAAAGTTCAAACAGTCGATCGGACCGTTCAACATTTTCTCCATATTACAATGTACTTGAAGGTCAAATTTACATTTTTTTGAATTTTTTTACTATTTATTAAGATGGGTACAAAATTCAATGGTCTGAATTTGACTAGTTTTGTAAAATACTTAATAAATAGTAAAAAAAATCAAAAAAATGTAAAATTTGACCTCCAAGTACATTGTAATATGGAGAAAATGTTGAACGGTCGGATCGACTGTTTGAACTTTGAAAATGAAAATATGCTAATTTTACAAATAGGTCCTTGTATGCACATAAGCATCCCTCATATATTATGGAATGAGGATGTAATAGGTATTTCATTTCGTCAGAGGGATATAAATGCAAAAGAGAATATTCCATTCCAGCTAAGGCTTATGTAAGGTGAGAAGTCTCCATCCAAGATATCTTTTTGTATGTTCCCATCTCTCAAAAAGCAACAAAACAAAATGTTCATCACTTTTGGCTTCCACCTAAGTAGCCATAAGTGCTTGACACCGCCTTTATTTACGATTTCTACTTTGGTTTGATGAATTTCGTCAAAAAATATACACAAATACCGTATATGATTTTTTTTATGTTGACTCATCAGTCAATGCCATCCAACCAATCAAACTTTTTGTGGAAGGGTTTTGTGGCTTAATTGAGTATGTAATTTAAAGATATGGTATTCTATTGTTATATTATTAAAGTTCTTATTAAATGTATTAACAATGTTGCAATTTAAAGATATATAAATGGAGTAGAACTAGGTGTATTAAGTTCATCAAGTCTCTTTGTGAACTCAATTTCAGTTTTGTAAATAACGGTATGCACTCATCGGACGGACGAGGTATCACCAAGTGATTAATCGGTATACGGCCAATTAATCTGAATTATGCAGCCGATTAATAGTTTTTATTTAAAATATGTGTATATATTCATAATTTATTAAAAATAATTTATTTAACTCATTAAACTTATCAAGTAAACTTAATTTAACTTAATTTTATTATTATAACATGACACTACTCTTATTTCTTACTAACAACACATACACACTTTAAATGTGTAAGTAACTCATTTATTTAATGCAAAAATAAATTCAAAAATTAAGCCTTTTCAAATACTAATAACATATTATTTGAAAGAAATGAAACATTCCAACATAAAATCACTAAATTTAGTTTATGATAACAACTTAATTTCATACACGAACATGTCGTACTAATTGGAAAAATTACAAAGTAATAGAAGAATTAATCAATTTCAAAGTAAGTAAGACAAAACATATATAAAAAATATCGGATGTATATTCAAGCACAAATAAAACTACAATACAAAATTTATGAAAGTTATTATCACACACAGTCACAGAAAGAAAAACAATGTGAAAATAAATATTTACTAGAATAAACAGAAAACGGAAATAAACGGGAATAAATGGACGATTAAACGTAAATAAACGGAATAATCTAGAAAAATCGGCCGATTAATCGGAAAAATCCGTTAACAGAACTCTGATTAGTGTATTCGTAATGGTTTGGTCGCCGTTTACTATTAAATGGGCATTTAATCGGCCATGAAGACCTTTTTTACAACATTGCTCAACTCTAAAACTTATCGGATTGGTTTTAAATGCTGAATCTGAATCGTTGAAATCCATCTAACTTACGAGTGATGCGTCTATATGCGAAAATTTTAAATTTTCGAATTAATTTTGTATAGAGTCAAGTGGTTAGAAAACATTCAAAAAATGAATGCATTAAAATTAATTTATGAAACTTCTAATTTTGACCGCTTGACTTTATACACATTAGTTTGAAAGTTTAAAATTTCACATATAATTAAACACATCACTCGTCGTTGAGTTTCAATGATTCAGATTCGTCGTTTGAAATCATTTCGATAGGTTTTAGAGTTGAGTTTACAAAGAGCCTTGATCAACTTAAAAACACCATTATATATCTTTTTGTGGGACTGCACTACAAGCTACAAAATATATTTCCTCTGTATATGATCAATTCTTGAATGCAAATTTAGAGAATTTTGACAAGTTGATTCACTAATTTGACATTAAGTGTTAATTAAAGCTCCTTCAACATATAATACATCATCTAACATTTTGATGATGCTGCAGCCTTCCTTTGTTTCTCTTAAGATTTACCTCTGAGATTATTACTTTTAATGACTACATAATGACATATTTTTATAAAGCTTTTTGCTCCTAGAAAAACAAATTGTAATTCCGTGTAAATAAAATGATACAGATTAAATATACAAAATTTCAATTATTTGGGTTTAATTTGCGTTTTACTATACCTCTATTAGAGTATTTAAAAGAAAATAAGAAATCTAAATTAACTGTGCTCCCTCAAATAAGGGTTAAATAATTAACCCATGTTCGAAACTGATAATTAGATGATTAAGGTTGGATATTAAAAGAAAAATATCCAAGCTCTTCCGTTAATTAAATAAAGTATAGATTAAAAAAATCACAAAACAGGTCTGCTGTACGTATGAGACGAAAACAAATTATAATTTCACTAATTATTAAAGGGCTGTTAACTATCATCCATAATAAGTTCTCTCACGCTAGGATTTTTTTTAAAAAACGTAATTAAAATAATTAATTAAAAAAAAACAACTTGATTACTTATTTTTTTACAAAAATCATAAGAACCGAACTGCCAATTCGGTCTGAAGAATTTTTTTTTTCTAGACCGAATTGGCAATTCTATCTAGATGATTTTTGGAGATTGTAGGAACAACACTAAAGAAAATCCGAATAGGGTACAATACCTTGGCAGTTCAGTATAGTGTTTTTTTAGGCTATACTAAATTGGCAATTCGGTATATCTATTTTTATACCTATAATATAATATCAATATTGCTGCTCCACTCATCATTTCATGAGATTATATTGGTCAATAGTCGTATACGTGTATTTGGTAAGAATAGGATATAATTTACCCTTTCATGACCTATCAATGAATTTAACTACTCCCAAGTCTTACATTTTGAATTCAGCTATAATCAACTGTTTCCAATTATTTGTCCTTTTCAACTATTAGTACCGAAATTTTTATTAATACCACTGTAAAAAAAAAAAACCACAAATTATGGAGAAATTCAAAAAATACCAGGGCCTTCAATTCAATCTGCAGCTCCATTCTTGAAAGATCGCAGATTGAATTGGAGGCCCCCAAAACCCCAAAAATCTACAGTAATATATGATATTTAGATTTTTGGGGGTCTCCAATTCAATCTGCGGCTCCAGAATGGGGCCGCAGATTGAATTGAAGGTCCTTATATTTTTTTTTGTGAAATGGTATTAATACAAATTTTGGGTATTAGTAGTTGTGTAATTTCAAATTATTTACATTGAGTAGCAAATTAACAGTTGGGTAAATGGATCCATACAAGTCGATATATTCAATATATTCAACATTGACTTGGAATTAAACTGGATTAATTTTGTTGTATGAAAATGTGGTTTTACATTTGTTAATCAATAATTAGTGGTACAAGCTCCATCAACTAATTCTGGAATGAACGAATACATAAAGTATAGTTTAGCAATATGCCACGTGTCTGTTTTCATTATGTTTTCTTAATTGAGATGGATGTATACCGAATTGGCAATTCGATCTGGGCTAAAAAAGTCTCTGGACCGAATTGCCAATTCGGTCCAAAGGGAATTACACGAAAGGCTGTACAGGAAAATGCGGAAACTGTGAATTTTAGCTGGACCGAATTGCTAATTCGGTCCAAAGAAAAAAAAATGCCATCAGACTGAATTGGCAGCTCAGTTCTTAAAGTTTTTCTAAAAAAAAAGTAATCAAGTTGTTTCTTTAAAATTAATTATTTTAATTATGTTTTATAAAAAAAATCTTCACGCTAAGTACAGGATTTATCTTTTTTTTTTTTAGTTCGTACATGATGTATTTTTTAAATGTATAAAATTGATCACCATTTTCAACCTGAATGATTTGCCTGAAATTATTACCCTAAGCGGTGGAGATGTTAGTTTGGAATTCTCTACCAAAGTAGTACAGTAGACTGTTCAAGCACTATATCTCAGAAATATTGCATGAGATTAAAAGATTTAACCAGCTAACAACCTGAGGAAACCACCGAGAATAACGCTCTGATTTTGATTTAACGATCCAAATTTGCTTCTAAAAGGTACAAAGAAGCTCTGCAAACTTTTGACCAAGTAGGAAAATTCCAACAGCTTTGGTGCAATATCAATGCCACCGACAGCCTTATCACGGCTACCCAACAAGAAACAAATTAAATGGTTTTGGGTATGTTCATGTTAAAAAGGATTTAAATTTGAAAATATTAGGTTGTAGGTCACTTTGAACAAATGTAGCCCCAAAACACTTGATGCCAAAAACCACAAACTAAAATCTGAGGATGAAATTAATGAGAAAATATATAACTCACAACTATAACTAGACTTATTAGTCCCAATTCAACGAGGCAATTGAGTGCAAGGAGCAAGACATTTAGTACATGTCAATGGCAAAATTAAATTTCCATGTCATAACCCTATCAGCATTTCTGTTACTAAGCACCATTTTACTTGTATTTCCAACATGTCAAGCAGATCGATTCAAATCGGACGGTCCAGATGCAACAATAGTGTCGAAAGAACTCACTGACGACAGTCCGGTGTGTGTTTGTGGTCCGCTATGTGGGTACCCATGCTTGTATTCAAGCCCACCACCACCAGCTGCATTGACACCGCCGACAGAAATGTCACCACCTGAGGAGCCTTCACAACCGCCACCTTTCGGGCCATTGCCCACACCGCTGCCCCTGTATCCTTTGTACCCGCCACCGCTACCTCGAGGGGAGGTATATGGGGCAAATGGTGGATTTGTGTTCTACAAGCCTTCACTAGCTTGGCAAAGGGGTGTAAGCAGGGCCCAGGTTTTGGTTTGTGGGGTTATTTTGGTACTTTTATTGTGAGGATCGAGTAAGAAAAAAATACAAGTTTGCTTTGGCACTACAATTAATTGGCGTCAATTTGTAACGTTTAAAGTGATATTAATTATATTACTGTCAGTTCTAGTTATAACCATGCATGTTGGGTTTTGCATTAAATTGGTAAACCTTCGTATATACATTCATTTGAACATATTGTTTTTATTTAGAAATAATTAATAGTGTATCTAGTAATATTGTTTTTAAAATGTTAGATGTTGTTTTAAAGTATGATGCGGAAGAACATACCCACACTGTGGGTGCATATGCAATTCTATAAATGCGCCGTTCAAGTTTGCAAATTATGTTGTGGTATAAGCAGAAATAATACAATAATAATTTTTATAACCTAATTCATTATAATAAAGGTTAGAGCTTCTCCATTCCAGCAAACATTTAGCAATTAATTTGTGCAACGTCACTAATGAGTTTAGCAATTAAAGGGATTCATAATTTCTAAATCACTCAATCTCAGAAATTTAGTTAGAGTTGTCTTTAAAGCAAACTTGTTAATTTAAAAACTGTGGTACATCCCAGCAATTATATTAGCAATTAACACATCAGATTAGTAATTTAAAAGAAATCACCTTTGTAGATGCTCTTAGAGTTGCTTTTAAAGTAAACTTGCTAATTTAAAAACTATGGTACATCCCAGTAATTATATTAGCAATTAACACAGGAGATTAACATTTAAAAGAAATCACAATAACAAAATTTGAGAATCGCTTTTGATCTAGCGATAAAGAGTAAAATTTTATGTGAGAGATCATGAGTTCGATATAGGTAAACAAATTATTTATAGACATTAAAGAAAAATTAACAAGCTAGACTTCCATCTTTATAGATTAAATAAATAAAGAAAAAAAAAATTGATGAACAAAGAAAAAGTAAAAAGTCTATATGTTACTGTTACTATAAGTATAAACCAACTTCCATATTCCCCAAGAATTTTTAGTGTCAGGAATACAGCTGTTTTTTTCTTCCCTCTGATACTATAAATTAACTTTCACATTCCCTCAGAATTTCCAGCCAAGAATATTCTCGTTATTTTTCTTTTCTTTCTTGAATATTCTTCTGCAACTATCTCCATATAATGATTATGTTTGGTGGAGGGTTCAAATGCTTTCAATTTTTAAAACTTTAATTACTCAAAATTCAAAATTTAAAATTCAAAATAAAACTGTTGTATATGAACTACATCATTTTATTTATGTACGTGTAAAAATTTATGGCATTTCAACTTTGTTTTGATTGTCATCTTGAGCTTGTAAAAATGTATACTAATGTGATAATTTCTAGACGTTGATTTTTCAACTTATTGATTCACATAAAAACAAAATTGAAATGTGATAATTTCTTATGAGCACATAGAGAAAATAGCATAGATCACATCTCATAATTTTATTTTGACTTTTAAGTTTTAAACTTTGTGTTATTAAAGTTTTAAAAAATAAAGGCATAATGGAGGCACAAAAAATAAAAGCATTTGAACCCTCACTCTTATATTTGATTGCTACTTAAATTAAAATTAAAGACATTTAAGAAATCTCTTGTTTCAACTTAATAAGGTGGCTTAAATTATTTTTGTTTGGTTAGAGGTTATTGCTTAAGATATTGCTTATATTATTAATTAGTTAGGAAAGATAAATCGGACAATAATATCTATCTTTAACAATAGATATATTTAGAGACAAAATAAGTATAGAGTAAATTAATTGACCCAAAAATTACCAACATGTTTATTCCTTATTTAACAATTTAAATATGAAACCAGCTTCTACTCGTCTTTTTACTTTCAAAAAAAAAAAAAAAATCAAACATCACCAATAAAAATAGCGCAAGTTATTGAAGTAATTTAGAACTTTCACTAAAAAAAACCTTATCTTTGGTTTACTTAGTACCATATTTGACTGTATGCGTGTACCAATCCTGTCGCTTCCTTGTAAGTAAAAGTCAATTGATAACAATAAGGCACATCGCAAAATTACGACGAAGAGTAAGTAAAGCACAATACTATATGTAAGTGCTTTATGTCCAATAGGATCAATACAGTTGCTCTGTAGGTTGTCATGATCGCCAAATTCCATATCATAGGTTTGACAGCTTAACCTATTTGCTATAGTATATTTTTGTTTATGAAATATAGGTGGGAGACAAAATTAATAGTAACCGTCCAAAAGTATTGACCTCAGCCATTGATGTATAATTGAAAAGACAACTTCGTCGACACACAAATATTAACAAAATATTTAATTTATAGAAATATATTAAATATATTACCGGGAAAGAGATAGTAGAAACACAGATAGGTTGATCGTAACCACAGAAAATCAATGGTATTCTTTAAATCAATCCTGATTAAGAGGCTCTGTTTTGAACTAAATCTAAGAAAGGTAATATTTTTCTAAAAACAAGCATCTATGTTGGTCGATGAAATTTTCATATTTGGTATAAAAAACATCATCCTACAAAAATATAACGTAAAAAAAACTCGACCCCTCTGAATAGCAATGATGATAATTAAAAAATGAATTCAAGAGTTCGATATCGGTATCATATGACACTAACTTTAAAACATATTAAATAGATTTCAAACGACTAATTCAATCCGTTCAAACCAATTTACTTTATGAGTGATGTGTTTACATGCAAACAATTTATTTTTTCGAGTTATTTTTGTATCAAATCAAGTGGTAACAAATGTTGAAAAATGAATGCATTAAAATTAACTTAAAAACCCCCACATTTGACAACTTGACTTGATACTAAATAAATTCAAATAAATATAAATTCTTAATAGGAATAAACTGGAGCACTCCACTCTCGATGCCACTGGACAACAAGAGAATGTTATTAGCACTAATGACAAACAAGAGTCAATTAAGATAGTTAGCATTTATGTCTGTTAAGTCAGCTGTAACAGTAGGTTTAGGTATTCAAGGTCTTTAAATAGACCATCTTGTACTCTGTAATAAACTGAGATTAATGAAATATTCAGACAAACTTTCTATCTCCATTGTAGTCTTATTTCCCTTTATGGTATCAGATTAGCCATGACTGATCCTCCTTTTTTCGGAATTCCTTCCCCAAATTCCAAATCTACGGTTACCTCTCTCCCAGCTACTGATTCAATCGTAATTCTTCATCTCCCTATCTATACCAAGCTGAATAGATCCAACTTTCTTGCTTGGAAAGCACAAATCTTGCCTACTCTTCATGGCCATGGAATTTACAAATTCCATGAAGACGAGCGTCCTCCTCAGTTCATTACCATTGAAGGTCAATCTAGGATCAATCCGCTTTCTTTTTTACTGGCACAGGCAGGACTAGTTACTCCTCAACTGGCTCCTTTCCACTCTGACAGAATCAATTCTCGGTCAGGTCATTTCCTGCAAGACCTCGGCAAAGCTCTGGCGACTGTTACAATGCACCTTTTTTGCCTCTTCTCGTGCTCACCTTTCCGAGCTTAGGCTATCCATTCAAACAACCACCAAGGGAGGTGCTTCTTGCGGTGAGTTATGTCAGCGAGTTCTATCTATAGCCGATGAGCTTGCCTTTATTGGCTCATCAGTTTCTG
The DNA here is from genome assembly GCA_025461045.1 of Carex parvula. Classification (NCBI taxonomy): domain Eukaryota; kingdom Viridiplantae; phylum Streptophyta; class Magnoliopsida; order Poales; family Cyperaceae; genus Carex; species Carex parvula. The sequence continues at coordinate 293,858 of JAJGRW010001058.1, read as the reverse complement.
AAGAGGATCTGATCTTGGTGATTCTTGGAGGTCTCGGCTCGGAATTCAACTCCCTGGTAGTCACAACCAACACCAAAGACGATCTTTCTCTTGCTGATCTCCAGGCTATGCTTTTCAGCCATGAAGCCTTACTTTAGTCTCAAACTAGGAGTACTTCTCTTTTCTTATAATCCGACTGCTTACTATTCCAATCCTCGTCCTGAATCTGAATCGAGTCAGAAGTCTTCCAATCCGAAACCCTATAACAACCAGCAGTGATATGCTAACCCCAGACTAAAATTTACTCAGCCTAAAAGGTTCAACTCGCGTGGTAATTACAGGCCCAGAGGATTGCCTCATCCGGCCCAAGACGGCCCCTCTTCTTCTCAGTATACTTCCAACAGGCCTACTACTCAAGAGGGTTCTGGTTTTAATCCAGACAAGAATACGATTTGTCAGATTTGTTTTAAGCGGGGTCACTCGGCTCAGATTTGTTGGTATAGGTGTGATTTCGATTTCACCACTTCTCAACTTGTCTACCAAGCTCATCTTGCTCAACCCGAGGCTAATGTTGCTCAACCCGCTACTACACAATCCGGGTCTGATTGGTACTTGGATTCGAGTGCTACGCACCATGTGACCAATGATCTCAATAATCTCTCTTCCTATATGCCATATGTACGACGAGTTTGATGCACTTCATATTGGTAATGGTACTGGTATGCTTATTAGTCATATTGGCTCTTCTTATTTCGCTTTTTCTAATTTCACATTCTTATTAAAAGATGTGTTACATGTGCCTACATTTACAAAAAATCTCTTGAGCCTTTCAAAGCTTTTAAGTGACAATTCAATTCTTATTGAGTTTGTTTCTTCTTTTTGTGTGATTAAGGAGCGCCACACTTCAAGGGTGCTTCTTCAAGCTAAGCTACTCAATGGACTTTACACAATTCCTCTTTTTTCCATTTCTCCTCAAGCTCTCATTGGTGAAAGGGTTTCCATGGATCTTTGGCACGCTCGCCTAGGCCACCCCTCCTCTTCTAGTACTCTCAAGATTTTACATCCGCATGCATTACCTTGTAATACAAATAAATTGCCCTTATGCAATAATTGTTGTATGGCCAAGAGTCACAAGTTACCTTTCTTACCTTCTAATTCTCGCTCTACTTCTTCTCTTGAACTTATTCTTTCTGATGTAAGGGGACCCGCTCTATTAATATCAAATAATAGTTTTAGATATTATGTGACTTTTATTGATGATTTTTCTCGGTTTACTTGGATTTATTTCTTACATTCCAAGGATGAAGTATTGAAAGTGTTATCTTTATTTAAGGCTCAAGTTAAGGGCCTCTTAAGTGCCTCAATTAAGATAATTCGTACGGATGGTGGCACAGAGTATAAACTGATTGCTCGGTCTTTTCCTTTTATTCTTCCTCAAACAACTTGTCATCATACCCCCGAGCAAAATGGCATGTTAGAGCGCAAACACCGGCATATAATAGAGCTCTCTCTAGCGATCATGACTCATACTTCAATCCCGACCCAATATTGGGATGATGTGTTCTCAAGTGTAGTCTTTTTTATTAATCGGCTACCTTCTTCCAACAATCTCTCCTCATCCTTTTATTCTCTTTTTCATAAGACACCCGATTACAACTTCTTGTGGATCTTGGGATGTCTATGCTTTTTTATACCCGACCCTACAATGCCAATAAATTACGCTCTCTTCCTTTGCGTGTTTCTTGGTTATGCCAATGCTAAAAAAGGGTACAAATGTCTTCACTTGGCAACAAATTGGCTCTATATTTCTCGTCATGTAATTTTTGATGAACTAACTTTTCCATTCAAACAGCTTCCTTCAGTTACAGATTCAACTGATCATGCAGTTTCCACCTGGTTAACTCTCTTACCTGCAGCCCCTGCTGTAACATTCTATTGCACCTGCGCCCAACACAGTTGCTGCCACATCTCATCCTGGTTCTTTGGCCCACGATAATTCAAATGCTAGGGCCTCTCCTATTGGTCAAGTCCAATTTTTGGGTACTTCTACTACAAATTATGTTCCCGTTATGCCTCTCTCGATTGGTCAGACTCAATTTTCGGGTCCTTCTCACACTGGAGCAGATCTGCCTCCTCTATCTGGCACTATTTTTCCTCCTATCATGTCGGGTCCCTCATCAATTGCAACGGATTCACCCTCTAATTTAAATTCAAACAAGACCGCCACTCCAGCGCCTTTGACTTCCTCTATTTTAGATTCAGTAAACAGAGTATCCTTTTTTTCTGGTTTACAAACTTGGTGTGTCCAGTCATCACATGACCACTTGAACTCGCAATAATACACACAAACAGAGGCTTTTTTCTTTATAATCAGATAAATTTACTCAAATCGAACCCAAAACCTACAACTAAGCCAATGATCATGCTCATTGGGTCGATGCCATGTCAAAAGAATATGTGACTCTCTTATAAAATGGTACTTGGGATCTTGTTCCCTCTACCCCTGATTAGAATGTTGTGGGTTGTAAATGGGTGTTTAAAGTCAAAAGACATGCGGATAGCACGATAGAGCGCTACAAAGCCCAATTAGTTGCAAAAGACTTTCACCAATAAGGTGTTGATTTCTTTGAAACCTTTAGCCCGATTGTTCGTCCTACAACAATTGGAGTGGTTCTCACCATTGCTCTTTCACATGGTTAGGATATTATTAGATGTCCAAAATGCCTTCCTTCATGGTGATCTCAAAGATACCGTATTCATGTAACAACCACTCAGTTTCATCGATGCTTCCAAACCGAATCATGTGTGTAAACTCTCCAAGGCTCTCTATGGTCTCAAGTAATCGACCTCGAGCTTGGTTTCACACTTTGAGCACTTCTCTTCTTGTCCATGGTTTTGTTTCTTCTAATTATAATCCTTCTCTTTTCACATTCTTTTCTCATGGCACTTCCCTCTTTGTTTTGGTTTATGTTGACGATATAATCATTACCGGGAGTAGTCTTAATCTTGTCCAAAAACTTATCAAATCACTTTAGTCCTCCTTTGCTCTTAAGGATCTAGGACCATTGCATTTTTTCCTCGGTATTGAGTTTACCAAATTTGGCCACGGGTTGCATCTCTCTCAATCGAAATATGTTCGGGATCTCTTAACTCGAGCCAACATGCATCAATCCAACCCTAATCCTTCTCCCATGGTTCCAAACACTTCTCTTTCCCAATATGATGGTGATCCATTCAATGATCCTCATCTTTACCGCTCCCTCGTTGGTGCTCTTCAATATGCTACTTTGACTCGACCCGATATCACCTTTGCGGTTAATAGGGTCTCTCAATTCATGCACTCTACAACTACATCTCATTGGGCTGTGGTGAAGCGTATTCTACGCTACTTACAAGGCATTATCTCTTATGGCATCACATTGCAACCATGCTCTACATTTTCTCTTCATGCCTATAGTGACTTGGATTGGGCCGGGTCTCTAGATGTCGCAAGTTGACTTCAAGCTTTTGCATCTTTCTAGGCTCGAATATTATCTCAGGGGGATCAAAGAAGCAACCCACAGTTTCTCGGTCCAACACGAAATCTGCATATAGGTCGCTTGATGTCACGAGTGCTAAATTGATTTGGGTACAGTACATCCTAGCCGAATTACGAGTAGCACTGCCTAATTCTCCGGTGTTGTGGTATGATAATATTAGGGCTATGTACTTAGCCTCCAATCCAATGTTTCATGCAAGAACCAAACACGTGGAGATCGATTTCCACTTTGTTCGAGAACGTGTGGCTAAGAACTTGTTACAAATCAAATTTCTTTCTACAAATTAAAGGACCAAATATCTGATATCTTCACAAAGCCACTTGCTGTGCCTAGATTCTCCTTTCTCGCTTCCAAGCTAACGGTTAGTTCTTCCCCGTTAGCTTGGGGGGGGGGGGCTAATAGGAATAAACTGGAGCTCTTCACTCTTGATGCCACTGGCCAGCAAGAGAATGCTATTAGCACTAATGACAAACAAGAGTCAGTTAGGATAGTTAGTTAGCATTAATGTTTGTAACAAAATTGAGTCAGCTGTAACAGTAAGAGGTTTAGGTATTCAAGGTCTTTAAATAGACCATCTTGTACTCTATAATAAACTGAGATTAATGAAATACTCAGACAAACTTTCTATCTTCATTCTAGTCTTATTTCTCTTTAATTCTACATGTAAATGCATAACTAATGAAATAGATGGATTTAAACGATTTGAATTCATCATTTGAAATCAATTCAATAAAATTTAGAATGGGTGTTATATAGGTTGAAATGACACGGATGTCATTCTACCTGTACTTTGAATTCAAATACAAAATACATAATATGATGAATAACACATGATGGGTTCAGGCTCTTTCCAAGTAGTTGCTTTCTGCTTTTCAATATATTTTTTTTTTCTAAAAGAGAGGAGATAAAAAAGTGTTGCTTTCTCTAAGATTTAAATTGCACAGAAGAATCTCACATTTTCAAAAGTTTTAAACTTTTTGAACCAAAGCCAATTCAAAAATACAAATTGCACCATATAATAGGACCAGAGGTGACAAAAAATTATGTCATTAATTAATTTGGGATTCCTGCTCTCTGCCTAATATTCACCAAACATGAAATTAAAAAGTGACATAGAAAAGGGCGGCAGATAAACAATAGAAGGTTCCAGTATTTGTTCTTCTCTGATTAATCATCATGCATGTTTCTGGTAACTGATTTAACACTAGTTTATTTATATTTCAATGCCATCACCGTTTGGTGCCATGTCAATGTCACTTGTGTCCTTTATGATGTGTCATGGGTTGCGTCAGTACCGTTAGATGGTGATCTAGCGATGGAAAGGTACACTTTTTTTATTTCTCTTTTGAGTTTTTATGTGGAGACCGTACAATTTGGGGGCTTAATGGCCTATCCAATAATGCAAGGCTCCGAAAGGCTCCTGAGTTTGACCTCATTGACTTGGGGGCCCACACAACCAAACACATCAACTTGCTTTGTTATCGGATCCGGTTTCGGGGTCGCGTTACCCGATTAACCGTTCTGATTAATTTTGGATTGTGGAAAGTTGGAACATGAAGGATTAATATATAACCGTTTAGTTTGTTATTACTTATTTTGATGAATTATGAAGTTTAGAATTTCATTTGCAAGTTTGAGGTGGGAATGTGTGTGTATTTAAAAAAAAAAAAAAAATCGCTCCGAAGAGTATAGGAGAGAAGCTAATTACTTGAAAATACTTCAATTTTCAAAAAAAAAAAAAAAAAGAAGAATTAGTAATGCTAGAGAATATATACTTAGAAGAGGATAAGGGATGATGCCGATTTTTATTTTGATATTTAGAGATAATAGATCATATTACTGTTTGTTTATTAACAAAATTTTAAAGAACCGTTCGAACTCATAGATATGAAATCACTAAGGAGGAACAGTGATTTCTGACTTTGTAATTATACAAAAACAAATTCTGTTGTGTTACTTAATTTCTTAATTTTTTTATCTTTTTTATCTTCTTTTTTCTTTCCATTTATCTCTCATGTAGTGGTGTTAAATTAACAAATTTTAGGGGGCTAGACTTTTATCTTTTACCAAAAAAACAGATTCTAAGGGAATGAATTTTTTATTGTACAGAATTGACATGTTTTTGTCAAAAATTAAAATTTAATCTAATTATTGTGCTGATAAATTTTTGAAGTGGGTACACAGATAAACCATTCATCTAATTTTTTTTTCTGGCACATTTTTGCAGGTGTTATGCAAGTTTGGTGGTTTTTTATTTTAGATTGAACCATCTACAATATGCATTCTATTTTTCTATCATCAATATACAAACAATAGTACAATTCTGAATTACAAAATGGTAGATAACATAATATTAAAAAATAATTAAGCAATAACTAGGAATGAAAGTTAATTTTTTTTTTCTGCTAACATGACTGTGAATTAGACAAATATGCATATTGAATTTTCTGCTAACATGACTGGTCATGTTCCATGTAAAATATGATTATTTGATCATATAGAGCCAAATCAGTTAGAATAAATCTAGCAATTTCTTTTTTGCAAATTAAAAGAACTATAAATAATTATCGTACAACATGCATTGAACACCGACATATTGGTTAGAGACACATAACCAAAAATGAATCCAAAACCAATATAATTAACGATTTAAATAACATTTAAATTTATACCTAACCACATCGCATCACAATACATAAAAAAAGTATTTTGTTTCTACATTAGTCCTATTATTAAGTTAGGTTGGGTATAATTTAAGTTGATTCCTTTTGGAAATTTATACTAAGATACTTTTTCGTTTCTATATATTTGAATGGAGAGGGTAACAATGTAACATGACCACAATCTAAAACAAATATATTAGAGTTGTATCATTAAATACCCTTGTAGTTTAAGTAATAAATTTTAAATAATTTGTTTTTAAAATTGGAATGGAAGTTAAAGTACCTCCATCTCACTTTCAGTTCATATATTGAATTTATAATTTTTTACGCTAAACAATATTTTAGCAACTAAACTAGATATAATTCTAGAAAAAATTGAATATATAATTTTATGAAAGCATTGAGATAAAATAGGATTAATTCTCCGAACTTTATAATCCACAAGAAATTTTCTATTCAATTTTTAAACCCTACTTTCTCGTAAGGCTGATATTGTTTCATACATTAAATAGCAAAATGGTCCAAATACTTTATGAAAATAAGATGTTGAAGTCAATGTTGAAGTCAATGTTGTACATATTAAGTCATCGTTTTTCTCTTTAAATATTTGAGATCTGAAACATAAATTTATACAATCCGATTGAAAAAAGTTTGCAAATAATATACGCCAATCTATCTGTAGTTTCCAAAAATTATAAGCAATTGAATCATGGGGCGAATTTCACGTATACCCCTCAAAAACTTCAAAATTACGTATTTCCCCCTCTAAACTTCAAAAGCTCACAAATTTACTCATTTTATTGTGTTTTATATTAAAACTCATTCTAAATTTATAGAATACCCATTATACCCATTAAGATATGTGCACGTCGCTTCAATATCTGTGTGTTCGCTTCAAGATTCATGCTGATTTAGCGTGCATAGATCTTAAAGTAGTTTGGATAGTAGAGGAACCCTTCAGAATCAAATTTGAGTATGATAGACATTTTATGCTTTTAATAAAGAGTAAAATGGATATTTTACAAATTTAGAGTGAGTTTTAATATAAAATACAATCAAATTGATAAATTTGTCAGTTTTTGAAGTTTAGAGAGGAAAATACTTAATTTCAAATTTTAGAGGGAAAATACGTAATTTTGAAGTTTTTGAGAAGTATACGTGAAATTCCCCCTTAAATCATATACATAAAATACAGTACCAATAAAATAAATTTATTCGTAATTAATAAACGCGAACTTCTGATTTTCAACAGCATTTCCATGATTTACTTTTTACGTTACTCCATATAAAAAAAAATGGATTTTAAGGAAAAAATGTTCATGCCCGATTTGAGACGGATATCGTAGACCCGATCCAATAAGAGCCTCCACCGCACATGGGGGTTGCTTTCGTGGGCGGACCAACAACAGATAACGACTTTACTTCCTCTCCATTCCTTTTATTACTGGATATATCATTTCTCATAGCAGCCTCGGGATTGTCGGTCGGGTTAAAAAGACTTTTCGTCCTTTTGTGAAATTTTGCTTGCATAATTTTTAGAAAAAAATATAACATGATGGTACTGCTACTTTTTTTTTTCCATAAATTTAGTATTTTTTGTACCCAATATAATATTATTGATTTAAATAATATTATTAATGTACAATTAAGATGAGAACTCAAAATTTTGCCACGTTGAGAAGCATTATAGACAAGGGCGGAACTAAAAAATTGATATAGAGAGAGCTAGATGAATAGTGTTATGTAATTTTATTTTATAAGGGGAGCTAATAGAAATAACTTTTGTAAAAATTAAAAAATTTGAAGTACAAGAATGGAAATTTTTAATTCATAGGAGTGACATAACCCTTTTGGCTTGGTCTTAGTTCCGCCACTAATTGTAGACAATATATAGAGCAAAATTTACTTAAGAAGATATTAAATTAAAAAAATTTATAATTTAAGCAATATATCCTAACGAAATTATTATTGAATTAAGAAAGGTTCTTAACATAATAGAAGTCAAATATAAAAAAAATTAAATAAAAGAAAATGTACATGCAGAAGGTAATTTCGTTTAAACTATATAGGAGGCTCCTCCACCCCTTGTGGAATTGTGCAATGAATATAATCAATTATCTTTTCATAAATGAAATTTGGAGGGCTCTTGTTTGAGTTAAATGGAGAGAAGATAAGGATAGAAAAGATATAGGCGAGAGCCGTTAAACCCACGTCACCTTTTCCACTCATCTCAAAAATATATGCACCAAACTATACCTCTCATACCTAAACCTAGAACCAACAACTAAAGCAGGAATTATATCATATACCCCTTCCCTACAAATTCCAAAAGAGCAATAATTAGAAGAGAAGAGTAAAGAACAAGTGAGAAGAGAAAGAGCAAAGAGAAAGAAGAAACACTATATATATCTATCTTTTCAATTACCAAGTAATTAAAGAGTTCATATTTTACATGGAAAATATTAGATCAATGTCTCAGATGGCAGTGCTACTACAATTCCTTATAGTACTCTCATCTATGGCGGCGACGACTATTGCGGCCACAGATGAAGTGCATCCCTCGGCAACATCGGCCTCAATTGCCAGACGGGGACTTGACACGAAGTGCACATGCACCACTTGTCTGAATCCATGCGGCGATTACCCGAGCCCCCCACCAATAGTATATGATTCACCGCCACCACCACCAATAGTATACGATTCGCCGCCACCGCCGGACACAATTTATTACTACTCGCCGCCCCCTCCATCTACACCATACTGCCCGCCTCCACCAGTAGAACCTGTGTGCTGTGGTGGCGGCGGCGGCACACCCGGCGGTGGAAGCGGTTATTCTCCTTATGTTTCTTGGTTCACGCCGCCTGGAGTATTGTACCCACAAGATCCGGGGTACCATCCCGGTGCCGCGTCACGGGGACACGTGGCATGGTGGCTTTCCTTGGTGATGGGGGGACTGATGGTGCTATGGTGGTGAGTTGGAGTATAATTTCAAGGTACAATTTGTACATGTGCAATTTGTACATGCATGGCTAATCAATGTAGGTTGGTTGTCAATGTTGGTTCCTTTAATTATCTTTCTACATATATGTAACAAAATTATATTCTCAATGTCTCAATCTCTCAGTAGATCAAACTTTTCAAATGTTATTTGTATAAAGGAGGTTATCTTCCTCTTCTTCTTTTTTTGTTCCCTAATTGAAATAAATTCAATTGTAATTTTCCTAGACTTTTTTGTAAATGGACCAGCTAGCTGATCCGGGATCATTTTCTTTCCTTTGCTTTCAGAAGAATAATAAATTAGTTAAAGCGTTTTAATTTTGTCAGCGAAGCACTTTCCTCTCTCCAATCAGGTGGTTGTGACTTGTGAGTTGAATGCAATTAATACCTTTTTTAAATTCTACAATTCTTTCTTGCAACTCGGTGCTACTTTTTCATTGAAACTTCAAACGCTCCCAACTCCACCCCTAAAATAATAACAACAACAATAATAATAATAATAATAATAATAACAGCAGTAGCAGTAATAATAAGAATAATAATATGTTTTCCTCTTAGCTTTCTCTTTATGGAGAAAATTATTAGAAATATTTAATTCAATAAGACGTCTCCTATCAAAAACCTCTTGCATGCTTCACTAGAGTTGCAAACACATTTAATTAATGTAATTGGTATTGCCGTGTCATGTCTTGATAATGTGTGGAAACATCTCTTGGATTATTTTAATCAGGGTGGAGCCATACATTGTTTCTACGAGAATTTGCTATGAGAATTTATATCATATCTTTACATGACAACGATAAACTACTTGATATGTTATATCTATCCACGTAAAGTATACCTAAAAAAATTAACAATTGAACTTGTGCTTCCAATTATTGGACACCAAAAGATTACAAAAAGGGCATTAATTTCGTCCATTGATTTATGAACTCTTGAATGCCAATCAATAAGAAACAATTATTTGATGTGGAAAAGAGAATCAATTTGAGATTTAGTGGGCAAAGCTATGTGTGAGAGATAGCAGGTTTGAAATTCAGATAGAAAAATATGTTGTGAATAGTAAATAGTTAGATGTTTCGATCTTTATAAAAAAAAAGTTGTTATGCGAAAAGCAAATAATGGTGTATATGTTTTGAAAACAAAATTCTGAATGTTTGTGTGAGATATATAAAATCTGCTTGGCACCTATCAAGTACCAAACAATTTTGGTTCACTTGACAATATATTATGTCAACAAGTTTGGTTTCAATTAGTTAATAAAAGAGGTACTAACTCACCGAACAAGCTTTTGGCACTATTACGAATTGACCCAACATGTGCTAGTGTGACACTCTATCTAGAGCATGTTACATGCTCTAAATATCCAAAAAAAAAATTATTAATATCCAAAAAAAAATATGAAATTTCAAAATCTACACTCTAGTAGACAATATTTCGAAAACTGTCCAAACTGCAGATTTATTTTCTGGTTTTAGGCCGAATTACTGCAAATTTATTTTCCAGTTTTGGAATTCCAGAACCGGAAAATAAATTTTCAGTATTGGTTTTGGAATTCCAAAACCGGAAAATAAATTTCCGGTTTTAATTTTTTTTAAATAGAAAATGTTATAATTTATTTATTATTTTATTAAAATATTAGAAATATTTTATATATTTCTTTGAAAATAGATGGAATACTATATAATTTAATTTATTAGAAAGACTGCGACAAATAACCTGGATAAATATTTTTCAGGTCGAATTTTTCGCGGCTATAAGAAAAATTAAAATATTACTTTGTCTGTTATTGGAAAAAAATAAAAATGTTTTGAATCTGAGTTATTGATTCCGGTTCAAAAGTCACTTCTAGATAAATACAGAAAATATTTGGATTCTTCTATTTTTGAAAAAAACAAAAATTGTCTGACAAAAATTTTAATTTTTGTCATAGTTTTGTGAGAGATTCTTTTATTTTTTTGGAAAATAGAAGGATTATAATATTTTCTGTATTTATCTAGAAGTGGCTTTTGAACCAGGATCAATAATTCAGATTTAAAATATTGTTGTTTTTTTCAAATAACACACAAAGAAATATTTTAATTTTTCTTACAGCCGCAAAAAATCCGGCCTGAGAAATGTCGATCCGGGTTATATTGTCGCAATCTTTCTAATAAATCAAATTATATAGTATTCCATCTACTTTCAAAGAAATATCTAAAATATTTCTAATGTTTTAATACAAGAAAAAATAAATTATAACATTTTCTGTTTAAAAAAAAATTAAACAGGAAATTTATTTCCCTGTTTTTGAATTCCAAAACCAAAACCGCAAATTTTTGTTGCGGTTTCGGAATTCCAAACCGGGAAATAAATTTGCGGTAATTCGGCCTAAAACTAGAAAATAAAACTGCGGTTTGAGCAGTTTTCGAAATCTTGTCAAACAGGATGTAGATTTTGAAATTTAATATTTTTTTGGATATTGATAATATTTCGGCATGCTCTATATGTTTGTCGGTTTATTTTTCTAAAAATCGGTGTTTAATTAAATTACATGTGAAATTAGCTGTCCAATTCATCTTCTTAAATTGGTTGTATATAATCACTCTGATAAAAATAAAGAAAACAACAATTAATACAATCTATCTCAAAAAAAATAATTAATACAAAAAATAATAAAAAAATGCACCCACCAATGGACACACAGAAAGCGCATCAGAAGATAAATAATCTCAGTACCCAACTCAATCTGTGCTGGTGTTGGGTATGTGACAGCTGGGTCATGGGCCAAAGCCCAAACCCATTATAAAACTTTTTTAAATACAAGCTTCAAAGTAATCATGATTCATGTACCATACGGTACCACATCGAATTCAGATCCAGTGCAGTAACCCAATTTTTGAGTTTTGATCCAAACCGTCCAAGGTGCTCTAACACGAATCTTAAAGAACCTGGACCCCACAAATAATACTGGCCCCTGCGCTACCACCGAATAGGCACCGTACACGTCTAAACTCAAAAATTGGGTTACTTTAGGGGATCCGGACTCATACCACATCCCCATCCTGATTAATGTTGCAAAAATAGAAGATTCCATTTCAAAAACCCACCAAATGGATTCGACCCAGTATTAGTTAAACTCCTTCATTTGATAATTTTTTTTATAAAATTATTCTATACTCATCCAGGGCATTATATTAGATACAACTGTCGACGCTCCCAATAATTGATACATTACTTATTTAATATCATATATACAATTTTAATTTTTTGGTAGCCATTTTCCCAATAATCACGATTTGTTAAATAGAATTGATTGCCAGCATATTTCTTAATTCAATTAGAGCTGTTAATTTGAATCAGACCCTATGCTATATTTCATATCCTCCTCCTCCGTATTCACAGAACAAAAATGGGCATTAAAATGTTTAATTTATGCACAATTTCACCCCTCAATTAATTTTCTATCTAGCTGCTATTTGTTTCCTTTTTTAATTGACAAGCTTCTCGAATATTATTTTCTAAATTTGTTGTTTTCCTTCTTGAAGAAAGAAATAATTCATTATAAGTTTAAAAGAAAAAACAGTATTATGCGTTTCTGTTTAGCACATTCTCTAGTTAAATTTGAAATATTATGCCCCAGTCATAAGTTAGATTTTATTTTTCTTAAATGTAATTAATTTCTACCCTTTAGTTATGTCACTCAATTGCTTGAAAATTTTATTAGCAAAATTGTTGGTTTATTGCAAGTTATATAATTTAATTAAATACTTCGACAAATGCGGAATTTAAGGAAATTAAACTAATGTTGTGTATTAATTGATGAAAGAAAATTATTAAGGAAAAAAAATGTATAGTATTGTGAGAATAACAAATTATGTTGTGTCAATATAAAAAAGAAAAAAGAAACAAATGAGAGTTGCTGGAAAAAAATATAAAATAGTCATGACCCTGTCATTACTAGGTTACAAGTCCAAATTAGTTAAAATAAAACATGTCAAATGTAAGGAAAGTTCTGAGAATATAAAGGACATATTAATTATACCGGGTTAGCTTTTGATTCTTCTACCAACTAATAAGTTTAGTTTCGTTAGCGCATGCACTGTCCATATTCTTCCTCTTTCACCTAACAAAAGACGTAGCCGTTACGCTCCAAAACACTACCCCTCCAAGTCCGACATTTTTATTAATATCCAAAGTTTAATACAAATTATTATTTATACCCAGAATCGGATCCAATATCGAAAAATATCCAAACTGGCCAAAAAATGGCCGGCTTACTCCCCCCTAAGCCGGCCATTTTCTAACCGGCTTAGTCGTTTTTTTTTTTAAGAGACATTATGAAGAGAAAAAATAATGAAATCTAACACTGAAAATTTAAATTTTTTTGTTTAAATTATTTGTTAGATTACTTCTTTTGATATATAATTAGTATATTTATACTAAATACGCTAAATTATTTGAAATTATGTTGAATTACACTATATTAAGTTAAATTACACTAAATTACATTACATTACGCTAAAATACGCTAAATTATATATGAATAGAGATGATATCTTCACTGAAAAGGTGAAAAACGACGACGAAACTTCAAACGGTCATAAAACAGCGCTCGAGTGTCCGATTTCAGCAAATGACCACTTTTCGAAAAGCTTGCGAAAATATGCATGCGTCCGTGCCAACGATGCTGGATTTCAAGATTCAGAATCGTCAAAAAACAAAGGGAAGAGCCTCAAAACTTGAGTTGAAGTTTCCGATTAAGATTTTCATTTCTATTATTCAATCCAAGTAGCTCAGTAAATTAGTTACATAATGAACTTGTAGAATATCAGTTTTTACTATTTTTAGAATTTTTTTACTATTTTTTATCATTCATGAAAGATGGCACATAATCGGTCTATTTTAGCGTAATTTACCGTATTTCAGCATAATTAGCGAAGTTATTGTAATTTAGCGTAATTTAACGTAATTTAGTGTAATGCAACATAATTTATTGTAATATAGTGGAATTCAACATAATTTCAAGTAATCTAGGATATTTTAGTATAAATATGCTAATTATAAATCAAAAGAAGTAATCTAACAAATAATTTAAATACAAAATTCAAATTTTCAGTGTTAGATTTCATTATTTTTTCTCTTTATAATGTCTCTTAAAAAATAAAAATAAACAACTAAGTCGGCCATAGAATGGCCGGCTTAGGGGGGGAGTAAACCGGCCATTTTTTGGCCGGTTTGGGCATTTTTCGATATTGGGTCCGATTCTGGGTATAAATAATAATTTGTATTAAACTTTGGATATTAATAAAAATGTCGGCCTCCAAGTCTCCAACACTTATCCTAATATCCATTACTTATTTATTATTCACACTATATAAAATTCTTATCTACATATATATGTCATGCATATTTGTATATATATTTATTTTAAAATTGGGGTCAAGGATCATCGGTTTTCTCCATGATTTCATTGTTATTTCATGGGATCCTATCTGGTGCTAATGTAATTTATATTTTTAAAAAATGTAACAAAATTATGAGTAGGGTTAAAATGTATCATTAGTTTTGTGCTTCAATCATGCTCCACGTCTTTTTCTCTGTTTTAAAAGTTTGAACAATCAATCCGAACCGCTCAACATGATTTTCATATTAAAATGTGCTTGAAGACCAAATTTTATATTTTTTTGATTTTTTTCTATTTTTTTAGAAATGTACAAAATCACTTTTTTTGGATGGTCCAGAATCTACTGAAAACAGTGATTTTGTACCTATCTAAAAAAGTAGTAAAAAAATTTCAAAAAATATAAAATTTGGTCTCTTAGTACATTTTAATACAAAGATGATGGTAAGTGGTTCAGATCGACTGTTCAGACTTTGAAAACGAAGATAAGAATGTGGACATGATTGGAGCACAAAACCAATGCTGCATTTTAACCCTACTCCAAAATTATATATGTTCGTATCTCAAAAGTTATTTTCATACTAAACAGAGTCAGGTGAATAAATACAAAAGTTTTTCAATTCCAAATCTGTCAGGACAAGTAATTATAGGTAATGGCATCAGTAAGCAATTTGAACTATCTTTTTAATTTGAAATGTAAATGTTTAGCTTTCTCCAGATAATACAAGTTCCTAAGATATATTAAAACATAGAGAAAAATTAGTCCCAAAAGTACAATCTACTATTCTACTTTTATATTAACTGTATTATTTTAGGTTTAGCACTCAATCATTGCTGCCATTTGCAGCAAAGCGATTACTAATCAATCAGTTTTTACCAATGCCAAACTTCTTACCTTTATGTACTCGTAAACAGACAAAAAGTAACATCTTTAGACCTACATCCTCACTAACTCTGCTACAATTATTACAAAAAATATTATAATAAATTAAATTGATATTAAATAACACATAGGGAAATTATAAAACCCCTCTTATACCTCCCCCCTTATTCCATTCCTGTCCCTTGTGCACATAATTGAAACACAACACACAATCATGCCTTCAATATTTCTTCTCTTTCTCTTAACCCTAATTTCCACCCGTCTTCCCGGCATTACGGCCGATTGCGTTTTCCCGTGCCAAACGCCACCGCAAACCCCAAATGACCCCTCCCCTTCAACCCCTTATAATTACCCGTCCCCGCCACCGCCGGTAAACCCTTACACACCTCCCTATTGGAATTACCCTCCCTCGTCGGGTTACATTCCAAACTACCAATCCCCATCCGGCGGTTTTATCTACTCTTCGCCGCCTCCACCAAATCCCATCGTGCCGTGGTACCCCTGGTACTCTCACCCACCATCATCGGGCTCCGCCGGGCTGTTGCCTCCATTGCTCATATCTGTTTTGTTTGGGTGTCTCATGACAGTGATTGTTATTTAGGGAATCATTTCTACCATTTGCCTTTGCTCTTTCTAGATTTTTTTTTAACTTGTTGGGCATTTTCCTTTTTAGAAAAATAGATATTTCATATTGTAATGTGAACATTATCATAAATGTCAATGTATGATGATGTGTGTTCCATGATGAGCAATGCGGCGGGAAATCCTGATCATTTTGGATTTGAGAGTAATTTTCGCTCTGTTTTCAAACAGCTCAGGAAATAGATCTCTTGTGGCACTCTTCTGTGTCAATCATTTGTAATGGGCCAAAATCATGTGGAATCATAAATTAATTCCTGTCATATTTTTTCTCTTTGTTAGTTGTACCATTATTTTTATGTTGTCTAGTTAGTCATTAAGTTAATTTTATATCCACAATTAAATAAGTTTTAGTATGAGAGAATAAAATGTGTATAACAATTTATGATTCTTAATGTGTTAAATCAATAAAAAGATAATTTCTATCATTTATAAAGTGGTGACAAGATTGATCATCTTATCGATCCTATGATTTTATTTAAGGCTCGAACTTATGTAAGTGGCGCAACATAATAAAAAAATATCAACCTTCTAGAATAAGCAAATGAGTAGGACAAACATTTATAAAAAACAAAAAATTACTTGATTGCATTACAAAAATGTATTTTAAATTTTTTGCAAAGAAAAATGTTACAATTTTTTTGCATTGAAAAATGGTAATTTTGCTAATTATAACGGTTGTAGTTAAACAAAATGCACATATGTTTTTATTTTCTTTATAGAATATAGACGAATTTAAAATTAAACATATATATGGACTAAATATGAGACGACTATAAATATAAATCAGATTTAACAAATGAATAATTGTTTCAATCCCCCGCTGCAGTACTCGCATCGTATCCGCAGCAACAATAGAGGAATGTTGTACTATGGTCCTCACTAATTATATGATATCTTTTTCCCCAGTCTCCGCGCTCGTCTTCGCGTCAATCATTATAGGTATAGATACTTGGAACATAAGATATTAATACTTACAAATAATATATTAATATTTGCACGCGTAACTTGATATGAGCATCCTTTTTTCCAGTCCTCCAATTGTCTCCGCATCAACATTCCTCTTATGAAGTAGTAGGAACCACGTATTTCTGCATCAACATTTTCCAATCGTCTCGACGTCAACTTTCCTCTAACAAAAATAGTTGAACTCATAGGTATAAATATTCCAGTGCATAGTTCTAAATGCTTGCAACACTGATATTAATACTTTCAGATATAATGTAGTGTCAAATGTTAAAAAATACTTGCTAGTATAGTATAAATACTTGCATGATGAGGTATAAACACTTGCATGATGACGAGTCTGAAAGTACGTTATCATGGATATCATTTGAAAGAAAAAATTACGAAGAAGACGTTCGTGGTTTTAGATTCGCAAAATTCATCACATATCGTCAGAAATATGGACGAGACTGAACGGAAAAAAAAAAATCACATCTAAAAACGTGTGTGGTCTCCCATGTAGTTTGAATGGTCCCCACAGGTTTTTATGGTGCGAGTACGTTTTGAGATATTTGGTTGGGGAGACAATTATTACGTAAAAATTATTCACTTCATAGATATAAATATTTTTGTGCATAGGTATACATACTTCTGTGCATAAGTATAAATATTTTAAAAAAATTCAGAGTTACAGTTTTGACAATCTCTCCAAACAGTTATGACAATTAAAATGCGAGTATACTCATATCAGCTTCCTTAACAAATACGAACTTATTTTAATAAATGTACCATCTTATAAAAAAATATGGTTCATAAAATATTTTTTGTTGTGATAAATCATAGAATTGATAACCCTTTGCCGAAGGGTCCACAACTCCACACGCAAATCCAATAATGTCAAGTTTGCCGACAAAGAGGTGGAGATAATAAAATAATAAATATAAGCTCTTAACTTTACTAAAATATTGACAGATAAGGAAACCTCAGCTTTTTAACTCGTAATGGGTCAATATTTTATTTAGTAAAGTGCTAATTAAGTTTGTATAAAGTATTAATTTTATACTATATCTAGGCTGAAAGAAGTGTGGAAAATTCTTGGCTTGTCCTGCTTTTTAAAACAAAAACAAAAAGATCATAAAATAATAATGATTGCGATGCTTAATTTTTTGTAACAAGGATTGTAAAATAGTGAAGGTGAAAGGACAATTAATTCATACATAGAGTTAAAACTATTTTTTTGCACGACACATGATATGTTTCCCAAAATAATATTTAAATTTGAGTGAGAATATGATACTATGCATAGCGGGATTAGTTTGTATTATGAATCAATATTTTTGTTTTTTATGTTCAATAGTCAATCTAAACCATTCAATATGATCTTCATATTAAAATATACATGCAAATCAAATTTTACATTTTTCAAATATATGTAAGTATTATTTTAGATAGATAGAAAATTACTTGATCTAACAATTTTAGACAATTCAAAAGTAGTAATATTTTACCTATTTAAAAAACAGTAAAATTTTTAATAATATAAAATTTGATCGACAAGTATATTTTGATATGGAGATTATGTTGAACGGTTCAGATCGACTGTATACAGATCAATGTACTATGCATAATACATAACCTCACACTTTAAGTTTATATTTATATTTGTATTCATCTATATTCAAATTTAAATATTCGTATCATTCGAATCCAAACCCGGTCAAATAAAATCTGATCTGTTTGTATCGGCCATCAATCAACGATATAGTTCAAAACACAAATTTTAGTATCGCAATCAACTTATTAGTTATATGAAACAGTTGAGTAAACCATGGAGATTAGGCCCAAAATCAATATATCGGCCCAAGAATCAATCTAAAATTTTGATATGATCTAACGGTAACAATCAATTAAATAAGCTTTTCCAAGTGCCACATTTGAATAAATCAAATCCCTTATAGATTCTTGAGGCAATTAAGGAAATATGAAAAAGATATACTTCCAAAATTTTAAGATGCTAACCAAAACCTACACATTGCAATGCACCTCTACAAGACAAAAATGCTATAAATATAATGCATTATTTAAGTTCATTTAAAGAAGCGTTTATCTTTTGTGTCGTTTGTATGAGAAAAAATACAAAACTTTCCGGTGTGCATTCTTTATTGCCTGGGGGTCACCTTCCCTTCACCTCAACTCCACCCATCTTTCTCTCTCTATAATTTTTTTTTTCTGAAATAGTAGTACCGCTCTCTCTCTCTCTCTCTCTTCACCTTGCTCTTTTCACCTCTCAGGTGCCAACTATAACACCATACTCAAAATTTTCTTAATTAAGCAACCATGATCTCAATTTCCATCCTACTCCTCTTTCTCTTGACCCTCATTTCTCTACCTTCCCTATCCTTCTCTGATGATTGCCCATTCCCATGTCTCCCGCCGCCTCCGCCGCCCTTGACCAACTCTCCACCGCCGCCATCTCCTGTGTTCGACTCGCCGCCCCCGCCATACACACCGACTTATTGGAATTATCCTCCACCGCCATACACACCAGGTGTTGTCCCGTTCAACCAACCGCCACCCGGTGGTAACATCTATCGCACGCCGCCACCGCCTGATCGGATCATGCCGTACTTCCCGTGGTATTATCATGGTCCAACTTCAAGTGCTTCTAGCTTAATTTCAATTTCACTGATAATTAGTTTAGCTTTATTTGGACTATTAGGTGAATTGGTCATGTTTTAGAATTCTTAGTTTTGCTAAAGCCAAATAAAAGAAACACCAAAACAAGGAGAAAAAATAATTAGCCTCTATTTTTGTCAATTACAGAAATGTTGTTTGTAAGTTTGATTTCATATCAATTGAAAGATGCATCTCTTTTCTTTTCTTTTTTTCATAAAAATGCACCGATGCATATATAGATACGTATAAAAGTGGGTAAAACTGGAACACCACCTGGCATTTTGTTGACAAAATTACATTAATTAATTACAATTTGTTGTCCAGCGTTGCATGCGTAATGCGTTGTTAATTTGTAATTAAGAGGTGACCGTTGCTATTAGCCTACTTTATTTCCTTTTTTATTTGTTTTATTTTCTTTCGTAATCAATGCAAGTGATCACATTCTAAGTCTTATGATAACTCCTCTTGAATTATTAATTATATAGAAACGACTTAATTCTAATAACCTTCCATGCATAATTAATTATTCTTACCATTTATTGGGTTATGCAAGGAATTAATCAATTATGCACAAAAATATTAATTCGACAGTAAACAAAACTAAAACTATCACCTCCAAAGCAACTTTTTTTTTTAATGGAAGAATTTGTTCTTGATCCTTTGGGACTACAAATATAAAACAATTAAGGCTGGATATGTAGAAAATTCTTTGGAATTCTAGCATTTTGGGGATTAGCTAGGTTTTGAATATTAATTAATGTGCATTGGATCTCTCCCACATGAAGAGATTGGAAGCAAACATGATGCATGATTAATGTACCTTTAGATGGAAGCAAAATTAGGTCTCAACGGTTTTGACTTTATATTCCTCATATACTGTGGCACATCACATGGGACATGTGGATTTAATTCTCTCTACTCCCTGATATAAACGCAACGCAATTTCTTATTCCCACCAAACCACGCCATCCCAAGATTCCAACTTTAAAATTAGAAAGACTATTTTGCCACTCAGTTAATTTTTTCTAACAACGAGAAACCAGGTTATTAACTTATAACCGTTTCGAGCGAAAAAAGAAGAGAGTCCGCAGGCAATTCAAACCCTAGACGGCTGTCTCTTTTTCTCCTCCAACACATCTCTACCTTCAATCCATTCCTCTGTCACCTCTTCTAGGTTTCTCGTTCGACAAAGCGCCTCCTCTCTCTCTCGTCTCTACTTTTTTTTTTTTTTTTTTTTGAGAAATAGGCAGTAGCTGCCAATTGGATTAATGATAAGGTAAAATGTGCATACAGTTACAGAAACCACCACACGGCCAAAGCTAAAGAAGTCTCCAAAGCAAAAACAAATACAAATACAATGAATAACAGAAAAAGGAAATTTCAGCTTGGAACACATCATATCATTCCAGCTTAAAGAAATAACGTGCCGCTGTTGGATGCGAATTAATCCGGATCCGGTAGCAAGTTTGTACCCACAGGCCTTCTTTCACCCATATTGCAGTATTTGAGCCAAAGGTTTGACTCATCTATAATTCTGCCAATGAGTACTGCCGATGGAATTTCCTCGCTTGAGAAAATGGCGCTGTTACGTCGCTTCCAGAGATGCCAGCAGGTACACAGGAATAGTGATTTCCACGTCGCAAATTTTTTCTTTCCTCTAGCCCTCGCCCGAGATTCGGAGGCCGACCAGATGCCGTGTACATTTTCAGCCGGTTCCATTATTCTGTATCCAACTCGCACTCCGATATTCCACCATACTTCAATTGAGTTGGGGCATAGAAAAATCAAATGGAGCGCCGATTCGGAAGGGCAGTTTTGGCACATGTGACATCCAGTATTGTCTCCCATATTTCTTCTTTGCAATAGGTCTTTAGTGAGAATGCGTTCTCTGAGTAGAAGATATCCAAATATGCGTACTGTTGGAGGTGCCGGCCACCTCCAAATTGAGTTGTGTGCGACTTCAATTTCCCCCCCCCCCCGCCATAATTTTGTATACTGATGCTGCCGAGTAGACACCCGTAGTTGACCACTTCCATTGCATTGAGTCCCTGTCATCAGTAAAAATAAGCAAGTTAGTGTGCACCTCATCACTGTGAATGATGTGCCTTATCGGGTAAGCATCTCGCAGGGATATCATTGGCTGTGTTGGTTTTTCACCCCTCGGGAGTGTGCGAATTAAAGCCGGACCCTGCCAGGGGTCTCGCCACGGGTCTCTCCAGTATGACGTGGTTCTGCCATCCCCAACAGCCCATTTGATGGAAGAGTGAAATAAAGGCATTAAGGACAGAAGCTTCCTCCAGAAGAAGGACCCCGAGACCAACCAAAATTTGGGGGCATTTACATGCGGCCCCCTAGTTTTGAAGGTCATGAGAATCGAAGTCCAAAGGGTATCTGGCGAGTTATACGCGCGCCACCACCATCGTAACAAAAGCACGATGTTGTGCAATCGCAGGTTATGCACACCCATTCCTCCACAGACCGTCGGGTAGCGCACAGTCTCCCAGTTAATTAGAGATACGCCATTCGTGACAGCTCCATGTTTCCCCAAAGAAAGGTTCTTCTTATTCGGTCGATTCTTTTGATGACCCACTGCGGTAGTAGGAAACACGACATGAAGTATAACGGTATTGTGGAAAGCACCGATTTTACGAGCTGCAGTCTTCCTCCTCTTGAAATCATTTTACTCTTCCATCCCGCCAATCTTTTTTCCAGTTTTTCAATCAGTGGCACTGGCAAATAAGCCTGCTTTCTGAGGGTGGTGATTGAGAGTGGCATTCCTAGGTAGGTAACCGGGAACTCCGCTTTTGTAAATCCGAGCACCTCCTTTTGTCTCATTTGTCTGAATGGGTGTCAAGTTAATTGAAACAAAAGCACTCTTTGAAAAATTGATTTCCAAACCCGAAGCCTTCGCAAAGAGCTGTAGGGTAATTTTGAGTAGGATGAGAGTGCGTTGTTCCGCATTGGCTATTAAAGCCGTGTCATCGGCATACTGAAGAGCAATTATGGCATCTTCGTGTCGGCCCGACAGCGGCCTTGCTACAACTGCATTGGTGACAGCAATCATTCTTTGAAACACGTCGGTTGCCATGATGAAGAGCATGGGTGATAACGGATCACCCTGGCGTAGGCCCCTTCGGTGTTGTACTAAGGCCGTTGTCTCTCCGTTTATAACAATGGCCGACTGTGCTGAGAGTAGCAATTCCTCAACCCATTTAATCCATTTTCTCGGAAATCCCCTATCCCTCATGATATCTATTAGAAAATCCCAATTGATCGAGTCGAAGGCCTTGGAGAAATCTATTTTTGCAAAGATCCCGGGTCGACATGAGGTAGCCAAGTGCTGCAAAATTTCTCGAGTTGCTATGAAATTCTCCGAGATATGCCTATCTTTGACGAAGGCCGTTTGATTTGGCGAGATGAGACTAGGAAGAAGTTTCCTAAGTCTATTAGATAGGACCTTTGAGATCAGTTTTGGGATTATGTTGATGATACTAATCGGTCGAAACTCCGTAAGCAGCCTTGCATTCTCCTTTTTTGGTATCATTACCACGTTGGCTTTATTTATAGACTCGAGAGGCACTTCATGTCTGAAAAACCCATGAAAAATCTGCATGATATCATCCTTTATGAGCGGCCAGTATGTCTTGACAAACTCTTGCGGCAGCCCGTCTGGTCCTACCGCTTTGTTGTTTGCCAGTTGGTGGACCGCCGTCTGCACTTCGTGGCTGGTGAACTCATTGCCCAAACATAGCAGCTCGGCCTCAAGTGATGGATAAAAACCAGCATAGTGAAGTTTTATGCACTGTTTGGTGGTTCCTAGCACTTATAGGAGATGGCTGCGAAAGGCTTCCCGGATTGGCTCCTGCTCCTCAATTTGAACCCCTCCGACCTCTATGCTTGTAATAGCATTTTTTCGCGCCCTTGCCGATGCATATGCATGAAAGAACATAGTATTTCAATCCCTATTTCGGAGCCATTGACACCTGGAACGCTGCTGCTACCTCATTTCGAGATTGTTTGCCAATTGGTATGCCCTTTCTCTCATTTTTTGTCTCGATACAAATTCTTTTGGAATTAATGCTCTGCTTTCTTCAATCTTATCAAAGAAGAGAATTGTGAGTTTGCACGCTTCCAGTTCCTATTTCATCTTTTCGAAATTATGCTTGTGCCACTTCTTAAGCTCATGTTGTGCCGCTGTTGACTTTCCTACAAAGGTCTCAATCGGGTTCAGACCCGCCTGCTGTGGCGCACCCCATGTTTTTTGCAATATTTGAGAAGCAGTTTCGTATTGGAACCAAAATTTCTCTATTCGCAGTGGCGCCTTGATGGTTTCCAGCTGCTTGCAGTGCATTAATAGAGGCACATGGTCCGAAACTATGACCTCCATTGCCGTTAGAGTGATAATTGGTGCTAGGGAAGTCCATTCAGTAGACACCAGGCAGCGGTCCAGTTTGGAAAAAATGGGCAGCGGCTGTTTGTTTGACCAAGTAAATTTCCTGTTTCGTAACGGTATGTCTTGAAGCTGAAGATCCCGTATGAGATCATTGAAGGCAAACATCAAGTCGAAGCCCCTCATTTGCCCCGACCGGTCTACTAACCACCTCACAATGTTAAAATCTCCCACCAGGAACCATGGGTTTGATATATGATTTTTAATGGTTCTCAACTATTCAATAAACTCTATTTTGAGCTGATCATCTTGCGCCGGTCCGTAGACCGCTGTAACCTGGAAAATTAAGCCCGAGCCAGGTTGCCGTAGAGTTGCCGTGCAGGTATGCCGTGTGACGAATGAATTTAATAGGTCGAAGCCTTTTTTCCACGCAATAAACACTCCTCCCTTAGAGCCGAGCGCATAAAGCATAAGACAATTTCGATCAAAATAGGAGGGCAAAACGCTCGCAACATACGTCAAATCATAAGATTTCCATTTAGATTCTTGTACACATACAACATCACATCTTGATTCTCGTATTACATTTCGAACGACATTACACTTTGATCGTTCTCCTAATCCCCGAACAATCCACGACATAATTTTAATGTTTTTGAAATACATAATTGAAACGGTATACGGCTTCTAGTGCTTCTGACAATCTTCTGGATCGGCCTCAAATGGACCCCAACCGGACCTCACTCATGGTGTCTGAGTCCGTGTCATCTTCTGTTTCACCTTCCATCTCATCCTCTGAATTTGGCTCAAAATCGTCAGTGTCAGAGTGCACTGGAATGTTCGGTCACCATAGCTGCTCTATCTATATTGTCTTCCTGAACTGTTTCCTGAACCGCGATTTCACTAAGCCCGAACCCCTGAGCCAAGGCCGTGCAATCCGTTGGGGCTAGGTGAAGCTGGAAATTTCCTTGATCTATTAGGCCCAAGGCTGTTGGGCTCTCAATAATGGCCTGGTGAGTGGCAGCACTGGATCCCTCCCCCGACTTCTTGTGATGAGGCCTTTTGGGCCTGCAGGTCTCTTGGACCCGAGTCTCATTCCCACTCTCTTGAGGACCTTTTAGCTTCTTTCTAGGAGACAGCTGTGGGGTGTCTTTTATCTCTTCTGATGTTTATCTCGAGGTACGAGGTACTGTACCTTGCGCTGAACTTCCCTCAACGGTTCGCACGTTGCCCGAGTCCATAGGTACGAATCTGCCTGCAGCAAGCAATCTCGTTCTTTCTGCCATTTCGTCTGCCGAGATCTCATTGGGGTTTGGTGTGTGAAAGCCACTCTGCTCATCAATCTGAGTCGTTACGTGTAGCGCCACAGGGACCGAAGCACTTTGGTCTTTTTGAGGAGACGACCTACGCAGAATAGCGAGGGTGTAGACTTGTGCCTCGGGCAGCAGGGAGGTGATTCTCTGTGGCACACACACAATGGATCTTAGTTTATGTTGTTCTCCCACCGCGATCCTTGGTATTTCGTGTGGCGGGTCTTCGGTATTCCGGGTGCGTGTGGCCAATGGTGTGTCATCATTCACCAGATCATGCAGCGACTGAAGGTTTGTGAGGCTAGCTTTGTTGCCGGCAATGATCTGTCGGATTTCCTCTGGGAGAGAGAAGAGGTCCCTTCCCGCACACAACTCAGTGATGAATCGGCGAGAGACCGGGATGAGTTCATCTTTTTCACTAGTTGTTGGTGGTGGTCTGCTCAGAATCCTTTCAGCTAGGGTGGTCCGAACCGGCCTGAGCAGAGGTTCTGGCACTTTTGGTAGTTCATTGTCGGAATATATATTTCCTCTGACCCATTTGACCGGGTGCACTGTGACCTCGTGCTCTGAGCCGGCAACCACCATGCCGAGGGAGTACGGTATTTCTTCAAGGTCTTTGGTGCCTACAACCACCGACCAAGTTGAGATGTCTTGCTGCTCATTCTGTGCCACCGTTCCCAGGTATATGCCAAATTGACTGACCGCACGGCTGATCTCTCTTTCTCTGTAGCAGCACTGTGGCACTCCCTGCAAGTCTAGAAGAACCTTATATGTCGGCATCCTTGGTTTGGCATCCTCAACCGGGTTCCACCTTTGAAAAACGAAGCCTTCATCCCAAATTTCATGTGGTGTTGCCGCGACAAAGGTCTCTGCCGCCATTCCACTTGGAAGGTGGATGATGAACTTGTTCTTCTTGAGTTTTGATATGGGGATCTCGTGTGGGGCCACCAAGTTTGTGCTGGCCACAAACTCACCTATTTTATCAATGGAGATGTCGAAATTCAGGCTATGTGGGTAGTGAACCACAACGGCCTGTTGGAATCGGCGCATCTCCTGGAAGAGTTGGTCATCTCTGTCGACATAGGACAGGAGTTTCTGTGGTCGGTTGGTTGGCATGGGCATCGGGTTTAGCGGTCTCGGTCCTTTCAGCAACTCTTCGAAGTCGGGCTCCCCTGATACTTTAGTGGCGGGGAGGTAAGGTCGGGCTGCCGGGTTGAGGTGGTTGGCCTTGCATTTGTTGCCGGTATGGCCGTTGTTCCAGCACTTGCCGTATTTGGTCGGGTTACTGCAGGACGCCTGGTTGTGGCCCGTGCGGCAACAGCGAAAACAGCGGCCTTTCCACTCCGCAAAGTGGTGAGATAGGGGGAACCGTAGGCTGGTCGGGCTGTGAGGTGAGATGTAGAACCGTGGTGAGGTTTGGGAATTGGGGGATGATGGCGGGGAAGGAGAAGGGGACGGGTGGATCTGGTTGAGCCGGTAACGACCTGGGCATATGTTTGGAAAGGGGTGTAGACTTTGGTGCGGGGTTCCTGTCGGGGCAGGGTTGCAGCCAGCTTCCACTGGGAGGGGTATGCCTTTTTGCGCGTTACTACCTGCCAAGCCTGGGGGTCCCTTGCGATGGCCTCCTTGTTCCTCGCCTGGAGCTCTCCTCTGTCCATGTCTTCCTCTCTCTCCCTCTTCCGGTTTAGCACGCGCCAAACTCCGAGTGAGGAGTGAGGAGTGAGGAGCTGATTAGGGATGTCTCTTGTCTCTACCTTGAGAGGAGAGGAGAATGGGAGAGAGGAGAGGAACCGGAGCCGATTGGAGCCGAGAGCGCGGTATCGTCGGAGTTCGGAGCATTGAGTCTCTACGCCATCTCGATCGGAGCGCGGGTGAGTAGATCCGGTCGTCGGAGCGCAGCGGCAGTTGAAAAATCGGATTCGGTCGTAGAGAGCGATAGGGAAAGGTAATAGGATAATTATGAGTATATATAAGTGAGATTAGAGTTATTTAGAGTAGTTTGGAGGATTTTGTGGGAATAAAAGAGTGGATTTAGGTTTAGAGTCATTTGACTCGTTGTAAGTTCGTTTTTTTATCAATGAAATTGTTAGTTGGCACTTAAAGCCACTAACCTTCAAAAAAAAAAAAAAATTCTAACAACAATTTCTTGATCATATTTTTAAGAATAAGGAATTAGTCCCCAAATAACAGTTAACTTTTAATTTACGACCAAGTACTGTTCAACAGAGTTAAGTCAGAATTCTTTTATTTTGATTTTGTATTATTGTAGAATGGATATCTTTGATTTTTGAATTGGACTTTGATTTTTTATATGATTGGGGTATAATACTAGTTCTGGTGTTTAACTTAGATTTGAATTTTAGATTTTATTTTAGCATGACACAGACAACTCACTTGTAGGAGTTGGGTCGGTGTTTTTGAAGGTTGATATATTGCTAGAAACATGTACTTCTTCTTTTCCTTACACCTAACTCCTCTCTACCTTTATGTGTTGGAACGGACGAAAACTATCATTGACCACCGCATGACCATCTAATTTGAACATAAACTGAAGTACGAAAGTATACATTAATCCATGACTATCTTGTGTGAGAGAGCACCACCAATTCGGTTCTTTCAGAATAGCAAGGCCCTTTAGAGAATTTCCTTTATTTTGCTTTCTCCAAAGTCTCTCACACATTCATCTAATGGGATAATGAGAGATGAAATCAGGATGCTTTGTATTCTGGGGGCCAAATCTTTTTATACAGACTAAGGAATCCCTTGGCTGTCCAAATATGATAATTATTCAATTCAATCCATCATTAAAATGAATATTACCATTTAAGTTCTACACATTAAAGGTCTACACCCTATATGACACATTAATGCTCAATAAATTATAAATCACAAATAATTACTTTTAATTAAGCGTAAAATTAATAGTATGCAATACATAATTATTTACATATTAGTCCAATGTTAAATTAATGATCCAACATTATGTACCTAAAAAAAATTTGGTTTTAATTGGATTAAATAAACTCAATCATTACTATGATTTTAATTATCTATAATATTTGCATTATTTGAATGGTGCTCTTTACATGGTAGATTCTATTTCCATAGCATGACTTGTTGAAATTAATCATAATAAGCAAAACTAACTAATAAGAAAGAGGCTAAATTTTCTCACAACAAAATTAGGTGAAACAACTTTTTTTCACAGCAAAATGGAGACTGGATACCGAACAAAAATCAAATAGTCCAAATAGCTTATGAACAACATAAGCTGTATTTTTTCATAAGCTTATGAACAACAAAATTAGCCTCTATTTTTGTCATAAGCTGTATTTTTTTTTTTTTTTTGGTATAGAATCGCCAAACAAAAATCGTTATAAATATAGCTATTTCTTATTGAACATTTGATATTAAACTATATGTAACATTTTATTTTTATAAATTCTGAAAACAAAAGTCAAATTGTACAGTATTTTCATTTTTTTTTTTACAATCTAACTAGAATCACATAATTGAATAAGTTTCAAACTATAAAATAATTAAATGATCGATACTATGCTATCAATATAATAAAACAAAATAATCTTTCTTGACATTTATGACAACAAAAGCCTCATGCAACTTTCATGTCAACTCATGAAATTTTTGCCACTTGCGGCAAATAATGTATGACCCGTGCCTCTATATAACCCCCCATCAATATATTACAAATTATCACTCCCCCACTCATCAAATCAGAAACAATCCATATATTCTTAAAATTTGATTTGTTTCACACAAAATAAATAAACATCATATAGTAGATTTGAAGAGATAGAAGAAAATGAAACTCCAATAATAAAATAAATTAAGGTGTAAGGTTACAGTTTAATGTTTTTTTATTTCTTCAAAGCCTACTATATAATGTTTATTTATTTTTTTATTGTTAACTATAAAATGTCGAAATTTAGATTGGATTTGACGGCATCCTTCAATGTGGCAGTTTGATTAAATGCGAGATATTATTAATTTCATATTCAATGAATTATAAAAATAAACAATTGTGTTCATGTGGATTTAATATAAATTTATTATTTTTAACATATATATTTAAATCCACATAACATAATGTTGTATATTTTTATAATTCATTAATATGAAATTGATAATATCTCATATCAAACTGCCTATGAGCTATCATAGTAACCAATAATCCAATATAAAGATGGCATGGGCGGATTTGCTCGATTCTGTAGGAATTCAATTAAACTCATTTCCAAGAAAGTAGACTATGGCAGAGTAGCTAACAACCTCCCCCTTCCCTCGGGTGTACCTCATCTGCTCTCTTCTCTAGCTGTTTTTTTTAGTGGTTCGAATTGGCGTTTCGTGCTCGCCCAAAACTGCGATTAATCCGGGAGCGAAGCAGGACAGCCTCGACTTTGGTGCTGATCGTCACGCACCCGGACCAACTTGGAGCAAAACGCGAGTAATTAACGAATCATTTTTTTACAGTTCTTTGATTCTCTGTGATGTCTTGTAATGGCATACGAGGCGAGCCGAAATTTTTATTAATCTCTAATATTAAATAAAAATTAATACAAATGTCCATAATTTTTCAGAAATATTTAAAATACTCAGGCCGCTGAGTTTCTCGGCCAAATAGCATAATTTTAAAACTACTCGGACCGCTGAATTCTCTTTTGGACTGCCGAGAAACTCGACGGCCAAATAACATAATTTTTTTTCTTCGGTTTCTGACTTTGGATTGATGGTTTTTTATTTAATTAGAAAATTTCATGATTTTTTATTTTTTTATTAAAATATTAGAAATATTTTTATATTTCTTTAAAAATAGATAAAATACTAGAGTGAGGCTATGGTGCTATGCATAGCACGGATGGGGTCCGTGCTACGGTAAAAAATTTGACTTTTTAAAATTCTAATGGTCGATCCAACCGTTCAATGTGATAACCATATGAATATGTACTTGCAAACTAAATTTTATATTTTTCCAAATTTTTTTACTATTTTTTTAGATAGGTAGAATTTTGATGGTCCAGAATTTTCAGAAAACACTGATTTTTCTACCTATCTAAAAAAATAGTAAAAAAATTTGAAAAAATATAAAATTTAGATTGCAAGTACATATTCATATGGTTATCACATTGAACGGTTGGATCGACCGTTAGGATTTTGAAAAGTCAAATTTTGAGCCGTAGCACGGACCCCATCCGTGCTATGCATAGCACCATAGGCTCACTCGAAATACTATATAATTTAATTTACTAGAAAGACTGCAACAAATAACCCCAGTCAATATTTTCAATTGAGATTTTTTGTAGCTGTAAGAAAAATTAAAATATTTCTTTGTGTATTACTGAATAAAAAAATAAAAATGGTTTTAATCTGAGTTATTGATCCCGGTTCAAAAGTCACTTCTAGGTAAATACAGAAAATATTGTGGTCCTTCTATTTTGAAAAAAATAATAATTAGAACTCAGATGAAATGATTTCTTATCAAAAAAAATTTCAAATGGATACAATATCTTAGAATTTAAATATACTAGAAGGACCACAATATTTTCTTTATTTACTCAGAAGTGACTTTTGAACCGGGATCAATAACTCAGATTCAAAATATTTTTATTGTTTTTCAATAACACACAAAGAAATATTTTAATTTTTTTCCCAGCCGCAAAAAAACCGGCCTGAAAAATATTGATCCGGGTTATTTGTTGCAGTCTTTCTAATAAATCAAATTATATAGTATTCCACCTATTTTCAAATAAATATATAAATTATTTCTAATATTTCAATAAAAAAATAAAAAAATCATAAAAATTTCTAATTAAATAGAAAAAACATCAATCCAAAGTCAGAAACCGAAGAAATCAAAAACAAGTTTTATGTTATTCGGCCGTTGAGTTTCTTGGCGGCCCAGAAAAGCCGAGAAACTCGGTGGCCTGGGCATTTTTATAATTTTTCAAAAATCGTCGACATTTCTTTTAATTTTATTTAAATATTGGATATTAAAAAGAATGACGGGGAGCCGAGCTCCACTGTTATTGAATTGTTGCTGATTTGTGAATTGGTTTTGTCAATTTATTGACTTGTGAGTGGATGAATTGAAAATTGTGGCATTTCAATATTCTTACTTCTGAGAGGACACCTGGCATCTCAAATAATCTTATATTGGCACATTCTATTGTTTAATTGCAATTCTTATTAAGATCTGTACACAAATAGGGAACTTATTTGCAGGGGAAACTTGTTCAATTGGTCCTAATCTTGGTCAGTAATTCAGTATTGAAGACTGCAATACTAAATATGTTAAGGAATATAATAAATTCAGTGAAAGGTTTTGGGTAGGTTATTGTACAACAATTCGATTCAATTCATCATTTGTTTACTATCTGAAAACTAGAATTCATATGTAAATTAAATTTCAAGATAAACATATTTTACCACTAGACGCGCAGCGGATATCTTTGTCTAGTCGTAGGAGCAGTCACCATCTTCTACTCCTTCTCAGTTCCTAGAGTTGTCCTCTTCTATTCTTTCTCTGTATCAGATATACGCACTAGCGATAGCAGTTGCGTCTCTATTAGTATCCATACGAACAGGTTGACACATTATGTAAGTCAGTATGCTAGTACCGAACTAACAGCTTTTTTTCTCTTTATTTTTTTCTTTTTCTGAAGAATAAAGTGAACATAATGGCTAATTACAGCCTACCGCGCGCAGAGAAACCTATTACGTACTTAAGGATATCAAGGGCTCGAACCAAACACCCCAAAAGGATATCAAGGAGACGAGACAAGATGAGGGTTTAAAGATTTATTAGGCCTGCAGGTTGTACGCACTGATCCTCGTCTTGCCTTGCGCAGATAAAAATCTTTTATATACAATCTACTAATTTTAGTTACACAAAATTAATTAATTCTTTCATATTAAATATAATTCAGCTTTAAGCAAATTATATGAAGATAAAAAAAAAGTGCCGAAGAAAAGGAAGGAACCGAAAAGATCACAGCTCGTAATTGGATTCTGTCTGTCTATGTTGATTTGTTGTCATCCCTTACTGTCGGGCTGGATGGCCCAGCCCGGTTCAATTATCATACGATCATACTGGATTTCATAATTTCATTTTTATTTCATTTGACAACTTGGTCGATAAAACAGATGCAACCAAACCATCACATGCTTTTCCAATAAAATAGAGTCAACAATAAAGTACTAGATAGAGAATTCGTAACAAATTAAACAATTTACAGTTCACCTGGTACCGCTGTGGCCTGGACCGGTATATCAACCTTCAACCGTACCAAACTTCAACACCTCTTCTTCATTTATTATGAAATGCCACACTTTCAAGTTTCAATGTTACATGTACAACCAACCAAGTGAAGATGCTCTATGACTACGAAAAAATCTAAAAAGAAAGAGAGGGTGCTAAATGCAACTTACCCTTAAAGTATAAGAGAATCCAAAATACAAAAATTACATGTGGAAAAGAAAAAGAAAAAAAAATCTGTACATCAAATCTTTCCTTCATGGCCTTTTCATTATACATAAAAGGCCCTTTGCTTCAAGTGCCTCAAGCTTCGCTCCATGCTAACCCTAACCATCTCTGCAACCATTCTCCGGGCTTTATCGGCACAATCCTGGCCATCCATTTGCAACACGACGTCACTAACTATATTCTCAATTGTATCCGCCTCCAATCTTGGTCGATTGTAGGTGGAGTTCCTCAAGAGCTCCAAAAGCTTACGCGCCTTTATTCTAGATTTAGGCATACCGTGCACTGTCAATTCCAATAAACCGGGAATAGCCCCCTCGCTAAGAATAACTTCCCGGTACTTATCCCGGTTGCTCTCACACATGGTTAAAAGTGTACCGACCGCATGTTCTTTCGCTAAAAGAGACCCTTCTTCTATCACCTCTACAACAGTAAGTACACCTCCGGTTTCTTCAATAAGTGCAGCTCTACCCTGATCAAATGCAACCAGAGATTCTAACAAGGCGCAAGATTTCTCTGCAATTTTCGATGATTTTCTTCGGCACGATCTAATAAGGGTTAGAAGAGGAGGCACCGGGTGAAGAGAGAGGAGAGAGAGAAGGTTTTCGGGCAGAGTAGAGAGATTGTACAGAGACATTAAGGAATCGGTACGGGCCTGTTTGGTACCAGTTTTTAGGATCTCAAAAAGAAGAGGTATAGGGTTAGATGCAGTTATTGCCGGCTTGTTATGAGACGAAGCAGAGAGGGTTAGTAGAAGTGCCGTTGCATATTCTTGAAGATTCGGGTTTGTGGATTTGAGATAATGGGTTACCGGGTAGAGTGAGCCCGCTTCAACAATGGCAACCTTATTCCTGATAAGTATATAATTAGGTTGCATTAGAGATAGAAACTTTTGATGGTTTTCAGTTTTGACTGTGTCAAAATTACCAGTATCAACCATGGTTCGTACCGGTAATGGTAATACATTCAATCTTACCAGTGTATTATAAATAAATACATAATTAATTTTATCTCACCTGATTGAGTCCAGAATCATATTCGTTTACAATTAAAACAAGTGGGGTCCGTCTAACAGTAGGCATCAATTATATTTATGAATTATGATCACTTCAACAGGGAATTTGACTCTGAGCACAAAATGTTTCCCAATTGGTTGTTCTCATTTTTCCAAAATAAATTAAAAAATTGAATTTTCCCTCTTTGTATCTCCCTTCACTCGGATCAAATCCCTCTCTACAATTAAATCCATTTCGCTTCCTTCTCTCTATTTCTACTAATTTAAACAAGTACTCGACGAAACTAAACAAATGATAACGAACAATATAAAAAAGAGGATTAAAATATAAATTCATACTTCTCATCCTTAACAGCGAGATTGAGGAGAGCTAGCATAACGGCCAATGCTTCTTCCTCTTCGTCTTCTCTGGAGGAGGCGCAGGATAGCAACTGCACGAGGGGACCCACGGCGCAGGATAGAGCGCGCCTGTGGTCCGACGAGACCCTCGTAAGTCGTCGTATCTCCTTCGCCGCGCCCATCCTCTCCGCCACGTCATCCGACTGTAACCTCTCTGCTAATGTCTCCATTTGATATTTTTTTTCTTGTCCTTTCTGCGCTCTGTGTGTGTGTCTCTCTCTCTGTCTCGAGTGACGCTGAGAGGCGCGGGGTTTTATTGGAGATAGATTGGGGGAGCGTGGCGGGAGCTGTTTAACTCTGGCCTAGCTGAATTTGGATTCCCTAAAGTAAAACAAATTTTGAGTTTGTATCTGGACTGTCCGATCTTCTCTGGCACGATATTAAAGGGGCCCGTGCTTTCTATCTCAGACCTAGGGGTGCACAAAAAGCTCATAACTCGAAACTCAGTTCGGAATCAATTCGGATTCAACTCACTAATAACTTGAGTTGAAACTGACTTGAGTCAAAACTGCTCAAGTTAACTGACTTGGTTGATTTATGAGTCGAATCCAAGTTACCCCCAACTCAGTTCGGAATCAAATCGGTTGGACTCACACCAAATCCTAATCCATATATTCCTAATTTGTGCGTCCCCAACCTTATACATGTTTCTCACAATATTTGGTAATTTGATAAATTATGTACTATTTCTTTTGTTTTGTTAATTTGTTAGACTCTGTATTGTTTTGTTAGACTTTATCTGTTTGGTAATTTTTAATTATGTAATTTTCGTAATTTTTAATTATGTATTGGTAATTGTCTCATTATGTACTGTCTTTAATTGTGTATTATTTTGGCAAACTATGTAATATTTTTTTGTTAGATTAAATTAGATTATCTCACTATGTACTATATTATGAGTCACGAGTCGACTCGCTTCGACTCAAATTGCTCACGAGTTGATTCCAAATTAGAGTTTTTAACTCGGAACTGGATTAGCAACTCGGACTCAACTCGGCTCATGAGTTCGTGAGTTGAATCCAAGTTGTCCTCAACTCAAACTCAACTCGGCTCATGAGCAGCCCTACTCGGACCGATTGGTCCGAATTCTGATCGAACGGCCCGAATCAAAACTCAAAATTCGGGTTACTTTAGGGGATCCGTACCCAGCTTAGCTTGGGATCGGCGCGCTTAAACTTGTTTCTTCTTTCTCAATTTGTAACTCCTGGATTAGTCCGTTTATATGCGATTTGATTATTTGGTGCTAGACAAACCCATTGAAAAGGAATCTTCTCGTTTTATTGAAATGGAGAGGAGTGAGGGAGAGAAAAATATGACCTCGCTTGACCGTGAAGCAACGGCGTCAAAAGGGAACTCTGCCTTGTCTTTACAGTTAGTCCAACACACATATTCTCCCTCGCTTGCTGCCACACAGTTTCATCAAAAGACTTGGTCTACTATTGGAATCTGTACACCATAGTCATATTCATATTTAGACAAACTCTAATTCTCTCATGTAATTTCATTTTTCATGAATATTTATTTTAATTTTGAGGAACATGTATTTTTTTATAATATACCATAGGATTAACCTAGTTTGAGTAAGGTGTTATTTTATTTCGAGTAGGGCTGCAAACGAACTGAACCGAATCGAACTTACCTCCAGTTTGAGTTTGGTTTGAATTAATTTCGAACTAAGTTTGGTTTGAATTAATTTCGAACGAACTCAATTTCGAATCAAATTTTTTACGAACTCAATTTCGAACTTTTACGAACTTTATTACGACTTACAAGTTATGACTTATGGCTAGACCATAGTTCGAAATTACAGCACTTTAATAAAACCTCAGGCATTTTGAATTCTAATTACACAGTACACCAAAGTTTATATCAAAGTTCATTACAAATACCAAAATTTATATCAAACACCGAAATTTAGTACAATCAATCAAAGTTCAGTACAATCACAGAATCCAAAGTTTTTCCAAATAGCTAACAGGAGCAACATCACCAAAGTTTTCAAATATCCAAAGTATTTAAAGTACAATTTAAATATCAATAGAAGTACAAAACAATCACTAAAGTCTTAGAATTATTACAAACTCAAATATTTTCCTAAATAAAACATTAAAGTTCATTACAGCGAAAATTAACGGTTCACGTTTGAGTTAATTTCGAACTAAGTTTGGTTTGAGAATCTATTTCGAACAAACTAGGTCAAGTTTGAGTTTGGTTTGAATTAATTTCGAATCGAAACTTTTACGAACTTTTTCAAATCAAACTCGAATCGAATTACGAACTACGAATTTTTTGTGCAGATTCTCGAGTCACATAACTTGCTTCTTTTTGTCTAGAATAATTCATAAGATGTACACATCAAATCGACCCATTTATATCATTAGCAAATTTATCTTGTGCGGTAATTTAAATCAGGTAATCGATACTGAGATTTTTCTTTCTTTACCCATGTCAATTGAGAATGGAATAAAGTAGGCAAAACATTGTATTTTATGGATGAAATGCTTAAAGGTATATTTTATTTAACTAAATATGACAAGAAAATACGTAGCTCATTAACATGTCAGCAATACACCTGGTCTATTAGATAGTAGAAATCTCTTCATCCACGTCTATGTATATTTAAGGACTTAGAGAAAATAATTAAATGAAAAGAAAAAAAGGTAAAAGGATAAGAAAAAAAGAAAAAAGAAAAGAAAAGAAAAGGAAAGCCGTTACGTATGAGGTCCGTGACTATCATTCAATACTTTGCTTATATGGCACAAATGCAACATTCCACTTTTTCATAGCACGTGTCACCTCAATTTCAATTACCTTTTTATGATTTGTTTTCTTCCTATTGAAAACAACTCAACATGATTTTAATTGATTGGAATTTGATCAAGCAATGTACGATTTGCATCGAAAGCTAGAGGTTCTACAATATTTGTAGAGAAGACCTTCAAAATTTAATTAAAATTTTGACCTATTGGTATGTTTAATAGGAGTAGAACTAGGGTGCTCTTAAGCTCACCAAGTTTCTTTGTGAGCTTAATTAAAAAATCTATTAAATTGGTTTCAAACGATGCATCCAAACCTGTTGAAACCGATTTACTTCACGAGTGATGCATTTATATGTCAAATTTATAAATTTTTGAACTAATTTAGTATAAAGTCAAGTGGCCAAAAAAAGATGGTTTATAAGTTAATTTTAATGTGTTTATTTTTCATCATTTTTTGACCGCTTGACTTTCTATTAAATTAGATCAAACATTTAAAAACTTGACATGTAAACTCATCACTCGTGAAGTAGATCGGTTTCAACAGTTTGGATGCGTCGCTTGAAACCTATTCAATGAGTTTTTGAGTTAAGCTCACAAAGAGACTTGGTGAGTTAAGAACACTCTAGTTCTACTCGTTTAATAGTAATTTTGTCCCTCCATATGTAAATATAAATTAGAAAACAAATAAAACATTTCAATTAAGACATGAATTCAAAAATTGTTCAGGTAAAATAACAGAAAAAAAAATAAAAAAAAAGAGAGAAAAGTTTCAAACTAAGAAATTAAACCGAGGAATAAAGAGACGACTGATTGAAAAATTGTCTCCGGTCTCATTTTTCCACTTGCAACGGAGACTTGATAGCCAATATTCTGGTCAAAAATCAATCAAAGAAAAAGATTAAATATATAAGTATGGTGTGCGGTCTTGAGAAATATTCTTTCCATATGCATGCTTTCCTTGTGGAAAACTAACTGGTGGCTTTAATTTTTAGTTGAGCCTTGTTAATCATATATATATATAGGTTGGTTAATATCAAAACATTTGTTCCGGAGCCGTATTGCAACCAATTGATTTTCCGATTTTCAAAGTACAAACGGTCGATCCAAACAGTTAGATATGATCTATATATTAAAATGTGCTTGGAGACCAAATTTTACATTTTTTGGAATTTTTTACTGTTTATTAAGTCAATTTTAAAATTACTGATTTTAATAAATAGTGAAAAATTTCTGAATCATTAAAAACAGTGATTTTAAAACTGACTTAATAAATAGTAAAAAAATTCAAAAAAATATAAAATTTGGCCTCCAAGTACATTTTATTGTAGATTGAATGTTGAATAGTTTGGATTGATTGTTTGGACTTCGAAAATGTAAAAACCAAAGCGTTTGTTCCACGGACTAGGAACAAACGTTTTGATATTAGCCAACCTCAGAGAGAGAGAGAGAGGTTGGCTAATATCAAAACGTTTGTTCCTAGGCCGTGGAACAAACACTTTGGTTTTTACATTTTCAAATTCTAAGTCATTCAACATTCAATCTATAATAAAATATGCTTGGAAACCAAATTTTACATTTTTAAATTTTTTTTTACTATTTATTAAGCCAATTTTAAAATCGCTATTTTCCAAAGGTTTAAATAGCGTTTATCGCGTCATAGCGAAATGGCTGAAAAAACGGCGCTATATGGCCATAGCGTCATAGCTTTTTTGGTCTGAAAACGCTATAGCGCCGCTATAGCGTGCTATTTAGAACATTGCTATTTTCAAAGCCAGAAAATTTTCACTATTTATTAAAATCAACGATTTTAACTGACTTAATAAATAGTAAAAAGTTTCAAAAAATATAAAATTTGTCTACAAGCACATTTTAATATAGAGATCACATCCACTGATCGACCGTTTGGACTTTGAAAATCAGAAAACCAATTTGTTGCACCACAGCTCCGGAACAAACGTTTTGATATTAGCCAGCCTCTATATATATTTCTTTTCTTTCTTTCTTGAGATCACTTGGGTGAATTATATTATATTGGTGGGTTAATTTACTGTTAGGATAGAGTTGTTGGGTACTTTAGCTTAAATTTTTTCAATGAATAAACTTGAAACAATACCTTTTGTCATATGTTAGGACAATTTTTTATATAATTGCTACTTGCTTAATTTACTGTTAGGATAGAGTTGTTGGGTACTTTAGCTTAAATTTTTTCAATGAATAAACTTGAAACATTACCTTTTGTCATATGTTAGGACAATTTTTTATATAATTGCTACTTGCTTAATTTACTGTTAGGATAGAGTTGTTGGGTACTTTAGCTTAAATTTTTTCAATGAATAAACTTGAAACAATACCTTTTGTCATATGTTAGGACAATTAAGCACCAGGGTTTCTTTCAAAACATGTAATTATCAACTTTTTTCTTAATATATCGTTGGAGGCTATCTTAGCCGCCAACCTTCAAAAAAAAAAAAAAAATTGCTACTTGCAAATGCATCCGTTTTAATCCCTAATTAAAAAACCTTGCTAAAATATTTCATCAAAGTACACACTCCCTAACCTGTTTGTAAATAAATGTATTCAGCATTATTATGCCGGAGTATTCTAAATGTTAATTAGAGGTGGCTCAGTCACCCTTATAAATTAAAAATTAACAATTTTGTTCTTTTGTTCTTTATATGTATTTTATCATGTTTATAGGTACTTATACCTTTTATCTCTTTATAAAATAAAATTACACAACAATAATTTATTCAGTCTCCTCAATCTCAATTTCTAGTTCCGTTCCTGCCATTATGCATAAAAGATGTGATTGTATTGTTACGTACATTTAATTGTAAATATATGCATTTAACTTTTAGGTAGCTATTCTAAAGACAAAATATTTAAATGTGTCTTATACCTTATCCTCGTGCTATAAAAAGGGGAATAATGATATTGTAAATATATTCATTTAACTTTTAGGTAGCTATTCTAAAGACAAAATATTAATAAAATAGTTTAAAGCACAATGCAGAATATTTAAATGTAAATGTGTTATACCTTATCCTCGTGCTACAAAAAGGGGAATAATGACGAAGAAAACAAATGCAGAATTTATTATTCATGAGAAACTTGTTTGGTAGGTTTGTTGGTGATTCTTTCTAACTACCTATAACAAAATAGGGGCTTAAATGCAAAACTTGCGGGGCTCTTTCCTCACAACCTTCCTTTCGGATATCACTAGAATTTCATTCCCGAAATTTCAGTCGACCTTGGTTTAAGCAACGGTAATTACTAAATTTCAAGTTCTGAAAGTACTGAAAAGAAGCCTAATTTGCATTCTGCTGAAATTAATTTCAGATTTATAATAAATCAAATTTATGTTATCGTAAATATGCGAAACTGTTGCAGTCATTGGCGGATTTGAAAATAAAATTTGGTCCGGCTCAGTACTTACCTCTGACTTAATATTGTGCATAACCCTAGCTCAGAAAAAAAAAATAACAAGGCCCTGGACAACATCATATATTGTAGCCCAATATTCTAGGATCCAATCCTCCCCGGTACCGTAAAAGATTCTCTTCACTTTACGGTTTGAGATTAACTCCCAGCCGGTTTGGGATTCGGGCTGACAGAGGGGGCAGTATTATTGGGCTTCGAAATTCGTGCCAAGTTAAAAAGAACGGTCCAGATCAAGTAATTGTAAAAGATTCCCTATTACGGTACCGGGGGTGATGTGAATTCAATATTCTATATCACTAGTTCAACTAATTCCCTGGACTGCTTCGCTAATTGCTGGAGAGAAACTCAGACTAAAAAAAATTATATATTTAAAAAATATTTTGCACTCTTATTAGCATTTTGTGTCTACTTCTTTTCGAAATTCTGAATCCGCCCATGATTGTAGTGATTCTGTTTACATATGTACTACTCTATCATTGAAATTTTAGTAGTTTCGCACCCAAAACCGAAAGAAGGTAAGGAATAGGTAAACTTTTTGTAGCTCAGTTAGGAGCAATGCAAGTTATCTACCAACTAATAATAACACACACAATTTCATCTTTTTGTTTCCTCCCACATTATGTTGGTATCTTGGAACTATATTGCACCTTTTTCTCTCATCATTAAATCATGAGCTACACATTTGTTTAGCTATTCATGTGATTTTGTAAAACAAATAAATGAGAAAAAGGAAGTTTTGGGAGGCCCAGACAAGCCCAAATCATTTGGTAGATGGTTAATAAAAGAATATTTTGCTGAAGCCCAATCCATGAAAAAGTATAATTTGTATTGACCATTAGTTAGTTTGTTTTGACAGAAAATGAAATGATGATATTTGGAACAAAAGGCAATGTACAGTTTTCTCGTTTAGTTGGTATTCACCATGGGTTATGAATTGACAGTTTGAATTATTTGCCTATGTAACATTGACAGCTTGAAATTTCGTGCACAAAAATCACCAATAATCACTCCTAACAGTCAACAGAATAATTAATAGCACCAATTATTACCCTGTTCATTCATTACTCGTATTTATTTCAAAAGTTTTATCAAAACATTAAAATCGGAAAGAGGGTTGAAATTCCTTCATAATTATGTCTCATTATGTTTTTATTTTAAAACTTTAATATGTAAATTTAAAACTTAAATATGATCTTTGTTTAAAACTTTAATTATACCTTTCATAATTATGTCTCATTTACTCTATGTACATATAAAAAGTTATGACATTTCAACTTTGTTTTGATTGTTATCAAGAGCTTGTAAAATATATCAATATATATAATTTCTGGATGTTAATTTTGTAACTTATTGATTCATATAAAGATAGAATCGAAAAGTAATTATAGTTTTATGTGTTGTAGAAATAATAATATAAATCACATTTAACGATTTTATATTAACATATAAATTTTAAAAATTATGTAACTAAAAAAGTAATAAACAGAAACATAATGAAATAAAAATAGAGATATTTTAACTCTCTTAGTCTAAAAATATAATGTATATATTTAATAATTAAATTGAAGTTTCTAACAAGGGAACCCGGAACCGCCTGTATATTTGGGGCCGACTTCAATATTTTATATTTATACGCATTTATTTCACATGCCGGACAACTATGACATATATTATTATAATCATGTATATATAAATGAGTCTAGCTACCTGTCGGTTAGATTAAACTTTAATATTACTAATTTCAAAAATTTATCGAATTGACTTAGGACTGGAAAAGCGCACCGCTTAGTGCGCAGACTGGAGAAGCACACCCCTTGATACGCGGACTGAGGATGAGCACCATATGTATGACCAATCAAATATAAAAAATTATCATTTCCTTCTTTGTGACCGAAACTATCGGTTCTTTTATGCGGACTGAGGATGCACAATAAAAATTATTGGTTCTTTAAAATATAAATAGTGTGTTTGCATGCAAAGTTTCTAATTTTTTTAATTTATTTGATATTAAGTCAACAATCAAATGTATGAACCTTTTGTTAATTTTAATATATTTATTTTTTTTATTTTTAACCGCTCTAAATTTAAATGTAAACACATTTCACAAAATAAATTAATTTGAACAGTTTGATATATTGTATGAATCATGTTTGATAAATTTTGAAATTGATTAAATACTACCGATATCACGCTAAACGGAGTCTATATATAAATAGTATATAATTAGCCTATGCATATATTCTGAAATTTTTTTAGTTACCATCTAAATAAATCAATATTAAATCAATACCATCCAACTCACATTTTTTCCATTCATACCACCCACGCGGACTGAATCCACGCATCAAATTGGACTGGTGCGCGGACTG
This sequence comes from Carex parvula, assembly GCA_025461045.1. NCBI lineage: Eukaryota > Viridiplantae > Streptophyta > Magnoliopsida > Poales > Cyperaceae > Carex > Carex parvula. Next base: position 250,973 of record JAJGRW010001058.1, on the reverse strand, counting down.
CGGAAGCGCACTGCTTGGTGTGCGGACTGGAGAGGTGCACATCTTGGTGCATGGACTGAGGATGCGCCCAAAAATTTGAGTAGAATTTAACTAAAGAATTAATTTTAATGGGGTCAAAGAAAACAGAGGCCAGACCAGCTATTACGCATTCTCTTTCTCTTGTTGTTTTTTTTTTTTTTTTTCCACTTAGCTGTTGGAGGAGAAGCTCTTCTTCTTAGAGTGAGCGTGGTGCACACTTCCTGTGAGGCAAACTCTTGGGCTCTTCATTAGCCGTGCCTATAGGAGAAGGCATGAGGCGCTGGACGCATCATTCAAATCCAGCTGGGTTTTAATTTGAGCTTAAACGATTTAATTTTTTAGTTGAACCTTGGTGCGCATCCTCAGTCCGCGCATCAATGGGTGCGCCTCTCCAGTCTGTGCACCGTCCCATTTTTGTGCACGGAGTCTGTCCGCGTGGGTAGTAGGAAAGAAAAAAACTTAAAACCGGTGGTATTCATTTAATTTTGATTCTATTAAGGCATATATTTGTGGCAGACAACCGAAGATGTGATAACACGATTCACCATACATATCTTATTATAAATCATATAAATAATAGTTATTGCAGTCCGAGACAAGTCATCGCATGCTGCACAGACTCCCAACTAAAATGCAATTATGCAATTAATAATCAAAGGAGCTCCTTCTTTCCATCAAAATTAAAATAATATTTCAAAGGACAGAAATGCTGCTGCGTGTAACATACGGAATTTTAAATTGGGAGAATTTCATCTATACCACTACAAAACTGTGAAATTACATATTTATCATCTAAATTTCTGTAATTATTATATTTACCATCTAAAAATCTAATATAACACATATTTACCCAATTAATAAAAAAATAAGATTAATTAAGTTTAACATTATATAAATTATAATTAATAAGTTATTTAGTCTCTTCTCATTCTCTGCACCTTCCTCTTCTGTGCACAGATTTTCCTCCCGTCTTTTTTGGCGTAACTTTCCCCTTTTCGCTGGAATTCTCTCGTCATCTCATCTCTCCCGCAGAAATTCAGAGAGAAAACAGACTTGGAGATTAGCATTCTAGCTCCAGCTTGATCATCTAAAAACAAGGTAAACACTCCACTCTTTTCATAACAACTCGGACTGAAGTCGACGCTGATATCGCAACCCATTATTAAAGTAGTTACTGAGTTTGAGAATCTTCGTTTTGTTATTGGCTCAGTTAAAAATAGTATGGGTCTTTTAGCTTATAGGAACTCAAAAGGTCCTTTACTCCTGATGATTTTTGGTGCACCAGTTATATGCTCAAGAAGAGCTGTTGTCATGTAGGGTTATTCAGACAAGCACCAGTTTTTTTTTTTTTTTTTTTTATCTTTCATATAACGGGTCTAAGGAGAGAAATAGATGGTGCTAAGTTAATCCTTGATTAATATAGTTTTAAGATATTAAACATAATTAATCTGAGTTTTGAGTATATTTGATATATACTAAAGTTATATTGGATAAATATGTGAGTTATTAGATTTTTAAATGGTAAATACGTAATTACAGAATTTTGAATGGTAAATACGTAATTTCACAGTTTTTGAGTGGTATATATGAAATTCTCCCTTTTAATTTTGAGATTAGTCACGTATTAGGGAATCTTTGAAAAATCTTTTTTCTTTTAGCATTCTAACAAAGAATCCCGATTAAAATAGAATGTCATATGTTGCATCTGATCTTGGTTTTTAGAATTGTAGCTGTAACGACCAAAAAACAAAACAATTGTAGCTGTATGATTTGTGAAATAAAAAACAGAGATGCTGGTGGTAACATATGCAAAGTCAAGATGTAGCTGTGAGAGCTACTAGCCGTTAGCACACCAATCTAGACTTGGAAACATTAATATTCATACCCAATCGGACAGGAGTGTGGACAGATACGAAACGGGTCGGGTGGAAGTATTTTCATGCTCTTATCTGTTAAGTTAGCGGAAAAAGGTTTTATCCTTATCTTTATTTGATAAACTAAGAACAAAAACTTATTCATACATGTCATATTAAATACGGTATGAGCCGGATAAACAGATAAAAAAGTACTATTAAATAGATATACATGAACTATAAATAAAATTATATCATATTATGCATCATTTCCATATAAATAATATAAATACATATCTACTTATGTAATTTATAGTTTTTACTTCTATTAATTATCTTATAGAATAACATATATGAAATGGTCTTTATCCGTACTTTTAACAAAAAGAAACTTGATCCTTACTTATATCCGATAAATTAATAAAAAAAATTATTCGTACCCATCTTATCGAATACAATACAGGTTGAATAAACGGATAAAAGAGTGCCATTGGCGCCTCTATCTTTGAACCGATTACCTTTTGACCTAATTAAACATGCTATCCACGTCAATAACAGCTACATTATAAAAAATTGTTACTAGTGCCTCAAGTATCCATATAAAATCAGTTCAGTCACACCTGATGCCTCTGCTTGAGCAGTGAAGAATTAATGCCAAGTTGTGCTAATGACTATATTGCCCATGTCAGAAGATGCTGATCAGCGCCGGCTCCATGAATTGGGCTACAAGCAGGAGCTCAAGCGCGGCCTCTCGTAAGCCTTTTTTTTTTTCTTTTTTTGTAGCAAAAGACTTTTGTGAATTGATTCTAGTTTATCTTTCATCTCGTCTCAGTTACTAATTAACATGTAGCGATTTGGTTTCTACAGGGTTGTTTCTAATTTTGCATTCTCTTTTGCAATCATATCCGTATTAACGGGTGTCACCACGACATACAACACTGGACTCCGGTATGGCGGTCCCATGTCGGCCTCAATTGGATGGATTGTGGTTGCACTGTTCAATGCTTGCGTTGCATTGTCAATGGCCGAGATCTGCTCGGCATATCCTACTTCCGGTGGTCTCTACTATTGGAGCGCCATGTTGGCCGGCAAGGATTGGGCGCCGCTTGCTTCGTGGATTACTGGCTGGTAAATAAACATTTTTATTAAATTCTCCATTCATGGGTAATCTATTAAATTGATGTTTCCTAGTTTAATTATTTTTTGCTGGGCCTGATCAAATAGAATTGTACATATTCTGTAGGAGGCCAACATTGGATGAAATTTTAATTTCTTTTCACATTTGTTTTATTTTTCTTTTGCGTTAAAGTATTACCAATATTTAGTTATCATCAGTAGTAGTGCATGATCTTAAGTTCTTAACAGAGGACAAGCATAATAGGTAAAAAAATATATATGTCAGACTAATATTTAAGTGTGCACAGCTAAACACTTTTGTCATAGTTTCTAGAGTGAGTCTATGGTGTTTTACAATGTACACCTACTTAGTGTGCTTCGATAGAGACATCGCATCATGCGCACCGGAAAAAATCGAAGCACATCCAATAATTGTTGTTCAAAGTACATTAGGTAGGTGTACATTGCAAAGCACCATAGCTTCACTTCAGTTTCTGTTTTAAATAAATACAAATATAAATGTTGGAGATGCAACTCTTGGGGGATACATAGCATAAGTGTGGGAAATTTACGGATTACACCCCACGCGCTTTTTCCTTCCTCTTAAGATAGTTAACCATTTACAGGTAATTTTCTCAACGGCTCTATAATCTTTTTAGGCATTAATTCTAACAGCTATAGAGACTCAATCTGTATAAATCGAATAGAATTGTACATTGTAATTCCTCAGAAATAATCAATAAAGCAATTATTCAATCAAATTTGCCAATTATATTAGTTTTCCTTTGTTAAAATCCTTTTCCATTTGTTTTGGGGATTAAAGTGGCGTACACTATACAACTTCTGGCTCGTATGTTTGGATTCATACTAAATTAAAAGTTGAAGTACCAAATCACTTCGTAACAGTTTACCATTGTAATTAATGGACAATTAATTTATCATATTTTCTCTTTCAAATTATTATAAAAAACTATTTTGTTTATTTTTCAGGTTCAACATCGTCGGATTGGTACCCTAGCTCTCTCAATGATGTTTTTCTATCATTATTCAAAGTTAAAATTTCAAATTACAATAAGTGATCCATCGACGTGGCAAAAATACTCAAAAGGCTTACTATTTACTTTTTTTTTTTTCACAATTTATGCACACAGTGGGCATGTACGACGAGTGTCGATTTTTCATTAGCACAGCTACTACAGGTGATAATCTTACTTAGCACCGGAGGAGTCAATGGCGGGGGCTACTCAGCCTCCAAGTACGTCGTTCTTGGATTTCATGCTACCATTTTGGTCTCTCATGGAATTATCAACAGCCTTCCTATTCAACTGCTAGCATTTTTTGGAAAGCTCGGAGCGCTCTGGAACGTCTTAGGTAAGTCTCTAGCTACTGGTAACATGCTCTTTTTTGTGAGCCTAACTAGTAACTATGAAGAGTGAGGCAATTGTACTATGTGTAGTGCAAATTGGTCTGTACTATGGATCAAAATCTTAGTTTTCAAAGTTAAAACAGTCAGGGGCGGATTCAGGATTTTTCATCGGAGGGCAAAAAAAATATCAAATCGGGTTTAAATAGCTAATCGGATTTAAATCCATTAACTAATTGGGTACTCGATAAAAAACAATATTTTAACTTATACTTTCCAATACTTTAACTTATAATTTATGATGCTCTAACTTATATTCTAATTACCAATCAAAATTCAACAAATTTATTTCAATTTTAACCCTAAATTTAATCCGAATTACAAATCAAACATCCAGAGGGGGAAAAAAAAATTTCAGGGGGGGCAAAATCGGTCAGGACCGAGAGATCTCCACTAAAATTCAAAATCCAGGGAGGGACAGCTGCCCCCCGGGACTATGTGGGTCCGCCCCTGAAAACAGTCGATCTTAACAGTTCAACATAATCTTCATATGAAAATGTACTTTCATACTAAATTTTATATTTTTTAAAACTTTGCTATTTTTAAAGATTGGCAGAATCACTACTTTTGAATGGTCTAAATTACATTTAGAAAATAGTAAAAATAGTGAAAGTATTTTAAAAAATATAAAATTTGACCTACAATTAAATTTTTATATGGACATCATGTTGAACGGTTCAGATCGATGTTTAAACTTTAAAAACATAGATATTGATCATAGTTCGAATCAATATGAACTATGCATAGTACCGTAGCCTCACTCAACTATGAATCATATGAGATTATTATTTTTGTTGGAACACGGCAGTACTTGCATTAATTGATTATTTTGTTGTGCTTCAGGGGTTTTTGTGTTGATGGCACTGATTCCTGCTGTGGCGACTGAACGAGCAAGCGCAAAGTTTGTGTTCACGCACTTCAACAAGGACAATGGCGAGGGGATCCACAGCACTGTTTATATTTTAGTCGTGGGGCTTCTTATGAGCACTTACTCCATGGTGGGCTACGATGCATCTGCTCATCTGGTATCTTCTCCTATCTCTGTACTTGATTCAAGAGTAGAGTTAAAATTCCTCATTGTTTTTGTACTTCAATCATGCTTCACATCCTTAATTCATTTTTAAAGTTCAAACAGTTGATCTGAACTGCTCAACACAATTTCCATATTAAAATGTGCTCGGAGACAAAATTTTATACTTTTTTTAGAAAATTTTTTACTAAACTTTTAATAGGTACAAAATCACGTTTTTTGGATGGTCCAGAATCTTGTGAAAAACGGTGATTTTGTACCTATCTAAAAAATATAAAAAATTTGCAAAAACATAAATTTTGGTCTCCAAGCACATTTTATTTTAATATGGATAATCATGTTGAGCAGTTCAGATCGACTGTTTAGACTTTCAAAGTGGAGATAAAGATGTGAGGAATGAGTGGGGCACAAAAATAATGAGGCATTTGAACCCAACAATCGAGTGAGTTCCTGACATGTAAAGATGTTATCTGAGAATCAACATCAGATTTCTCAGTATAACAGAGCTACCAAAGAGCCATTTATTTTTACTATTAACTATGAATTTTTATACAGACGGAGGAGACGAAAAAAGCAGACAAAAGTGGCCCAATGGGGATATTATCGTCCGTTTTTCTCTCAAATTTATTCGGATGGGCATATCTAGTGGCTGTTACATTTGCAGTGACTGACATAGGATATCTTTTAGATGCAAACAATGATGCCGGTGGGTATGCAATTGCCGAGGTGTTCTATCTCATCTTCAAAAGGAGATATGGAACCGGGACTGGCGGCATCATCTGCCTTGGTGTTGTGGCCGGTGCTGTCTATCTCTGTGGAGTCAGTGTTGTTACAAGCAATTCGAGGTGAGTTTATGGGAATTTCAATTCTTTCCCCGTTGAATCTCACATAACCTAAGGCTTTGTAGTTCTTAGTCACATCTGCTTACACTTTATTATTTTTTCTTGAGTGAGTCTATGGTAATTTGGATAGCGCATATTGGTCCGTACTATGGATCAATATCTTGATTTTTAAAGTCCAAATAGTCTATCTGAACTATTCAACAGGATCTCCATATAAAACTGTACTTCTACATCAAATTTACATTTTTCAAAATTTGTTTACTGTTTATTTAGATTTAGATGTGTAGAAAATTACTCGATCTAAAAATTTTAGACCATTCAAAATAGTGATTTTCTACCTAAAAAAATAGTAAAAAAAATATAAAAAATTTAAAATTTAGTCTACAAGTACATTTTCATGCAGAGATCATGTTGAACAGTTCAGATCGAAAGTATGTACATTGAAAACGAAATTTTTTATCCATAGTACGTATGAACCAATTATCTATAGCCTCACTCTTTATTTATTCCATTTAATGTTACATAATCTCTGGTTTTGTAGTTGTTTATTACATCTGCTTAATTATCATTTATTATTGTTTCTTTGCTTACTGTTTCATTTTTCTTTTCTTTTTTTCCTATTTAGGATGGCATATGCTTTCTCAAGAGATGGCGCCATGCCATTTTCAAATGTCTGGCACAAAGTTAACAAACAGGAGGTCCCAGTCAATGCGGTTTGGCTTGCTGTGGTGATAGCATTTTGCATGGCTCTCCCGGTATATTAATATTAATTTATACTAGTATAGTAGTATGGCACAATGATTAATTTTCTATTAACTTGCTTACAAAATTAAGAATCATATCACAAGACCTGTACAAGTTAGGAAGTAAAACTGTAAAAGTCCTCCGAGAAAGTAAATAACAATGCATCCGACGATAACAGATCTAACAAATTCACTAAAGAATTATTCAAATATAACATTGTTCAGTTAATTACTTTCTCTATATTACAATTAATTACATTGTAGTTAAAAAACTATCATATATTTTTTGTTGTTGTTGTTGTGCAGTCGTTGGGTAGCGAAGTAGCTTTCCAAGCCATGGTCTCGATTGCAACTATCGGGCTCTACATCTCCTATGCATTACCCATCTTCTTCAGAGTAACACTTGGCAGGAAATCGTTTGTGCCGGGCCCGTTCCATCTCGGTAAATTCAGCTTTCTCATTGGATGGATCGCTGTTCTCTGGGTGGCAACAATCACTGTTCTCTTTTCTCTGCCAGTGGCATATCCTGTAAACAAGAACACTCTCAATTACACTCCCGTTGCGGTTGGAGGTTTGCTCGTTCTTTGCCTCGGCTCGTGGGTAGTAAATGCTCGGTTTTGGTTTCGCGGTCCCATAACTAATATTGAGAAATGAAATATATAAATAGGCTTTGGTACTTTGCAAAGCGCACATCGATCGGTACAATGGATCTATATCTTTGCTTTCACAATTCAGATAGTCGATCTGAGTCATTCAACATGATCTTCATATGAAAATGTATTTGCAGACTATAATTTAGATTTTTTTTGTTTAGAATTTTTTACTATTTTTTAGATAGGTAGAATATCAGTACTTATGAGTGGTCTAGGATTTTTAAATAAAATGATTTTCTCCTATCTAAATTTTTTTTTTGTTTTGTAAAAAATGTAAAATTTGATCTACAAGTACATTTTCACATGAACATCATGTTGAACAGTTCAGATTTACTGCTTGAATTTTAGAAATAGATATATTGATCTATAGTACAGACCAATCGGCACTATGCATAGTACCATAGCATCACTCATAAAAAAATATATGGTACAAAGTTGATATGCATTGATATATACTCTGGCAGTTTACACAGTTTGCCACACCAGTAAATCTCAATTGAATATATAGAAAGAACTCTTTTTGAAGGGTTTATAAGGTTGAATATGAAGGAATCTGTTATACTTTTACAATCCTGTGTTTTGAAGGGTGTTTTGAGAAAATTGGCAGAATACTTTTATTGTATCGTATCAGTTATTAGTCTTTGATTAGAGAAAGAACGTATTTTTGATACCTTAATTAATTTTTCTTCTTAGGCATAATGTAAAAAGAAATCTTTTGTACTTAGATTTCCAATGAGATCGGTGGTTGAAAAACAGAGGAAACATAACGTACCGAGAGTGGGGGGCTAGATTCACGGCAGTGTGCTGGTTGCTGTGGAAAGAGAGGAAAGCAAAAAGTTTCGTGGTACAAAAACTCAGGCTGAGATGTTAGCGCCAAAGATCGATGGTACAACAGGGAGAGCTATGACTCAAATTATGTAATAAATAGGAATAGGACCGAGATTTTTATTAATATCCAAAGTTTAATAGAAATTAATATTTATGCCCAGAATTCTGGGTTTTCATCAAAAATGCCCAAACTGGCTATAAAATGGCAGGCTTACGTTTATGGTCGGTTGACTCTGTTTTTTTTTTTTTTTTAGAGACACTATGAAGAGCAAAATAATGAAATCTAACACTGAAAATTTGAATTTTTTGTTTAAATTATTTGTTGGATTAGTTCTTTTGATTTATAATTAGCATATTTATAATAAAATACACTAGATTACTTGAAATTATGTTGAATTACACTATATTACAATAAATTATGTTGAATTACACTAAATTACGTTAAATTACGCTAAATTACAATAACTTTGCTAATTATGCTGAAATACGGTGAATTACACTAAAGTAGACTGATTTTGTGTCATCTTTCATGAATCATAAAAAATAGTAAAAAAATTTAAAAAATAGTAAAAATTGGTATTCTATAAGTTCATTATGTAACTAATTTACTGAGCTACTTAGATTGAATAATAGAAATGAAAATCTTAATCGGAAACTTCAACTCAAGTTTTGAGGCTCTTCTCTTTATTTTTTGGCAATTTTGAATTTCAAAAAATGGCATAGCCATCACGGACGCATGCGTATTTTCGCAAGCTTTCCGAAAAGTGATCATTTGCTGAAATCGGACACTTGAGCACTGTTTTATGACCGTTTGAAGTTTCTTCGTCGTTTTTCGCATTTTCAGTGAAGAAATCGTCCCCATTCATATGTAATTTAGCGTAGTTCACCGTATTTTAGCGTAAGGTAATGTAATTTAGTGTAATTTAACTTAATATAGTGTAATTCAATATAATTTCAAGTAATTTAGCGTATTTTAGTATAAATATGCTAATTATAAATCAAAAGAAGTAATCTAACAAATAATTTAAACAAAACAATTCAAATTTTCAGTGTTAGATTTCATTATCTTGCTCTTCATAGTGTCTCTAAAAAAAAAAATAGTAAGCCGGCCATTTTATCGCCGGCTTATGGGGAGAGTAAACCGGCCATTTTGCCGGCTTGGGCATTTTTGGCGAAAACTCATAATTCTGGGCATAAATATTAATTTCTATTAAACTTCGGATATTAATAAAAATCTCGGGAAATAGGATAGCGCAGTCGATATGGGATTTTTTTTTAAAAACGTAATTAAAATAATTAATTTAAAAAAAACAACATGGTTACTGTTTTTTTACAAAAACCATAAAAACCGAACTGCCAATTCGGTCTGATGGATTTTTTTTCCAGACCGAATTGGCAATTCGGTTTAGCTGTTTTTCACATTTCTCCGACAATGTCTGTGTGGCCTTGCGTGTAACTCCTCCTAGACCAAATTGGCAATTCCGTCCAGAGGCTTTTTTAGCCCAGACCGAATTGCCAATTCGGTCTGGGGGCTTTATTTTATTTTATTTTTTAAAATTTTTTTTTTAGAGACACTAAGAAGAGCAACATAAAGAAATCTAACACTGAAAATTTGAATTTTTTATTTAAATTATTTGTTAGATTACTTATTTTGATTTATAATTAGCATATTTATACTAAAATACACTATATTACAATTAATTACGTTGAAATACGTTAAATTATGCTAAATTACAATAACTTCGGTAAATTACGCTAAAGTAGACTAATTTTGTGCCATCTTTTATGAATCATAAAAAATAGTAAAAAAATTTGGAAAATAGTAAAAAATGGTATTCTACAAGTTCATTATGTAATAATTTACTGAGCTACTTGGATTGAATAATAGAAATGAAAATCTTAATCGGAAACTTCAACTCAAGTTTTGAGGCTCTTTCCTTTGTTTTTTGGCAATTCTGAATTTTGGAATCTAACATCGTGGGCACGGACGCATGCGTATTTTCGCAAGCTTTCCGAAAAGTGGTCATTTGCTGAAATCGGACACTCGAGGGCCGTTTTATGACTGTTTGAAGTTTCGCCGTTGTTTTTCGCCTATTCAGTGAAGATATTGTCCCTATTCATATGTAATTTAGCGTAATTTACCGTATTTTAGTGTAATATAATGTAATTTAGTGTAATTTAACTTAATATAGTGTAATTCAACATAATTTCAAGTTATTTAGCATATTTTAGTATAAATATGCTAATTATATATCAAATAAAGTAATCTATTAAATAATTTAAATAGAAAAATTTAAATTTTCAGTGTTAGATTTCATTATCTTGCTCTTCATAGTGTCTCTAAAAAAAAAAAACCTCTGGACCGAATTGTCAATTCGGTATGACCCGTTTTTTTATGGGCTCTTCATGAGCCGTGCCTATAGGAGAAGGCATGAGGCACTGGGCGCATCATTCAAATCCAACTGGGTTTTAATTTGAGCTTAAACGATTTAATTTTTAGTTGAACCTTGGTGTGCACCCTCAGTCCGCGCATCAAGGGGTGCGCCTCCCCAGTCCGTACACCGTTCCATTTTGACGCACGGATCCGGTCCGCATGGGTAGTAGGAATGGAAAAAACTTAAAACCGGTGGTATTCTTTTGATTTTATTAAGTGGTAACTAAAAAAATTTCGGACATATATCTGTGGCAGACAACCGAAGATGTGATAACACGATTCACCATACATATCTTATCATAAATCATATAAATAGTTGTTGCAATCCGAGACAAGTCATCGCATGCTGCACAGACTCCCAACTAAAATGCAATTAATAATCAAAAGAGCTCCTTCTTTCCATCAAAATTAAAAATAATATTTCAAAGGACAGAAATGCTGCTGCGTGTAACATACGGAATTTTAATTTGGGAGAATTTCATCTATACCATAAAAAACTGTGAAATTACGTATTTATCATCTAAATTTCTGTAATTACGTATTTACCATCTAAAAATCTAATATAACACATATTTACCCAATTAATAAAAAAAATGAGATTAATTAAGTTTAACATTATATAAATATAATTAAGAAGTTATTTAGTCTCTTCTCATTCTCTGCACCTTCCTCTTTTGCGCACAGATTTTCCTCCCGTCTTTTTTGGCGTAACTTTCTCCTGTTCGCTGAAATTTTCTTCTCATCTCGTCTCTCCCGCTGAAATTCAGAGAGGAGGAGGCAACAGACTTGGAGATTAGCATTCTAGCTCCAGCTTGATCATCTAAAAACAAGGTAAACACTCCACTCTTTCTAACATAACAACTCGGACTGAAGTCGACGCTGATATCGCAACCCATTATTAAAGTAGTTACTGAGTTTGAGAATCTTCGTTTTGTTATTGGCTCAGTTAAAAATAGTATGGGTCTTTTAGCTTATAGGAACTCAAAAGGTCCTTTACTCCTTGTGATTTTTGATGCACCAGTTATATGCTCAAGAAGAGCTGTTATCATGTAGGGTTATTCAGACAAGCTCCAGCTTTTTTTTTTTTTTAATCTTTTATATAACGGGTCTAAGGAGAGAAATAGATGGTGCTAAGTTAATCCTTGATTAATATAGTTTTAAGAAAATTAAACATAATTAATCTGAGTTTTGGGTATATTTGATATATACTAAAGTTATATTGGATAAATATGTGAGTTATTAGATTTTTAAATGGTAAATACGTAATTTCACAGTTTTTGAGTGGTATATATGAAATTCTCCCTTTTAATTTTGAGATTAGTCACGTATTAGGGAATCTTTGAAAAATCTTTTTTCTTTTAGCATTCTACCAAAGAATCCCGACTAAAATAGAATGTCATATGTTGCATCTGATCTTGGTTTTTAGAATTGTAGCTGTAATGACCAAAAAACAAAACAATTGTAGCTGTATGATTTGTGAAATAAAAAACAGAGATGCTGGTAACATATGCAAAGTCAAGATGTAGCTGTGAGAGGCTGAGAGCTACTAGCCTTAGCACACCAATCTAGACTTGAAAACATTAATATTCATACCCAATCGGACAGGAGTGTGGACAGATACGAAACGGGTCAAGTGGAAGTATTTTCATATCCTTATCTGTTAAGTTAATGAAAAAGTTTGAGTGAGGCTATGGTGCTATGCATAACACGGATGGCTAGTGTACTACGGCTCAATATGGTACTTTTTAAAATCCTAACGGTCGATCCGAACCGTTCGATGTGATAACCATATGAATATGTACTTGCAAACTAAATTTTATATTTTTTCGAATTTTTTCACTATTTTTTTAGATAGGTAGAATTTTGATGGTCCAGAATTTTCAAAAAACACTGATTTTTCTACCTATCTAAAAAAATAGTAAAAAATTCAAAAAAAATATAAAATTTAGTTTGCAAGTACATATCCATATGGATATCACATTGAACGGTTCGGATCGACCATTAGGATTTTAAAAAGTACCATATTGAGCTGTAGTACACTATCCATTGGTGCTATGCATAGCACCGTAGCCTCACTCAAAAAGTTTTTATCCTTATCTTTATCTGATAAACTAAGAACAAAAACTTATTCATACATGTCTTATTAAATACGGTACAGGCCAGATAAACAGATAAAAAAGTACTATTAAATAGATATACATGAACTATAAATAAAATTATATCATATTATGCATCATTTTCATATAAATAATATAAATACATATCTATTATATAATTTATAGTTTTTACTTTTAATAATTATCTTATAGAATAACAGATATGAAATGGTCTTTATCCGTACTTTTAACAAAAAGAAACTTGATCCTTACTTATACCGGATAAATTAATAAAAAAAAAATTATTTGTACCCATCTTATCGAATACGATACAGGTTGAATAAACGGATAAAAGGGCGCCATTGGCGCCTCTATCTTTGAACCGATTACCTCTTGACCTAATTAAACATGCTATCCAAGTCAATAACAACTACATTATAAAAAATTGTTACTAGTTCCTCATATATCCATATAAAATCGGTTCAGTCACACCTGATGCCTCTGCTTGAGCAGTGAAGAATTAATGCCAAGTTGTGCTAATGACTATATTGCCCATGTCAGAAGATGCTGATCAGCGCCGGCTCCATGAATTGGGCTACAAGCAGGAGCTCAAGCGCGGCCTCTCGTAAGCCTTTTTTTTTTTTCTTTTTTTGTAGCAAAAGACTCTTCTGAATTGATTCTAGTTTATCTTTCATCTCGACTCAGTTACTAATTAACATGTAGCGATTTGGTTTCTACAGGGTTGTATCTAATTTTGCATTCTCTTTTTCAATCATATCCGTATTAACGGGTGTCACCACGACATACAACACGGGACTCCGGTATGGCGGTCCCATGTCGGCCACAATTGGATGGATTGTGGTTGCACTGTTCAATGCTTGTGTTGCATTGTCAATGGCCGAGATCTGCTCGGCATATCCTACTTCCGGTGGTCTCTACTATTGGAGCGCCATGTTGGCCGGCGAGAATTGGGCGCCGCTTGCTTCGTGGATTACTGGCTGGTAAATAAACATTTTTATTAAATTCTCCATTCATGGGTAATCTATTAAATTGAGGTTTCCTAGTTTAATTATTTTTTGCTGGGCCTGATCAAATAGAATTGTACATATTCTGTAGGAGGCCAACATTGGATGAAATTTTAATTTTTTTTCACGTTTTTTTTTCTTTTTCTTTTGCGTTGAAGTATTTCCAATATTTAGTTATCATCAGTAGTAGTACATGATCTTAAGTTCTTAACAGAGGACAAGCATAATAAGTAAAAAAGTATATATGTCAAACTAATATTTAAGTGTGCACAGCTAAACACTTTTGTCATAGTTTCTAGAGGAATTCACATCACCTCAGGTTACCTGACTCAAGCAAATTATGATCGGACGGTTGTTTTAATATGACCCGAATCTCAAAACAGACCCCTACAGTCTCCATAGACACCGGATTGAGTTTGGCCCAAATAAGATTAATCTAGACCATCCATTTCAATTTGCTTGAGTCAGGTACCTGGGAGGATACGGATCCATTTCTAGAGTGAGTCTATGGTGTTTTACAATATACACCTATTTAGTGTGCTTTGATACAGACATTGTATTTGTGATCATAGTGACATAATACGCGAATTATACGTGTATAATTCGTTTTTTATACATAACCGCATCGAACTCCGTTTAATACGCGGAAAAACGTATAATACGTTTTATTCGCGAATAAAAAATGCGAATTACGAATTATTCGCAATAAAAACGCGAAGAAAACGTCAAATTTTTTTTTTTTTTTACGTTTTTTTGGGGGTTTTTTTTTTTTTTTTGCTTCCTTGTTGTACCGAATTATTCCCGAATTATACCCGAATTATACCCAAATCACGAATTTTTAACCTCGCCGAACCGAACCCGAACTTTTGATCTGTCACTATGTTTGTGATGCGCACAGGAAAAAAATCGAAGCACATCCAATGATTTGTTGTATCAAAGTACATTAGGTAGGTGTACATTGCAAAGCACCATAGCTTCACTTCAGTTTCTATTGAAAATAAATACAAATATAAATGTTGGAGATGCAACTCTTGGGGAATACATAGCATAAGTGTGGGAAATTTACGAATTACACCCCACGCGCTTTTTCCTTACTCTTAAGATAGTTACCATTTACAGATAATTTTCTCAACGGCTCTATAATCTTTTTAGGTATTAATTCTAACAGCTATAGAGACTCAATCTGTATAAATCGAATAGAATTGTACATTGTAATTCCTGAGAAATAATCAATAAAGCAATTGTTCAATCAAATTTGCCAATTTTATTAGTTTTCCTTGGTTAAAATCCTTTTCCATTTGTTTTGGGGATTAAAGTGGCGTACACTATACAACTTCTGGCTCGTATGTTTGGATTCATACTTAATTAAAAGTTGAAGTACCAGATCACTTCGTAACAGTTTACCATTGTAATTAATGGATAATTGATTTACCATATTTTCTCTTTCAAATTATTATATAAAACTATTTTGTTTATTTTTCAGGTTCAACATCGTCGGATTGGTACCCTAGCTCTCTCAATGATGTTTTTCTATCATTATTCAGAGTTAAAATTTCAAATTACAATAAGTGATCCATCGACGTGGCAAAAATACTCAAAAGGCTTACTATTTACTTTTTTTTCACAATTTATGCACATAGTGGGCAGGTACGACGAGTGTCGATTTTTCATTAGCACAGCTACTTCAGGTGATAATCTTACTTAGCACCGGAGGAGTCAATGGCGGTGGCTACTCAGCCTCCAAGTACGTCGTTCTTGGATTTCATGCTGCCATTTTGGTCTCTCATGGAATTATCAACAACCTTCCTATTCAACTGCTAGCGTTTTTCGGAAAGCTCGGAGCGCTCTGGAATGTCTTAGGTGAGTCTCTAGCTACTGGTAACATGCTCTTTTTGCGTGCCTAACTATTACTATGAAGACCTCTTGCATTTTTTTTTTCCTTCAAATTTCTTCACCCAATTAAAGCTTTGATTTTAGTGGGTCGTTTGATTGAGAGGGAGATGGCGAATGGTGAATGGCAAACCGTAGTCCGCCGGAAAAGCTACCCCCCTCACTGGCGCCACGCACCAAACCCCCCTTCCACAGTCCGACCCTACACCCCCTTCAAGCTCACCTACGCTCAAGTGCTCAGTAACCCAGCAACTCCGACAAGGTCTGCCTCCACTCTACCTAAACCTCACACCGCCACAACCTATCCACCTGCCTCAAACCCTCCACCCAAGACCACCCCTTACACCTCCCCATTTGCTAACCTTAGATTTCCTCCCTCCCCATTGTTCAAAGAGTGGAGAGGCCGGTGCTTTCGATGTACCCGTCCTGGCCACACTGCTGCCTCCTGTCGAAGCCTAAAAAGGTGTGGCCGGTGCTGGAAAGATGGGCACATTGGCTCTCACTGTCCCAAAGCTTACCCGAAACCCATCACCAAACCACCGGCCGCTGCACCGACAGCGAGTCCCATTGAACCTACCCACACCGAACCTTCTTTTGAAGAATTACTAGCCGGACCATACCCGAACACACCTAAGCCAATGCTTGAACAGCGGCCGGCAAAGGCTTATTGCTATGTGCACAGAGATGCCCAGTACTTCCAGGAAATGGAGAGGCTCTCCAAGGCGGTTATCCTCTACGCACCTGACATTGAGTTTGACCTTACAATCGATGAAGTTGCGGAGAATGCTGTCAAAACAGGGCTAGTTAAGATGAGTGAGATCTCGGTGGCGGTTCTAACGCGATCTCGCTACCTAATCTCCTTACCGGCAACAGTCACCCCGAAAGCTTTCATCGAAGCAATCCCGTCTGAAACCTGGAATTTAGGTTACACCTTCAGTCAGTGGAGTCCCCTGGTAGACGCAACAATCAACATCCCCAAATACAAAGTCTTGCTAGACATTGTCGGGGTGCCACCTCAACTCAGCCATGAGAAGGAGATTATGAAGGCCGTGTGTGGTTTTAGTGTGTATTTAGGCTCAGTCGAGCAAGACCTTCCAGAGATCATGGCTTGCTGGACTGTTGCAGTGGCAACCGAATCCTTAGAGAGAATCCCGATGCAAATCATTTTTGTTGATGGTGGTTTGGAAACGCCGGCGGACGTCCTCGTTAAAACATGGCTGCAGACTCCTCTCTACACCACTGATGCTCTGCCTAAACTGACCAAGGAGTATACGGCCCCCCTAGCTCCCTGCCTCTTCCCCCCGGATCCAGAGACGGGGAAACCAGAACGGATGAGGGAACCGTCTCTTTGTCCGTTAGAGAGCTAAGAGATATCTGCCGAGACAGGGACCCTGCTACTATGCCCCCTAACGTCAGGGCGGCATTGGCCAGATCACCGGAGCCTTCCCCGGAGGCGGAGCGACTGCCTGCACCACACCAAGGGGAGGTGCACTCTCCATCCCCACAGCCACACGAGGCTATACTACCTCTGGTCACACATGATCCGAGCTGGGTGGATGTACCGATCAGGGTCCAAACGGTGTTCACACGTGAGGCGGGTTCTCAACCAATGCCATCTGAGGAGGCTACACCGAAGGCTATACAAAAATTGCCTCCAAGAATCCTGACGAGGAGCATGCATGCGGTTCAAAGAATGACTGCTGCTGCAGTCCCTGCACCTGGCTCCCTGCCACTAGTGGACACGCCCCTCCAGGTGGGAGAAGGTTCCAAAAATCCCACTCGAAAAGAGCGCCAGGCAGAACAGACAAGAAGTCACAAAAGACGAAGTAACAATAGAGAGGGCCTTCTGCAAACAGGGCCAAGTGGGGAATATCCTCAAACATCCGGGCCTTCATGTGGGCTGCGGTCTTCACTAGGGCCTAAGAGGAAAACGTCCCAATTTAAACAACGGGCCAATCAGAAGAAGAATACAAAGGCTGAACAGGGTAATCGGCAGCGGGCTAGTATAGCCTTCAATCCAGAGGGATTTATTGAGGTCAATGTCGATTTAGAACACCGAATGGCCATAGCGGCGGCTTGCGGCACAGAAGTAGAGGAAGTCACAAAGGTGTTACGGGAAGATAATGAAGCACGACAGTCTCCTCTACAAATGACAAACCAACTCACTGAAGATCAGGCAAATCTCTCAGAACCGGAAGAGCACCACTTCAATTTTGACCCGAGCTCAGGAGACGAGCTTGATTCAGATTTGGATTAACGAGTTCGGTTCTCTGCAAGGTGGTCTACAGCTGCTTTTTTTTTCACAAATGAATCTGAAAAAATTTCAATTGCTCTCGTGGAACGTTAGGGGATTGGGAAATATTGAGAAATGCTTGGTTGTACGGAATGTCATAAGGGAGTCGAGATGTGATGTGGTATTCCTACAAGAAACTAAATGGAACACTGTCCAATTCGATCACTTGTCGAGTGTGCTGCCTACTTTCTTCGAACGGCAGTGTGTCTATTCTCAAGCCTCGGGGTCCTCTGGTGGTTGCCTAATTTCTTGGAAAAGAAATTATATTCTGACTTCCTCCTGGAGTACACGACATTCAATTTCGGTTCTGCTCACACACAGCACCTCGGGGCAGCAGCTCTTCCTCTCAAATGTCTATGGCCCATCGCTACAGGAAGAAAAGGAAGGTTTTATCCAGGAACTCAAACAATTGGCTACTCTAATCAAAGGACCATGGATACTAGGCGGGGATTTCAACCTTGTCAGGTGGCTCATAGATCGCACAGGAGATTTACGGGGGTTGCGGCTGATGTGTTCCTTTAACGATCTGATAAATGAGCTGGCCATGCTTGACATTCCGCTAAAGAATAGGGCATTTACTTGGTCGAATAAGCGCCCGGAACCCACCTTTTCCAAAATTGACCGCATCTTCACCACAAATCACTGGTCTCCTCACTACCCACTCATGCTGTTGACGGCCTTGGAGGTTACGGTCTCTGATCATGCCCCTCTACTTCTGACATGCAAGCAAGTCCAGCGATCTGCCAAACCTTATAGACTGGAACTGTTCTGGTTTCGATATGCAAAAATGGGTCACATTGTAAAAGAAACTTGGGAAACTCAGGAAGGCAATTTCAATGACCGAGTAAGGAAGATGCATCAGAAGTTGAGGGACTGGCACACCACCAATCACAGCCAAATAGAAGAACAGCTCAAAAATTATAAGAAGGCTATTTCCTTTTTTGACCGAATTGAGGAAAGGAGACACCTCTCTCAGGCAGAGTTCAAACTGAGGCAACAAATTCGCGAGCGAGCATACCTACTATCCACAACAATTGAAACAAAATGGAGTCAAAGGGCAAGGTGCAGGTGGCTAGCGAAAGGAGATAGTAACACCCGTTTTTTCCACGGTTTTGCGTCGACAAGATTGCGGAGAAATTCGGTCTTGGAAATAAAACACCGAGGGGAAACTTTCACAAATCAGGAGCAAATCAAAGGAGCTTTCTTCGATTACATGAGAGGCTTGCTCGGTATGGAGACAACAGTGGCCGATTTCAGTCCAACCACAATCTACCCTGCGGCACAGCCCCTTACAGGTTTGCAATCTGACTTCTCTTTGCAGGAAATCGAAACAGCGGTGCGCCAGCTGGCCAAGAACAAGGCCTCGGGCCCAGACGGTCTGCCCAATGAGTTCGCCCAAACTTACTGGAACGAAATCAAGGCCGACATAATCCCCCTTCTCACTGCCTTCAGTCAAGGAAAACTAAACTTGCAGCCATACAACCGAGCCAACCTAATTATGATTCCGAAGAAAGATGGGGCTGACGAGGTTTGCGACTTTAGACCTATCTCTATCATAAACTTGCTGCCAAAAATTATTTCAAAAATTCTTGCAAACCGCCTATCGAGATTTCTACCTGAGCTAGTGTCAACCCGTCAGACAGCATTTATTAGAGGGAGACAAATTTCAGAAAATTTTGTCGCAACAAGGGAAATGATGCAGCACATTTCTCATGCAAAAGCCGCGGCGGTTTTCCTCAAAATCAATTTCACCAAGGCCTTTGACTCCATAAATTGGTCATTTCTCCTAAAGGTCATGTGAGTGAGAGGATTCCCAATTAGATGGATCAACTGGATTTCAGACCTATTGCAAACAACATCTTCTAGTGTTGTTATCAA
The DNA here is from genome assembly GCA_025461045.1 of Carex parvula. Lineage (NCBI taxonomy): Eukaryota > Viridiplantae > Streptophyta > Magnoliopsida > Poales > Cyperaceae > Carex > Carex parvula. Next base: position 230,851 of record JAJGRW010001058.1, on the reverse strand, counting down.
TGGAGACTGCACAAACTACTTTGTACACAAGCGGGGCCTTCGTCAAGGTGACCCGTTATCTCCCTTGCTCTTTATTTTGGCAGTCGACGTTTTGCAAGGAATGATTTTATCCCTCAATAACTCTCTCCACACACAAATCACCACTAGACTCCAAGAGTCGATCATAGCCCTCCAATATGCCGATGACACGGCAATGATAGCAAAGGCGGACCTAACCACCATGATATCGCTCAAACTCACACTTAGAATTTTTGCTTCAGTTTCGGGCCTCAACATCAATTATGAGAAGAGCTCGTTCTTCCCCATAAACCTCTCACACGAACAGATCCGAATGGCTAAGCTAGTATTCGGTTGCAAACAGGCAGAACTTCCTATTAGCTATTTGGGCATGCCTCTCACAATCAAAAGGCCAACCAGAGGAGACTTCATGCCCCTAATTGAAAGAATCGAGAAGCGACTTCATGGATGGCAAGGTAAACTCATCTCCAGAGGCGGCCGTCTTCAGTTAGTCAACTCGGTAATTACTTCCATTCCGCTATACCACATGACATGCTTTGTCCTTCCAAAATGGGTCATTAACCGAATTGATTATATTAGAAGAAGGTTTCTTTGGGGAAAGGCTGAGGGGCAAGGGAAAGGAATCTCACTCATTAATTGGCCCACCGTTTGCTTGCCTAAACAGTGGGGAGGTTTGGGAGTGCCCGATTTAGAAATTCGAAATATTTCATTGGCCTTGAGATGGTGGTGGAAAGCACAAACTGAGACAGCGGGACTTTGGACTTCACTTGTCCGTCGTCTCAGAAACATAGGCAGTCAAACCGATGGGCCAGTAATATGGGCAACGCAGGGCTCCTTTTTTTGGCAGAGCCTACTCAAAATTCGGTATCTGTTTGATTGGAGCACCACTGTAAGCATTGGCACTGGTTCATCAGTGTCATTCTGGTTTGACCCGTGGCAGGGAGCGCCGTTGAGGAAGTATCGAGACAGAGGACCTAGGCCGCTATTTCAAAAGATCTCCCTGCGGGAGGCGGTTCCTTTAATCGCTGAATTAGCACCTGAGGTCAACTTCAATCAGCTCTTCACGGACTACCAAGACGAGCTGGTATGGAATTGGTCGGCCTCGGGCCGGTACACGGCCAACTCAGTTTACAAAGTCATGCTATCAGGTGGCAAGACCAGATGGCAGTTTGACGAGGTATGGTCTAGCCCCGCCCCATCAAAAGTAAGATTTTTCATTTTTATGCTGCTCATTGAGAAGATTTTGACCCAAGAGGTATTGGTACAAAGGCACATAGGTAGTGGTGGAAGCTGTGTCTTATGCGATAGCTGTGATATGGAAACTGCAAATCACCTATTTTTCTCATGCCCATATGCGGTTCGGGTTTGGCACTGTTTTCAGTTGAGGCTAGGCACGCGCCTGCTAATTAGGGGGGACTCGATTCCGCTAACATGGGAAATCTCCAGACCCAGACAAATGAGGGATAGAAAGATATGGGGGGCGAGGTTCATGAGTGCACTGTGGCTCTTATGGAAGCAGCGAAACGACAAGGTGTTCCGAGGCAGCAATTTACCTGCCTGGCAGCTTACTGACAGGATCATAGAAGAGGCAGACCTGTGGCTGAAATTTTGTAGAGGGCCTGTGGTGCGAAATAAAATGGGCATAGGTTAATGTATCTATTGTAATCTGTGATGATCCGGGATGTTTAACTGTTGGCAGGGCAAAATAGGTTAGGTACCAGGCCCGGTATGTATACTGGCATGGGATATATGCTTGTAATCTCAACTTAGTAGCCACTACTAAGCTTTTCAAAAAAAAAACTATTACTATGAAGAGTGAGGCAATTGGTACTGTGCATAGTGCAAATTGGTCCGTACTACGGATCAAAATCTTAGTTTTCAAAGTTAAAACAGTCATGGACGGATTCAGAATTTTCGTGATGGGGGCAAAAAAATATCAAATCGGGTTTAAATAGCTAATCGGATTTAAATCAATTAATTAATTGGGTACTCGATAAAAAATAATGTTTTAACTTATACTTTATAATACTTTAACTTGTAATTTTTTATGCTCTAACTTATAATTCTAATTACTAATCAAAATTTAACAAATTTATTTCAATTTTAATCCTAAATTTAATCCGAATTACAAATCAAACACCTAGAGGAGGTAAAAAAAATTTCAAGAGGGGGGGCAAAATCGGTATAGATCTCCACTAAAACTCAAAATCCAGGGAGGGGCAGCTGTCCCTCCGGGACTATGTTGGTCCGCCCCTGAAAACAGTCGATCTTAATATTTCAACATGATATTCATATGCAAATGTACTTTCATACTAAATTTTTTTATTTTTCAAAACTTTGCTATTTTTAAAGATTGGCAGAATCACTACTTTTGAATCGTCTAAATATTTAGAAAATAGTAAAAATAGTGAAAATATTCTAAAAAATATAAAATTTAACCTACAATTAAATTTTTATATGGACATAATGTTGAACGGTTCAGATCGATGTTAACTTTAAAAACAGAGATATTGATCATAGTTCGAATCAATATGAATTATGCATAGTACGTAGCCTCACTCAACTATGAATCATATGAGATTATTATTTTTGTCGGAACATGGCAGTACTTGCATTAATTGATTATTTTGTTGTGCTTCAGGGGTTTTTGTGTTGACGGCACTGATTCCTGCTGTGGCGACTGAACGAGCAAGCGCAAAGTTTGTGTTCACGCACTTCAACAAGGACAATGGCGAGGGGATCCACGGCACTGTTTATATTTTAGTCGTGGGGCTTCTTATGAGCACTTACTCCATGGTGGGCTACGATGCATCTGCTCATCTGGTATCTTCTCCTATCTCTGTACTTGATTCAAGAGTAGAGTTAAAATTCCTAATTGATTTTGTGTTTCAATTATGCCTCACATCCTTAATGTTTTTTTAAAGTTCAAACAGTTGATCTGCTCAATACAATTTTCATATTAAAATGTGCTCAGAGACAAAATTTTATATTTTTTATAGAATTTTTTTTTTACTAAAATTTTAGATAGGTACACACAGTTTTTTTATGGTCCAGAATCTTCTGAAACAGCGATTTTGCATCTATCTAAAAAAAATATTAAAAATTTGCAAAAATATAAATTTTGGTCTCCAAGCACATTTTATTTTAATATGGATATCATGTTGAGCAATTCGATCGACTGTTTGGACTTTGAAAATGGAGATAAAAATGTGAGGAATGATTGGGGCACAAAAATAATGAGGCATTTTAACCCAACAATCCAGTGAGTTCCTGACATGTAAAGATGTTATCTGAGAATCAACATCAGATTTCTCAGTATAACAGAGCTACCAAAGAGCCATTTATTTTACTATTAACTATGAATTTTTATACAGACGGAGGAGACGAAAAAAGCAGACAAAAGTGGCCCGATGGGGATATTATCGTCCGTTTTTCTCTCAAATTTATTCGGATGGGCATATCTAGTGGCTGTTACATTTGCAGTGACTGACATAGGATATCTTTTAGATGCAAACAATGATGCCGGTGGGTATGCAATTGCCGAGGTGTTCTATCTCATCTTCAAAAGGAGATATGGAACCGGGACCGGCGGCATCATCTGCCTTGGTGTTGTGGCCTGTGCTGTCTATCTCTGTGGAAGTCAGTGTTGTTACCAGCAATTCGAGGTGAGTTGATGGGAATTTCAATTTTTCCCCGTTGAATTTCACATAACCTATGGCTTTGTAGTTCTTAGTCACATATGCTTACACTTTATTATTTTTTCTTGAGTGAGTCTATGGTAATTTGCATAGGGCATATTGGTCCGTACTATGGATTAATATCTCGATTTTTAAATCCAAATATGTATCTATGGTAATGGATTAATATCTCGATTTTTAAATCCAAATATGTATCTATGGTAATTTGAGTGAGTCTATCTGAACCATACAACACGATCTCCATATAAAAATGCACTTCTACATCAAATTTACATTTTTCAGAATTTGTTTACTATTTATTTAGATTTAGATATGTAGAAAATTACTGGATCTAAAAATTTTAGACCATTCAAAATAGTGATTTTCTACCTATCTAAAAAATAGTAAAAAAATTTTTAAAAATGTAAAATTTAGTCTACAAGTACATTTTCATGCGGAGATCATGTTGAACGGTTCAGATCGAAAGTTTGTACATTGAAAATGAAATTTTTTATCCATAGTATGAACCAATTATCTATAGCCTCACTCTTTATTTATTCCATTTAATCTTACATAACCTCTGGTTTTGTAGTTATCAATTACATCTGCTTAATTATCATTTATTATTGTTTCTTTGCTTACTGTTTTCATTTTCTTTTCTTTTTTTCCTATTTAGGATGGCATATGCTTTCTCAAGAGATGGCGCCATGCCATTTTCAAATGTCTGGCACAAAGTTAACAAACAGGAGGTCCCAGTCAATGCGGTTTGGCTTGCTGTGGTGATAGCATTTTGCATGGCTCTCCCGGTATATTAATATTAATTTATACTAGTATAGTAGTATGGCACAATGATTAATTTTCTATTAACTTGCTTACAAAATTAAGAATCATATCACAAGACCTGTACAAGTTAGGAAGTAAAACTGTAAAAGTCCTCCGAGAAAGTAAATAACAATGCATCCGACGATAACAGATCTAACAAATTCACTAAAGAATTATTCAAATATAACATTGTTCAGTTAATTACTTCTCTATATTACAATTAATTACATTTCTAGCTTGTAGTTAAAAACTATCATATATTTTTTGTTGTTGTTGTTGTGCAGTCGTTGGGTAGCGAAGTAGCTTTCCAAGCCATGGTCTCGATTGCAACTATCGGGCTCTACATCTCCTATGCATTACCCATCTTCTTCAGAGTAACACTTGGCAGGAAATCGTTTGTGCCGGGCCCGTTCCATCTCGGTAAATTCAGCTTTCTCATTGGATGGATCGCTGTTCTCTGGGTGGCAACAATCACTGTTCTCTTTTCTCTGCCAGTGGCATATCCTGTAAACAAGAACACTCTCAATTACACTCCCGTTGCGGTTGGAGGTTTGCTCGTTCTTTGCCTCGGCTCGTGGGCAGTACATGCTCGGTTTTGGTTTCGCGGTCCCATAACTAATATTGAGAAATGATATATAAATAGGCTATGGTACTTTGCAAAGCACACATCGATCGGTACAATGGATCTATATCTTTGCTTTCACAATTCAGATAGTCGATCCGAGTCATTCAACATGATCTTCATATGAAAATGTATTTGCAAACTATATTTTAGATTTTTTTTAGAATTTTTTACTATTTTTTAGATAGGTAGAATATCAGTACTTATGAGTGTCTAGGAATTTTAAATAAAATGATTTTCTCCTATCTAAAATTTTTTTTTTTTTGTAAAAAATGTAAAATTGATCTGCAAGTACATTTTCACATGAATATCATGTTGAACAGTTCAGATTTATCGCTTGAATTTTAGAAACAGAGATATTGATCTATAGTACAGACCAATCAGCACTATGCATAGTACCATAGCATCACTCATAAAAATATATGGTACAAAGTTGATATGCATTGATATATACTCTGGCTGTTTACACAGTTTGCCCTACCTGTAAATCTCAATTGAATATATAGAAAGAATTCTTTTTGAAGGGTTTATAAGGTTGAATATGAAGGAATCTGTTATACTTTTACAATTAATCCTGTGTTTTGAAGGGTGTTTTGAGATAATTGCCAGAATACTTTTATTGTATTGTATCAGCTATTAGTCTTTGATTAGACAAAGAACGTATTTTTGATACCTTAATTAATTTTTCTCCTTCGGCATGATGTAAAAAGAAATCTTTTGTACCTAGATTTCTAATGAGATGGGTGGTTGAAAAACAGAGGAAACATAACGTACCGAGAGCGGGGGGCTAGATTCACGGCAGTGTGCTGGTTGCTGTGGAAAGAGAGGAACGCAAGAATTTTTCGTGGTACAAAAACTCAGGCTGAGATGTTAGCACCAAAGATGGTACAACAGGAAACCAATTTGGGTCCGATGCCCATCGGACTCAAAGTGAGTTTGATGGGTTGGATGACTGTCCGATCTGCTCTAAGATTCACGCTCACAATTTTTGTATCTGCTTTAAAATTCGTGCGCACAATCTTAAAGTGAATCGGACGGTCCCTGAACCCATTGGACCCAAATTTGAGTCCGGTGGGCAACGGACCCAAGCTGTTCTCGGTACAACAGGGAGAGCTATGGCTCAAATTATGTAATAAATAGGAATAGGATAGCGCAGTCACTACAAGAAATATGGTATTTACCGGCGGTAATCTAGCCGGCGCTAACAAAAACGCCAGCCATACACGTAGATGGAATTGGATCGCGCAGCAAACGCCGGCCGAAAGTATTTGTTAAAAAATAAAAAGGTTATGCGCGCCAGACCCCCAAAAATTGCCGCGAGTTCCGTCTCACCCACTCCTCACCCAAACCCTAGACCTACCTCCCGCCTTCCTCCCAACCGAAACTCTAGACCCTCGCCTCCCCTCTTTCACCTGCCTCTCCTCTCCACCTTCCCCTACGATCGCTTCAAATGTCATGCGGGTATGTTAGAGGCTAGGATTTGTCACTGGCCGGTTTTTTTGCAGTGGCGCCAGCGTTCTCGGCCACGGCGACCCAGGGGGGAATCACCTTTGGCATCGCCTTGACGAGAGATATGCGTTGGTGTACTTGTTGGCGGCTGGCGATAGGTGAAGACGGCGGCACCACCAATTTTCTTCGGTTTGACTTGTTTCTTCACGATTTTCATCGATTCTTTCTCCCCAGGTTAAATTTCTTTGCATTACGTGCTATTTTGAGGTCGCCTGAGGGTATGAGAGGGATTGTAGACATCAATTTGAAGTTTGAAGAGATTTTGAATGTAATTGGACTCGGATTGGATTTTGGGATGTTGATTTCATCATGTTCATCACCAATTGGGTTAGTTTTTTCTGCAATTGGGCTGACATAGGTGTTGTTCATGCCTTGTTGATTTTTGGGAGTGATTGAAGATATAAGGTGTAGTGGATTTGGGGGTTTTAGTGTTTATTACACTGGATTGGGTATGGTGCAGAAAAATGAGTTAGTCGGTGTCTTTTAACTCAGAATTTAAATTAGTAAATGGTTGTTCTTGGTTGATCCAAGTCCAGGGTTTTGTTGTCTGCAAGTTATACTACAAGTCTATCATGTTTTTGTAGCTTGAAGAGGGCTTTAAAGATGTGTAATTACCCTTCCACTGCTATTACTAAATTGTACCATTATGGCACTGTTACGGAATTCACTAGTCTTTTATCAACAATAGCTGGTCAGATTTCGTTACTGATTCATTTTAGCTGGTACCTTACCTGCATGTATCACAAAATATACTGGTCCAGTTTGATTGACTGATTAATATATTCGAGGAAGAACTACAAAAAGAAGGCTAACAGAAAGATCAGAGAATGAGTTGCCTAATTATATCTCTCCCTCAATTTATAATCAGGCAAACAAAATATACAACAGCCTTGAAGGCTACAAAAAGAAGTTGGCACACGTAGAGGCTGTCTTTGCTGAATCCAAAGCTGCCGGCAAACCCGAAGGTGCCCGGCCGACAATGTGGACGGGGTTCCTTGGGCTTGTGGGCTTGTGGGATCAAAGGTTGCATTAATCTTCTTCAACAGCCGTAGGTGCTGGTACAGGTATCCTCTCTTTTTTGTGCAAAATCTAGAGCAAAGCATGTTTATGCGGTAAGCCAATTTCTCCTTAACAATATGTTTTATTTTCAGAACTAATTAAATCTTTTTTTCCTATAGAGTGCTCTCAAATGGCTGACTTGGGAAAGGAGATTGTTTGAGTCAATGGTTTATCAGAAGGTAATATCTATAATAGAACATGATGCCACACAAAATTTTACTTCTTGAAAATTATATATTTAATTGTTAAATATATTGTTTGTCTGGAAAGCATGTCTTGCATATAGTATTGTTTGATTTGGCCTAAACTTATGGTTTAGTTTGAGTATTTTTTGCAAATTAGTGCTTAACTGAGGCTCTATTGTTCGATTTGGCCTAATGTGATAAAAGTATGGTGTTATTTTATAAATATTGCTTTCTTGTTCTTATTTCCAACTCTCCATCTCTCTCCTCTCTGGTTGCTCAATTATATGTGGAACAAATATAATATTTTGTATATAGGACTTGGACTTTGAACCCTACCAAGAGTGACCAAACTCAAATAATATGAATCCAAATCAGGTATGCTTCAGATGACTCTATTTGAATATGGTTAATTGGTGCTTAGCGGGTTTGGGTCTGATAGGAAATAGTACGTACCACTTTGGTAAGGTAATAACTAATTAGGAAGAGTACAGTATTAAATTAAGAAGGTTTCAATTGCTTATTTTGTAGGCTGGTGGCAATTTTGTAAGATTCTTTCTGTGGCTGAAATTCTTTTCCAATTTAGGATTGAAATCTGCTCTTTACAGGTTTGTGAAGATGAAGAAGATGAAGATCAAGAGGTACTTGTTTTTCAACCATTGATAATTGGCATCAGTTACAATCATGATTTAATTAACTCAAATTTTATTTACTGTGTGACGAAACCTATAATTACTTCCAATTTGCAGCAATTAAATGTTGAATTGTGTGATATAAATAGGAAGAGCAGACGGTGCAACCATCCCTAATTCTTCTAACTTCTATTTTCTGTTTCATTTGTGCTTATAATTTTTTATACTATTGCTGCATTAGGTAGTTAACATTGGTCTAAAGTTGACAGTAAATTACTCTCCAAATTCCCAATTTTAGACTAGAGCACATGAGGTGTTTGTGAAAATGACTTTTTAAAGCTGTTTATTTGTAAAATTAAGGTCAACTAAAAGCATGGCAGTTGTTTTGGTTCAGTCCCTTATTTCATCAAATAATTTCCACCTATATTCACATAAAGTTGTGTCATCGATATAGTAACTTCAAAACTGACTTTCTTTCAGTTCACACAATGTTAATTATATTTCACCTCTTTACATGTAGTTATATTTTATCTGCATCGATTGTTAGGAAATAACATGGCAAGGCCAGGTTGCATGCAGGAGTTGATGCTGCCATTGATATTTCCAAAGTAACAAAACCTGGAAGAGTTGAGTTTACTTTGAATTATTAGACAATTAATAAAGAGTCGCATTTGTGATGATTTCCTTTTAACGGTCTCATTTCCAAGTCTGACGGAGTGCAAACTCAACTAATCCTAAATCTTGCGTCTTTAGCCTTAATTTACCCAAACTTGCCTCAGTTTACTTTTATATATTTAAAGCTATAATTATGAGTACACAAATGTGACAATCTTGCAATATCATAGGCGCTTGACAAGTGTCAGCTTGGGGACTTGATACGCGGATGTGAAAAGAAGCTGGACTCCTCAGGTAAGAACTTTCCAATAGATAAATATAATGTAATCATCTCAATCTTTAGAGTAAACATACTCCATTGTTGCTTTTAGATACTTAAGTTGAGGAGAGAGACGAGAGATATTCTTCCCTACATTACCACTTTCTGTTACGGTGACTCATACGCTCAGTCTCCTTGATCAGGTTCGCATAATTTTTTTATACATATGTAACAATGCTGTTATGCCTGGCCAACATTTGGAATTCTTGGACTTGACCAAAAAAGTATAATTTTTACTGGTACATTTTGGTCTGTCATGACCTGTGCTCGTGGAATACATGTCTTTCTGGTACTTTTTGGCAGTTCAACTTCTTTCTCTATAAGTTGAATTCAGTTTATACTCTATTGAAGCCAACCTGACTTGTTCTTTCAGGGATTTTTCTTGTGTTTCGTGCAAGTTTATTCTGTGTTGGAGGATGATCAGCTAGAGTTGTTATCTGAAAGACAAGCATTTGCTTCTCCATATCTTGATGGTGCTAATTATGAGGTATGTTTATTACTTAGACATTTGCATTGATTTACAATGTTTAATTCAATGGAAAATTTAATTGAAATCAAGGGCAAAATAAAACTTTGCAGGTCGCAAATCACAGTCGTGAAATATAGAGGAATCCAGCTAGCAAATGTATTAAGTTTTAACATTTGATTTCAATTCATTAGTCTCGGTTAATACTTGTTATATGTTCTCATTTTTCATTTTGAACAAATTAGTTCTGAAGATGTATTATTTTTTTTTTCAGCTTTAAAATTAGTTCTGTGTATATTTGAATGTTGTAAGTAATTGTTAAGTGTGCTTAATAACTTCTCTATCGTTGGCCATCCGGCAAGCTATCGTAGAAATTTGGAATTTTTTTAGAATTTTTTTTTAAATTATCGTGAGTTTTACCGGCGTTTAGTAATGCCGAGAAAAAGGCCAAAACGCCGTGAAATGTAAAAAAATTCGGACAAACGCGGGGAATCAAAAACTTCGGGCGACGCTTCTTAAACGCCGGCAAAGAGCTTTCAAACGCCGGTAAAGAGCCTCCAAACGCCGGGAAACCCATAATTCGGGCGGCACTTTTTAAACGCCGGCAAAAGGGTCTGTAAATGCCGGGAAAGACTTTTGCCGACTCTGATATTCGCGGCACTTGCCAAAACGCCGGGAAAAATGTTTAGTGGCGTTTTTTTGACATTTGGTGGCGTTTTTTAATGCCACCAAATGCTAGATTTCTTGTAGTGAGTGGATGTGGCTGTAGGATGTTTCTTTCTTTCTTGTTCTTTATTTTTATGTACCGCTTGGTAGCCACTAGCCAGAATCGTTATTCTACTCCATCCAAAACCTATAGGAACTAATAAATACCCTAGATTCTACATTTACAAAAACCTATAGAAACTTAGAGGGCCCCAATGTTATAATAGAAATATTAAATATAGAGTATGAATATCGAGTAGGAAGAATTCTAAAAGAGAGAATCAACACATATTTAATATAGAGGATGAATAAAAACTATAAGAAATAAAATACAAAACATCAAAATATAGGTTAAAATGAGGTGACATTAAATTGAGGGGCAACATGTAGCCTCTCGAAAAAAACTTTTATCAAATAGATAAAAACTAGGTGCTTCATGTTGCGGCTACGCCGCAACCACCATTATTTTCCGTGAATGTTGGTGTTCTTTCTTTCCTGGCAAGTTGACATTCTTTCTTACCCCCAATGTTGCATTGTTCTCAGACCGGAATCTGACTGTCCCTGCCTCCGGGTCGCACGACACCATCAGAGATATGGTGCCTGTTCTGAGTAACGGCTAACAGGTAAGATCAGAAATGTTTTTAGAACTTTTCCTTTAATAGTCTTCATTTCTTCTGATTTTGAAATACCTGGACAGACTTTGGGATGAAGTTGTATCAAAGTAACAAACATCATCAATAAATGTTATGAAGCACATAAACTTCTCTGTAACTATTTATGTGCAAATACCAGCTCTCAGGTCAGATTAGGCACTTTCTGCTTGGGTTTTAGTTTAAAACCCAATCAATAGTATAATAAACTCATACTACATTCCCAATCAGCTTAAGTTTTAGATAAACTGGGTGGTTTTTCTCAAGTAGTAGATTTATTGGTTAACCCAATGCATTAGATATTCGAGTCAAAAAAGCACTAAATCAGCAGATGCTACAACTATAACTCATAAAATAAATTCCTTTAATATTTAAAAGTCTATTTAAATAATCCCTTAATGAGTTGGAGTATATGATAATCATCATTTACTTATGTTCTATATCAAAATCAAGTGTCGAAGTTACTTAGTTTCAAAACACTTCTTTTTTTTAAGTGCAAAAATCACAACTCATTGTATATAAAACTTTGAAAATTCCCTTCCAAAATCAATTGGTATCAAACCCTTCAGCAAAGATAAAACAATGTTCCTTTTAGATACATATGCAAGCTATAAAAATAATATCATGTACTCAGCTTTCAAATTTTAATTACAAAATTAGCAGCTTGTTTTTTTTTCTAGAGTTAATGTATAGGTTATTCCAAAAAAAAAAAAACAAAGAAATGAAGCAATGCTTCACAGATGTGTATTGTAATACTGTTTTTTGTTAACCACCCTTCATAAAATTCAGTATCAATAACAACATTTTGGAGACATGAATAATTTGATTGTTTTACTATATGTTTTTGGAACAAAGCAAGCATTGAAAAAGTTCATGGTTTTTAAAAAAATAGAATGATAGCACAATTGAAAATAAATTATGTGAGGCTTTAGTGCATTACAGAGAAAAAGATAGATGTAGTTAGTACCTTCGAGAGAAACCAAAGGCTTTTTGAGTTCGTCTATCTGGTAATCTATCAGGTCACCTAAAATATTTAAACTGATAATAATCCAGATGCTATGGTAGAAAGAAATAGAAGATGGGAGGGGAGTGCTACTTGAGGTGCCATGTTATGTATGGCAACTTAGGATATTTGCTTGTTTCGTTAGGAATCTAAGAAATAAACAATAACATAATTAAGAAAATCGCCTTATAAAGAGGGATTGTTGGGGTGTGGTGCAGTCCACGGAGAAGGATCAAGGATAGCAATACAAATGAGACCAGTGATTTCTTGAAAATTGGTCATAAAATAATTACAATATGATGATTGTAGTACCTGTAAGTGCACTTTTCTAACCTAGCAAACCAAATATTGCTGAACACAACTGCAAGATAACATACTCCAACTTAACTCTCAATAAAACTCAGCAAGAATAAGACGGACGCACCACACATATATGAAGTAATTGAAATAATTTTATGAATGCTATGATCTTTTGCTTAAAAAGTAGAAAAATGATTTGTTTAGCAAACCTGTAATAATCAGCAGAAGTACATCACAGCTACAGATCAGTGACAGAATAAACCTAGGTACATAAGTACATGGAGCTGATATTACATCAGCATAAACTACCTATGATATTGTTACACCAGCACACACCAACTTTTGTTGACATAAATGTAATAATGTGTTTGGACAATATTGAATCGTTTTTAAGCATTTGCTCGATTATTGAAGAGGTCCTGTGAATTTCCAAATTGGACAGAATTGGCCCGGATTCAAATTCAAAAGTTGAGTTACTCTAGTAGATCCAAACTCAAAGTTTGAGTTACTTGGTAGCAATTGAGACCTTTATATGTTAACTAATAAATAAATAAATAAAGAGCCCAATTGTATCAATTATTGATGTCATAACCATACGAGGTCGCTATATTTTGAGCTCTTGGCACAAAATGTCTGTATGCATCAGATTCACGCATGCGATGATTGTTTAACCTGCAAGTTCACATATATTAAAAAAACAAACAATTGAGTCCTCGACAGTCATGTGACAGATCCTTTTTAATTGAAAACAAAGTGTATTTTTTTCCGTAAACTTTGTATAAGAAATAGTGATTAGTGCACCTTCTTTGATATGAGGCGTTGTAGTCCAACAACTTGAATTCAAACCAACTGACAAACTTAATAAAAGAATAATATAGTCTGGCATAATGGAAATATTTGATGGTGTAATCTTCTTTACTGGTGTTCACTTCATCACCACCTAAATGGACAAACTAAAATTTAAAAATCTTGCTAAAATCTGCAAAAGGAAACATAATTTTGATGTATTATTTATTACATCCTTGAAATACTTCAGTAAAGAGTTTTGTCCAGCTGTGCAAACAGGGGAAAAAGACAAAAAAACAGAAAATTAAAATAAAACTCATAAAGATGGAGAAAGTTTATCAAACTAACCTTTGATTCATTGACATTAATCAGAAGATTTAAGAAGTATTATGCTGACTGTGCCACCTCAATCTCTTCAGTTACTATGTTAAAGTTGCTCTTTTCCATCATCTGTGTGGTACATGTATAAGTCAAATATAAAATGACATAAGAAGAGCATTTGTTGAAGATTTTCAAATAAGCCTTTCTCAAGTCCAGAAATTGGACAAAGTATGCCTCATGGGAAGTAAATCATTTGGGCAAATTTTTGTGGAGGTGACTAACATATACCCAGGTCATAAATTCACTATACATTGACAATTCAAAGAAGAAATTTCCACTGGCCAATCATAACTGAAACGACCTTTCTCAATTTAAGTTATTAAATCAATTTCTAATGAGTTGTTCTCGATGTTCTTGTATCTCAATACGAGTCTAATTGTATTGATAAAGACAACTTCATGACGTCTTAAGGTCTAATTGCAGTAACTGTATAAGAGTTTGGTGTACTTACCAATTTCAGAATTTACTATAAAAACATGAGCTTGGTTGTACAAAAAAAAAATACACACTCTGGAGCTGATGAGATTTCATTGGTCATGATACAGTTGAAAGTTTTCTAGTGTCTAAATGCTAAAGATCAAAAAGAAATATGCAAAAGAGCTTACTGCGCGATGAATTGTGGCACTGTGCTGAAATTGTCAGAGTGCAGATGGGTAATCAGTCGCAACAGCTTACTTAAACAAATGGCATCTCAATCTAGTGCCATTTCCTTGAAGAACCCGAGTTGATTAAGCTTTGAGATGGCCTATTCCGTATGCATTTAGGCTCAATTAAACCCTTTCCTAATAAGGGTTTAAACAAAAATCAGTAAAACAACTAATTAATTTGGGATCATAAGAACAGAAAAAATAAACTAATGGAAAACAAAAAGCTCTCTTTCACCTGGCTAAGACCTGAGCATCGATATCTCTTATGAAATTGAAAGAAGATCCATAACAGCAATATCGAAAATGAGAAGGCGCGGAGCGCGGCAGGAGAAACACGTAGCGGAGGAGCGACTACGTGGCGATCGCGGAAGGAAGGAAAGCGGGAGATGGGACCACATGCAGGCTCGCGAGCGACGCAGGGCGATATTGGCTGTTTTTTTAGCACAATCGCGGGAGACGCGCAAGCCATTGTTGGTGGTGTGAAGGTGACGAATGGAAACCTCACCATAAAATAATTTGAGCCGTGGAAACCATATCAGATGGGGAAAAGATAGGGGGAAACTGAATAGGAAGAGATGAGTAGCAACAGATAATTGAGAAAGTTGAAGCTCATATCTCTAGGAGAAAATACGCTACAAAGAGGAGGGGGAGAGGTCGCAGAGGAGGCGGGGATAAACACGTAGCAGTGGGGATTAGTATGTGGCGAGCGTAGAAGAGGGGAAGGCAACATTTGGCACAATTGGAGAATTTGTGAGCTGCGCAAGATAGGTTTTGGTTGAGTGACGATGGCTGACATAATGTCAAAATAATTAGATCTATTGAAATCCAATCGGACGGCAGATAATAGAGATGCTACTGTTCATCGCTGACGTCACATCTCATCCAAAATTAAGGTATTTATAATAAGGCGCTGAGATTTTTGATTTATTAATACAAGAAATAAAAATTAGAAAGAAAGATCCACTCCAAGTCTCCGGATATGAATCTGATGGGCTTCCATAATATTTGTATGGCCGGAGCAAAAAAAATCCATAATTGTTCTGGGCTGTATAATAAATTCATAATATAAGCCCACTTAAATTAGTTGTCTCTATTTGGATGGACGTTTACGTTTTTGTTTCGTGAAACCAAATTTTTTTACTTCAAAACATGTTGATGTCTTTTATTTAAAAATAAAAAATAAAGATTAAGTCTTATTTATATATATATATATCAATTCACGAGAGAGAGTTTTATTGAATGTCGTGTTAAACAACGAAGCTAGTTTTCTTGTAAACATGTGAAGAAAAACTTGGCCTTTTTAATTTCTCTTGGAGCAAGCAAAGAAACAGATGCCATGCCGGCTCTTCTATCAATATATTTTTTTTGAGTAAAAATGAGGGTCATGCCCACATTTATATTAAATCTTCTATCAATATATTATTGAACTTTTTTTGGTCGTCTCAAAAAATATGGTACCCATTTATTAATATGAACATTTCCAAAAAGGTACGGTGGATATGAGTTATTATAAAAAAAAAATCTCTTGAAGAATTAATCATCATTTTATTATGGATTCATAAGACAAGTCCTTTGTTAATCATGAAATGAACAATAATAAAATCTGTGCTTCAAAAGTTCACAAATGTCATGATTACAAGGCATTCAATGATATCTCTCCATGTGCATGACGTATATATATCACCCATGGAATGGGCCTCTTAAGTCCCTAACCTAGAGAACAGTCAAGGTGAGAATGACTTGGCAAATTTTATGTATTTGGGACCATATCTCATCAGATTTCCCAATTTCATTACTTAAAACTTAATTCAGACGAATTCACATAGGATTTGCAACCCTAAAATCCCTCTCCTTTCTCTTCTTTCTCTCTCCTGAAATTTTTGAAGAGAGAGAAAGAGGAGAGAGGAGAGGAATTTCGATTTTCAAAAAAAAAAAAAGAGGAGAGGAATTTCAGAGTCATTGAAATCTATCGAGAGAGGATTTCAGCAGATGTGAACTCTAATTCAGACCCATATATTTCTATATCATCGGTGAGATCATCAAATTATATATACCTAATACTGTGAAAAAAAATAGTCATACGCTATCGGATTTTGATCACTGCACGTTACAGATACAATACGTCACGTCACGCATGTCGCGAGACGTGACTCACATAAATTAAATTTGTTATGTCAGGTCACGTGACTAGCTTTTTCAATATTTTTCTTTATTTTCAATATTAATTGCAAGATGTGGAAGGCTGTCTATGGCCAGCATGCTCTCTGCCATGTCCCTAGCAAGTATATCTGTACATGTACCTCAATGCCATCGCGTGTGCATACACTATTTCAATTTCTAATACAATATAATTAAATTGTATTATTACGCATTATTTCATATACCCAATAAGTTGCTTTATATAAATTAAAGGAAACAATTTCATGACCTCGATCTCATCTTCTCAGATCTTACTCTTTTTTGCAATCAGTGCAAAATTGCCCCTCAATATATGTATTGTAATGTCTGTAATATATGATCAAAATCAGTATTTCTTTTGTACATATAACGCTTTTTGTGCACGGAACAAAAGAATTTTCGAAAGATAAATATAGAATGTCTTATAATATGAAAAATTAAAGTTGACTGTACATATACTAATATACGTGTTTCCTACTTAAAAAGAGTCAAATAAAAAATCTGGTGTTTGTAAAATAAAATGCTTGTTTTCTTATATTTTTCTGATAATGGTTATACTTTTTTACACGCTCATCCGTGCATTGGATGTAGGGGTGAAAACGGAGCGGATACATAACTGATAGTGGTAAAATCATATTCATATTTCTTTTTAATTTTTTGGATATGGATACGGATCGGATATTAGCCAGATATGAATACGAATACGGATTGGATCAGATATTTATTAAAATAATATTAAAATATTAAAATATATAACATATATCTACTATTCGGATACGGATAATTGAAACGTAAAACCATATTAGTATCCATATCCACACAGATATTCAGATATTAGATATCCACATCTAATTTTTTTAATACGAATCGAATACGGATCAAATATTATCCATACTATTTTCACCCCTAATTAAATGTGTAATATATTATATTTAAATTTGGATATAAACACAGGATAAACTGAATCATCAAAATGAGGGGAAAAAGACATGGACATGCAAATTTCTGACTGGATGAAAATAACTAATTTTAAGGGTGCCGATTTTAACAGGTCAATTTTTAATTGCCGCAGGATTGAGGTGAGAATTTTTTTTTTTTTTTTTTTTTGAGACCATACTGTCCTCTCTCAGAAAAGGAAACTAATAAGACTTAATAAGACTGTTCCAAACCTTCCAAATTAGAAAAAGTATCATGCAAAAGGCGTAGTTAATGTTGTTTACCGTAGCGTAGATTGCTTTTTATGTTTCATGTGTTTTTTCTTTGTTTGATGTGTTGAAGTAATTTATTTTTCTTTTTTTCATCATTCCAACAACTATGTTTCAGTAATTGTTTTTTATTCATGTACTGAGATAAGTTTTTTAAGGCTTTGTTTCTATGTTTCAAACCTTTTCAATTTGATAAGCTAACGAAAATATTTTCTTACACTATATTCGTACTCGATAAGTCAACGAAATTTTTTTTATTCATACTCTCCTTATCGAATACGGTAGGAATCAAATAAATGGATAAAAATGTATCATTGACACCCCTACTTATCACCGAGTTCAGATACACAAACATCAAAATTCTAAGGAGTCTGAAAGGAGATGTATGTTAGTGAGGGAAAAAATAAAAAAAAATAAACGAAATTGGGGCATTCAAACTGTTCATAAATGTGTTTATACTATTGTTTCAACATGCCGAAGTCACTGAAGCCCAAATATAATAATGTGTAAATCAACCATGTTCGTACCAGTATAGATAAAGGATGTGCATGCTAGAATAACTTTTCATATAGAGAATTTGTAAATCAGCCATACCCGTACCAGTGTACCACAAAGTGCTTATCATCATCAATAGAACTGCATATCTTAATATTACAATCATACTTTTACCAGTATAATTTTGTATTTAATTTTTAATAATCAAATTTAGTTATTAAAAATTACATTGCCAATGTTTGTATGCTTACCATCACCAAATATATTTTTTTAATTATTTTATATATTCTTTTGTTTACCAGATGGATATTGATGAGCCGGCAATTCTATATCCGAACATGAGGTCGGAAAAACTTGAATTACAAAAATTTAACAATTACTTCAATTTTTTAAATCAATAATTAAAAATTTTTAATTATTTTTATATTACTATGGATGAATATTTTTTTATTGCAATTATACTTTATTCAATGTATTTTGTATTTGCTAAAATATAGTCAATTAAATTTAATGAAATTTATCTAGATTTTTCAATAAAAATAAAACTTCCGTATACAATCAATAAAAAGTAAATAATTTAAAATTGTTTGAAAAAAAGTAATAAAATATTTTGAATTATCTTTGTTAAGTAGAATTCTGGAAAGGCAAAATTAATTTAAAAATGGAAATAAAAGAAATGACAATATCTACTAATATGTCAACGATAATAATTCACATATCCACTTATTAATTAATTTCAGCATTTATTTCCTTTATTTCCATCTACCAGTCTCTTCCTTTAATTACAATTTTACAGCTTTATTAATTTCCTTTGGGAGAGAGGATAATGTAGTCCATATAAAAAAAATCCTCTCACCCCCGCCCTGTGGCAATTAAAATTTGACCTGTTAAAATTTGCACCCAATTTTACAGGGAGGAAATGTAAGAGTCCGGTTTTATAGGCATGTCGGATAAAAAGTCCCACATGAACTTTTAGAAGCGCAACCTAATCGATCCTTCTCACATCAGATAAGAATTTAAATTAACATATTTTTTTTTGTATTGTTATAGTACATGTACTGGGGTAATATTTGAAATATACATTTGGTTGGCACAATAATAGACACTCTTGTTTCATGCATAGCAGCATTACCCATATATTGGTAACCATCAAGTTAGTCAAAGTCGGACCAAAGTATTTCGGATCTATTTAAAATATAGGGATCCGTTTTAAGATTTTTGCATATTTAAATTATACAGACCGGATCTATTTTGAGAACCAAAACTATGTTTGATGAGATGATAAGATGTGGAGAGAGGGAGTTCTCTTTTATTCTCACTCTTAGTAATTTTATCTTCACTTTTTTTATCCAAATATCAATTTACCAAACCTAATATTTCAAGAAAATAAGATCCAAAAGCTGGTACAGAAGAGAGCAGGTTGGGTCCGATGCCCATCGGACTCAAATTTGGGTCTGATGGGTTTTGGGACCGTCCAGTCTGTTTTAAAATTCGTGCGCACGAATTTTAAAGTATACGAGAAAGTTGCGGGCGCGAATCTTAACGTAGATCGGACGGTCATCGAACCCATCAAACTCACTTTGAGTCCGATGGGCATCGGACCCAAATTGACCTCGGTACAGAAACACTCTGATTTATTAATTATTTGAAAAATCTAGAAAAATCTCTCAGAACCACAGGTCAAAAGCTGCTACCCTATCTCACACGTCACTTATTGAATTTTTTTAACAAAACTTGTTTATTGGTAGATGCTTTTTATTTAGTCTGTTTGATTCTATTTTTTTTTTTTTCATTTTTGGAAAGGTAGGAGAGACATGCAAGTTTCATAATTAGAAAGTCAATGATTACAGGACCATAAGTTAGATAAATAAATTGCATGCCAGAAAGGTAATTGGTACTGGTACCAGTTTCTGCTACCAACACCTGACTACCAACTGGTATAATGTTAGTTGAGTGAGGCTATGGTACTATGCATGGTGCAAATTGGTCTCTACTATGGATCAATATCTTTGTTTTCGAAATAATCGATCTGAACCATTCAACTTTATTTCCAAATGAAAATGTACTTGCAGACTAAATTTTACATTTTCTAGAATTATTTTACTATTTATTTAAATAGGTAGAAAACACTACTTTTGAATGATCTGGAATTTTTAGATTAAGTGATTTTCTACCTATATAAAAAAAATAGTAAAAAAAGTATAAAATTTGGTCTACAAGTACATTTTTAATTTGTCTGTTTTCAGCAACATATATAGTTCTATGCTTATCTGGACAGTAGCATTAGTGTACTATTGTATCCCAGATCCTTACCAAGACAACTGTGCTAATTAATATGTATGATTTCTTGTATTTTACCAAAAATCCCAAAGCAGGAAAGACATAACAACAAAGTAAGAGAAGATAGAGAAGCATGTCACAATCAAGTATCTATTCTATTAGAGACAACAAAGAGACAGTATGATTCCAAGTTGCGAGAAGTAACACTGGTGACTTAGTGTTTGTGTATATATACACATCTCAAATAACCCATCTCCTCAGAGAAAAAGATAGAGAGAGAGAGAGAGAAATGGGAAGTGAGGTAACAGAGATGAGAGAGAAAGTGAAGCTCCTAGTTGGAGTGATAGCTTTGCAACTATGTATGGCAGGGTTTCACATAGTATCAAGAGCTGCTCTAAATATTGGAATAAGCCAGCTTGTGTTCATTGTGTATAGAAATTGCATTGCCTTGCTACTCTTGGCCCCTTGTGCCTACTTTCTAGAGAAGTATGCATTTCTAATCCTTCTTTTTCTTTGCTTTAATCTGAGTATTTTTATTATCTAAAATGTTTGAATTCTAAATTTCTAATTACAGTTTCTTCAGATCTGAACTGATAAATAGTTTTTTATGTCAAAATATGCCAATTTGTTTTCTGTTTCTTGCAAATAACCTAATTAGGATTTATGAAAATTTAAATTTTTTAGGGCATCGATACATATATAATCAATTGAAACAGATAAATCTTTTGGGATTAATGTTTATGAATTTTTGTTTTTTTGGAAAAGAAGAAGTATAAAAATTTGGATATTTTCTTGGTTTTAGGGACCATAGGCCACCTCTCACTTTCTCATTGCTGGTCCAATTCTTCCTTCTGGCAATATTAGGGTAAGTTACTAAGTTTATTGCATAATTCAAAAAAATATTTTCAAATTTCCTGCTAATATTTTTTTCTATTTTTTCATGAACTTGTACTGTATTTTGCCATTGATTTTTATAGGATTCTGGCAAACCAAGGATTCTATCTTTTGGGGCTATATTATTTGTCTCCAACTTATGCATCTGCTATACAAAATGCAATACCGGCGATCACATTTGCCATGGCTGCTGCTCTGAGGTATCCTTTCACCTGCTTCTGGATCAGTGATACAACAATTTATTTGTATAATAAAAAATAATAAAATTTACAATTTCGTTTTATACCACAACCACTGAATATAAGGGAGTCAGTTTTTCTAAAAATGATAACGCAGATTTCAATTGCTGATAAAACAAAATTATTCGAAATCGATGTTATGGGTAAAATTTTGTTATTCTTTTATGCTACCAACAATAAAAAAAATCGGGTGATATAGTCTTCCAAAATATAATAATAATAATATCAATGTTAATTTTATCTGGTAGGCTAGAGGAGGTGAACCTAAAGAAGACGTATGGTGTGGCAAAGGTGGTGGGTACAGTTGTCAGCATAGGTGGGGCTACTGTCATAACTCTCTACAAGGGCCACCCTTTGCTGAGTCAGAAACCGAAAATATTCATCCAACAGCAGCACCTCTCCATTCTCAGTTCAACTCAGATCTTGAATTGGACCTTGGGTTGTGT
The DNA here is from genome assembly GCA_025461045.1 of Carex parvula. Lineage (NCBI taxonomy): Eukaryota > Viridiplantae > Streptophyta > Magnoliopsida > Poales > Cyperaceae > Carex > Carex parvula. Next base: position 208,721 of record JAJGRW010001058.1, on the reverse strand, counting down.
TTACATCCTTACTCACATCACCTCTTGGTCTGCTTGGATTGTGCTCCAGGTCAGTTGTCCTCTCATTATTTTTTTATTTTTATCTTTTAATGAATGCATTATTGATCCCTTCAGCTAGAGATGTAAATATGATCCCTTCAGCTAGAGATGTAAATTTCTGCCGTGCCGTGCTGTGATTAAATTTGAAGGAACGGTCATGACACGTTAATCACACTGTGATCACACGTGTCGTGTCCAAACGTGATTGGACACGTTTGTCATGTTTTGTCACATTTAACTATTTTTCATAATTATAAGTTAGTTTTTCAAGATTTACCATTCGATCAAGATCTAACAGTCATGATATCACGTGTGTCCACATGCCGTGACCTGACCAGTTTGCTTGCCGTACCATTTTCCGAAGAATGGTCACGTTACGTGAATGATCACAATACAAGATACGTGAGTCATCACACATGACTGGTACACATGTCGGGCAATGCTGTGATGTACCCGATCACGGCGGTCCCTACCTTCAGCAAGTCTATGTTTGCAAGAAATATATTTTTTTTATACTTCCTACTTCCTAGTACTAGAGACCTATTTCTATGCAATAATTTTGTTTGTCTTTTGTGTAATTATTATCACAACTGTTATTCTGGCATTATATATATGGTACATTTTTAGTAACATGCCAAGAATGCTACAGGAAATCTGACATTCTTTCAATTATTGATTGCCTAATGCATTTAAGATGATCTCTGTTATATAGTTAATTATTGACAGATTATGTATGTACTTTTTAACTTATTTTGGGATGAAATTGAATGCCACATGTTTAAACAGGTACCAGTATTGAAGAAATATCCAGCAAGGCTATCAGTGCTCACATTGACAATATTTTTTGGGCTTGTACAATTTCTGATCATAGCTGCTTTCACCGAAAATGACATCGACAAGTGGAAAATACACTCTGGAATGGAACTCTTCACCATCCTATATGCTGTAATTCAATGCCTAAATTTCATCATATTTTTAAATTCAAACATGATCAAATAACTTGTCTAGGGGTTAATTACGTTTTGTGCATAGTTGAAACTTCTGAAATGATCCTATTCATATATAATTAATTAATGAGTGAGGCTACAGTACTATGCATAGCGTAGATTGGTCCGTACTATGAATTAATGTTTTCAATTTCGAAATTCGAAAAGTCAATCTGAACTGTTTAATATTTTCTCTATATGAAATGTACTTGTAGATCAAATTTCATATATTTCTTTTAAATATTTTTACTGTTTTTTAGATAGGTAGAAAAAATCACTTGATCTAATGATTCTAGACCATTCAAAATTAGTTACTTTGAATTAATTTACAATTAATTGTAATTTGTGGACAGTACACATCAACTTCTACATCCATTTCTTTTTTAAAGAAAGAAATGCATCAACAAAATCATTGAGCAAGGATTGATCAAGACAGCAAAACTAAATTAATTTTTTAAATAAGCTCCTATTCCTAATAATTAATTAATAAATTAATATAACCAGTAAATTTGTACAAATTGCAGGGATTGGTAGCATCAGGACTGGCGCTGTCACTGCAGATTTGGTGCATAGACAGGGGAGGCCCCTTGTTTGCCTCGGTATTTCAACCGGTACAGACTGTCGCTGTTGCCATCATGGCCGCTCTCATCCTCGGCGACCAACTCTACACCGGCGGGTACGCACATTTAATTAATTAATTGGTTATATACTCTTGCTGTTACATATAGTTGTAGCATAAACTCCGAGTGCTTCTTGGATTCACATCACCTCAGGTTTATCTGATTCAAGCAAATTACGATCGGACGGCCCATTTAATATGACACGAATCTCAAAACAGCCCCCTACAGTCACAATAGGCACCGGATTTGAGTTTGGCCCATATAGAATTAATCTGGGCCGGCTGTTGTAATTTGCTTGAGTCAGATACCTGGGAGGATATCGGTCTGTGCTTCTTATGCTATTTTTTGATTCATGCAGCGCTATTTTGACTTTATTGTTTGTGCACTGCATGAATTAAAAACTGCTTGGTGAAAATCTTCAGCCTATTTTTTGACGATATTGATACAAATATCTGAAAGGATGTTATAGAAGGTTTGTTAGATAATGAAAAGCGAGATTCTTATTTGATTAAATTTTGTCTGATTTGTTTTTGATAGGATTATTGGTGCAATTTTGATTATGATTGGTCTCTACTCTGTAATTTGGGGGAAAAGTGAAGAAATAAAGGCAAGAGGAGAGCAAGGAATTGAACAAAATTTGACAAGGCATCTTTTAAGCAATCAAGACACCTTAAACAAGGAACATGAAGCGCCAATTATTGATATAGCTTGAGAGATATATTACAATGGGAAAAAAAAAAGATCAAACTAAATTATATGGAATTGTGTTTTATTGTATTGAAGTATTGTATAATTTATGGTTCAAGAAAATAATTTCTAATTTTTATAGATTGATCAAAGTAAAAATTTTGTATCGTCCTTTTTCTGAACTAAAGTGTGAAAAATTAGAAACTGTATATACTATGTATTACTTTGATCAGTCAAAACAGGTTTAAGATTGTCGTATAATTTTTTTTTGTATTATTATTTTACCTACATTTTTAATTAGGTGAATATTTCATTTAACTAAACATTAATACATATCAAGATTAACACTAATTAAAGATGATAATAATGATATTGATATATCAATTCCCTTTTTATTATGTGAAAATTAATTCACGTTGCAATTAGGAAATCCTAGTAGGCTCAAGTTTAAATGGAAGTATCATAACAAAAATAAGAAGCTTATTTTACTATCTTTCATGAATTTAACAAGTCCAAATTTTTAAGTTCCATATCAAGATAAAAAGTTGATTAAGCGGGTGTAAAAGTGCAAGCATCAAACGATCTCGACTTAGAATTATCTTATTGTTTTTGGGACAAAAAAACAGCAAACTTATTTTACTTCTATTGAGCAGGAAATTATTGATCATATCTAACAATGAAATTGTTGATCATATTTAACATTTCTTATATAGATATAAAATTACATTCTACTAAGACAGTTTAATATGCTATGAAATTTTTCTCAGATACAGTGCTCTGCAATTCAAGTTCAATACCGTTCAGACTTGAGGTCCTTGCATTCAGTTGTGAAATCAATCTCTCAAAGAGAGCTACAGAAATTTTTCTTATAAAAAATGAGAAAATTCAGATTTTAATCCTGAGCTTCCATTCGTATCAATCAGTCATTGGACATTTAAAAAAAAAAATTAAGTTAATTGGTCCTTAAAATTTTTATTTGCTCAAAACCAATACTTGAACTAATTCCTAGAATAAATCAAGTAACGACTTCCAAGTCTACTCCGTCTTTTCTTCTTCAAAACAAATTTGTCCCTTTTGGTCCAACGGTAAGGATGTATAGTAAAAAAGCATGTGCTAAACTTAGTCTTAGAATTATTTTATTTTTAGAAAAAAAAAAAAGTAAATTTGCATGCAAGAGTGCTTGCTTACTATTAATATTTTCTCAGGAAGTGCAGCCAGGATTTTCACCAGGGTACGCAAAATGAATTATTATTATTTTAGTTAAATTATTAAATTATTATTATATAATTTTCATTGGAAGTGGAATCTGTAATTGACCATGAATCAAAATCAAGAAAATTGGTAGGAATCGGCCTAATTAGATCGAAAACTCGAATTTTTTTTGAAAAAAATATTAAGATAAAAAATTAATCTAAAGCATTGAAGTAGTAAAATTTTACTTTGAAGCATAGTTCACAAGACTCTTCTTCTAAAATTCAGCTCATTTTTTAATAGTTAAACCTCATAAAATAATTTAATGCATTACATTAAACTTCAGCATATTACTTTGTAAAAACATTTTAGTCTATTCCTTCGGAAAAAAAAAGATACATGTATATTGTGGTCCCACTATCAGACCATTCTTAATCACCCTCCTCTTGTTGTTATATTTCGAAACAGATTGATAAAAGAATACCAAATTTGAGCAACTCGGTTGATCTCACTGAGTGAGAGTTTTGACTCAGTCAGGGATAAGCAAAACTCAAAGTCAGGATATGCAAAACCCAAATCCAAACCAATTATATACGAATTTGGTATCGTGTATCAAAATCTAGGGACAAACGACTGCCTACCTCTAGTTGTATGTGGCTTTACCACTGTCCTCAGGTACCGCAACTACCTAAGTGAATCTCAACCGAGCGAATATCACTCGAACATGCCTTAGATTTCATGCCATATTAAAATAAACGGTTTGCATCTTCTATCTTATTATGAAGATCATGTTGAGTGGTTCAGATCGACTGTTCGGATTTTAAAAATGAAAATAAAGAATGTGGAGCATATTAGAGCACAAAAATAATGGTGCATTTGAACTTACAATAGTGTCGTTTATAAGATACTAACTACTACATTTAAGTACAAGTATAGAACTAGTTTTTTGTAGCTCATGACACAATTAATGCAAAACATAATTTGGAAAGATCTATATAGATATTTTGTTTGTAAATGCAATTATATGTTAGACCACCTAATTGACACACTAAATGTCCTGTTGTTCTATTGGAGAGCACTGCTTGGTTTAGTCTTGATCAAATTAATGGTAATATTGACTACAACTAAAGCACTGCTTGTGGGACCTTCCTTTGTCTTATGTTCGTGCCATGAACAATAAAATAAATTGGACCATATGTTCTTGCAAACATAGGGGTCCCCTAAGTATTATTATCTGCTTTGCACGATTGCATTTGGGTCTTCAAATTTTTTTTTTTAACTAAAATATAAATTCTATGAATCATTTAGAGGTAGGGAGGGCCGGTCGCTTTGGCGTGGCGCGGAGAGGAAGACAGAGTCTGGCGAGGAGAGACGGATCGCTCAATCGCGTGCCCTCGTCACCTCGTCGCGGAGCCCAGTCGCCAGAGTGTCATCGCTTTTAGTTTAGAAAAAAAAAAAGGGGAGAGTGAAAAGAAACAGAGGTGACAAGAGCCCATAAACGATGTAGGGGGTGCCAGTTATTTTTTTTTATTAAAGGGCTCTGTATATTTTTCTGGGCCAAGGGGGGGGGGCCAGGGCCCAGGCTGGCCCAAGCCCTGGTTCCGCCCCTGCTATCAGTTATGAACATGATATCAACTACTTTAAATAACATATAGAGCATATCGATTGCATCATATTATGAGCTTTTAATATAAGAAAGTCATTGGAAAAAATAGACCCTTTTTAAGGATTTTGTATTCCATTTTTTTTATTACTAAGATGAAATAGAAGATAACCAATATTACTAATTGATGGGGCCAATAAAAATTTTAGTATTATTTGGACTTAAAAATATTTAGTATAAGAGAGTCTAAGCTAACAAAAAAAATCTCTTATATTTCTCTATATCAGCAGAATTTGTTAATATTCGAATTTGAACATATTTCGAGTGAGAGGACTCACAAAATGATAAAGTGTGATGTAGCAATGATAAAGCACGATATATAAAGGATATATGAATAACAAGTACTTTTCTCTTTAATTTACTTAATTTTTGTTTGGAAGGAGATATCTAAAATTTCCAACTAATTTTTAAGAAAAAAATGAAGGCCACTCCAAATTTCATTGATGAGAGACACCAAAAATATCAATTTTAACAGATAAAGAAAAAAAATATATAAATCTAACTTTTATTCACTCAAGTCAAGCGTGTGCATTCTATGATTGAATGGGCCTCTTAAAATAGTTGCATCATTTATGTCTAAATTGCTAAGACTCTCCAACAATCAAAGCATTCAATAAACCAAATGGCGTTTTTCTTTCTGTCCCCGATTTCTATCCACCAAATTCTGGTCATTATTATAAGAATTCAAATCCATTCAGGTACCTGATCTGATTAGAATGGAATCTGAAACTGTTTATTTCAATTTGACACGAATCTCAAAGACCTTTGTACATCTAAGGCAAGTCTGAAAATAATCGATCGGCTGAAATTTTCTTAGGTACATGCGGTACCTGAGGGGATACTCATTCTTATTATAATGTCTAGATTTTTATCCTTGCTAGTATTTATGGAAATTTTTTCAATCCAACCCTCTTTTTAATAACAAGTACTAATAATAAGAAAATATACACTATCATTTGGATCCAATGTTGTAGTTCATTAATTAATTTAGAGATTCGATGAAATCATCAAATATTTTCTGGTATATACATATACATGTTTTGTATTGGTATCAGGTACAAATCCAATAGCCTTATATATATATGACTACTGACTAGGGAGTAGGGACACGCAAATAACAGGTTGGCAACACCAAACGAATTAATAGTAGGTATGCATGGCCATGTTACTTGTTTTTACATATTTTGTACTGTTTTTATGAGTTATGGTCCTGATTATGACGCTACATTGTCCTTCTCTTTCACTCGTGCACACCTTAATTTAATTTGTTTGTACTACTGTAGGGCTGTGAATTTATTAAATTTTGACAATATATACGCTTATTTATCTAACAAAATATGAGGATCACAATAAAGGTCCACATTCATTATCGAGTCCGGCTAGTATGACATCGGTGTCATATGACACTAACTCTAAAATTGATTGAATAGACTTTAAACGACTAATCCAAACCGTTCAAACCGATTTACTTTATGAGTGATGTGTTTACATGCAATTTTTTATATTTTCGAGTTATTTTAATATCAAATAAAGCGGTAAAAAAAATATTGAAAAATGAATGTATTAAAATTAACTTAAAAACTCACACATTTGACCGCTTGACGTGATACTAAATAAATTCAGAAAATTATGAATTTTGTATGTAAACGCATAACTAATGAATTAGATTGGTTTGAACGGTTTGGATTCACTGTTTGAAGTCGATTTGATAGGTTTTGGAATTGGTATATAGGCTGAAATGACATTGATGTTATATTAGCCAGACTCTTATGAATAACTTAAATTAACATGAGTGAATATTTTTATGTTATATATAAATGGAGATTGGCTAATATCAAAACATTTATTCCGGAGTTCCTATGTTACCAATTGATTTTCCGATTTTTAAAGTCCAAACAGTTGATCCAAACCATTAGATGTGATCTCTATATTAAAATGTGCTTGGAGACCAAATTTTACATTTTTTTAAATTTTTTTACTATTTATTAAGCTATTTTCGAAATCGCTGATTTTAATAAACATTGAAAAACTTCTGCATCATTGAAAACAGCGATTTTAAAACTGACTTAATAAATAGTTAAAAAGTTCCAAAAAATGTAAAATTTGGTCTCTAAGCACATTTTAATATAGATTAAATGTTGAAAGGTTTGGATAGATTGTTTGGACTTTAAAAATATAAAAACCGAAACATTTATTCCAAGGTCCAGGAACAAACGTTTTAATATTAGCCATTCTCTATATAAATGTACAAATATAAATAATGAATTTAATTTAACTAATTTATATAATTAACTATGATTTAATATCTTTAAACGTGATCAATATATTTAGTTTTCTAACAACTTATATTCGCACAGTATAATAACATTATTTATCAAAGTCTTAACAGATTTTGGATGTGGGTCGTGCAAGATTCAGATGCAAATCCAATTAATTTAGTGGATCTTTTTTATGGCTCATATGCCGATCCGATAAGCAATCGGATATATTTTTTTAAATATACATGTAGAATGTGTATTCCGATTGGATTATCATATTATGTATATATTCTAATAAATACTAATTATTTCAAAGGAAATTTATCAAAGACAATGGATCAGGTCGGGTCGGGTTCAGGTCCGAGCCTATTTTCCCCTTCCGTGCGGCAACAAGGGAGGCCGATGATTCTTGCCAGTTGCCATTATCACGCTTCCATGCTAAATTCTTTTTTTTTTTTAATTCCTCTTGAATTTTGTATAATTTCTTCAACTACTGCCTCACTTTAATATAGCTAGTGAAAAATGCCAGATTTTAGACTGTGACCAGTTCGTTCCAAAATTTCCCATCTAAAATTGAGGATCACAGATTAATCACAATTGCATTTTCGATTTATCAATTTCTTGCATGGTATTTTGGACATCGTTTTGAAAATTTGATAACTTGTTGATATCTGTGTAAATTCTATGCATGTGATAGAGATATTGACAGAACTAGTTTGATTTCATACAACACATGATTCATATATTTTTTTAATTTTGTCTCTATTGAATATTGATCATGTACTATCATTTTCCGTATTAGTGTGTACATGTTTATATTCTTAACACGGACATAGATGTACTCTTTAACAACATGATCAAATAAATAGGTATAGACCAATGGAGAAGCGTGCACTTCACTAATAAGCCTGTATAATTGACAAATAATAATTCGTGTAATTAACAATTGAAAACTTATGACAATTTTTATATATATTTAAAAAATGAACACATAGAGAAATCAACAATTTACTTATCTATGTTTTTCAATCAAGGTACGTACAAGACCCAAAATGTTAACAATATTCCAAATCCATGATCAGCCACAAAAAATAAAAAAAATTAAATTTTGAAGTTGTACTACAATAAAGAGAAAAACAAATATGAAGTCAGAAATTTTCTTCTCTTCATATTTTTGGAGGAAGAGGAACAGAAAAGAAAAAAGGAAATCCAAGCTCGACAGCTTCTTCAAGAATGCCATGATTAAATCATCAACGCATCTTTCTCTTATATTTAGCTTCTCTAACACAGGAGCAGTGCTCATAATGAACTTTGCAACTTCCAGAAATGGCTCAGGATTCGACATTTAAAATAATCTATGAACACAATTTGAACAAGTTAGATTGATCTGTTCAAAACCAAACAATTAATTCACTGAAAACAATGAAGACTAAACACAATTAAGTTTGACACTCCACAATTACACACCATACCAGTATAGCATGCATGTGTTGCTTACAGATTTTGACAGAACAGTTTTTTAATCTATGCAGTGCATAGACAATAGAATCAAAACAATGTTGCATATGACTTGTGTGTTGCATAATTAAAATTTGCTCTGTCGAAAAGTGTACCCCATGTGTTGCTATATTCATAATTTCATATCTGGTTGATTAATTAAGTTCTAAATCATACATGCATACTTGTGTCTGCATTCTTTTTTCAATTTGCCAATATATGCAGTGTGTGTGTAATATATTAAATAAATATCTTATTTTATTTCTATGTTTTCCTTCTTCTTTCTTATGGGGCCTGATATTGGGCCGAGCTCAATATTGTTGGCAAGAGAACCCAACTCTATATTTATATATATGCAAACCTAAAAGAGTGCAAATTTTGAGATATTAAACGAGCAAAGCTTTACAGCAGATATCAAGCCCATTACAAGTGTAGTGTCCAACTGTCCACTCCATTCTCAGGTATTTTTCACATTAGCCTCCTGTAAAATATAATATCATATCATTATGTCACAAAAGGTAGAATTAGAATTATATCCCCTCGAACGAACCACACAGAGACGGGGGATGTTACAATGCCCTTTCTCCTCCTCCGACGCCCCTTCATGCCTCTCCGTCTCTTCACCTTCCCAAACCCTAAACCTTACATTTACCCCTTTCGACTCTTTTCAAACCCTAGCACCTCACTCGCCATGTCCGCTACTAACATTTCAGGCGGGGTCTATGTGCCTCCCATGCGCCGTCTCCGTTCGGTCATTGAGGTGCCTTCCTCTAACGGAGCTCGACCTATGACGGCCTCGGCAGTGTCTAATGGAGGTTGGAGAGACTCTGCGGCGGGGCCCAGTTGGCAGCAGAGTGCTGGGTACTCCAGGCGTGCCTATGATGATTGGTCAGATGATGATTCTGATATAGAGAGGGATCGATCACCGGTCTCCAGCAAGGTTTAATCTTCATCTCTCCCTCTCTCTTTTACTGTTTAACCACTAGCAGAAAAGCTTCGTTGTTATTTTGTTTCTTACATTCCTTCTATGATGGTTTAAGCCATTTATGTTTCAATGTATTTAGAAATATTTGAAATATTTCCCATCTGATTAGTTCCAATTTGCCCTTTTCATGCTAAAATTATAGTTAAAACATGGAAAAAGTGAGCATGTTATCTTACTGTTTCACCTCTATCTATATATACAGAGAGAGATGGGCTAACTTGCTTGGGAAATTAAAGAGAGGTGTTTTACTTCCCGCTCATATCTTCATTTTCAAAGTTCGAATAGTCGATTCGAACCTTCCAACATGATCTTCATATAAAAAAAATTTTGGAGACCAAATTTTATTTTGGAAATTTTTACTATTTTTTTAGAATTTTTGAAAATCAGTGTTTTTCAGAATTTTTTATTAATTTTTATTTAATGAAAAGCTGTGATTTTTAAAAATTCTAAAAAAATAGTAAAAAATCACAAAAACACTTATTTAAAAATTTTAAAAAAAATAATAAAAAATTTCCAAAAAATGTAAAATTTGGTCTCCAAGCACATATCAATATAAAGATCATGTTGAGAAATTTAAATCAACTGTTTCAACTTTGAAAATGGAAATATGAGCAGGAAGTAAAACATCTTATTTACTTCCGAAAGCATCGTAGCATCACTCTATATATATATATATATCTCACTGTTTCACCCCTAGCAGGAATTTTCTTTCTTTGTTTTTATTCTTTACCTTCCTTCTAGGATTGTTCAAGTCAGTCCTACTTCCATGTTTCACGGAGGATGCTTATAATTTAGAACAATTTGAATTGTTTACCGTCTGATTAGCTCCAATTTGCCCTGTTCATGCTAAAATTATAGTTGAAACATGAAAAAAAATTGTGGGTGTTATTTTTCAGGGAGGATCGAACTCAGATAATGTGGAAGAGTGGAGATGGCGACTTGGCATGCTCTTGAAAAATGATAGAGAGCAAGAGATTGTCACTAGAGAGAAAAAGGATAGACGTGAGTTTGACCAGCTTTCGCAATTGGCTGATCGGATGGGCCTTTACTGGTACTCTCTCTCTCTCTCTCTTTCTCTCACTCTCTCACTCCCTCACTGATACCAAAGTGGAGACTGTACCTGTATGATTTTGAGTACTGTACGGTACTTAAATCTACTGACGAATCGGTTACTGGTTCTTGCTTTTTTGTAATGGAAATAATAGCAACGGCACAACAAATGCCCTGACACATGGCCGGATTCTATTGCTGCTCTAAAAAATAGAAATCATAAAACCAATAGAATTTCTTTCCATGTGTCAGGGCATCTTCTTTAAAAAATCGCAAGACTCAAAGCTTCCCCTTCTAGCACATATGCTCTCTATCGACCCAAGTGCATGCCATATCTTGTGTCAAGGAATGCGAGTCAACTAAGAGATGGTAAAATCTTTCATATCAAAGTGATATTCTCTTTTAACTAAGTGTCACACATTATAATACGATATTATTTCCTTAAAATTTCAGCCGTCAGTATGAAAGAGTGGTTGTGTTTAGCAAGGTACCACTTCCCAATTACCGACCGGATCTCGATGATAAAAAACCTTTAAGAGAGGTACTGTACTTTTTTGTAACTTTAAAATTGCCCTTAGTCTGAGAGGCATTGTAAAAAGGTGATTTTACCTACACCTTTCAAACCATTAAATTTAAGTTACAAACTATTCATAATCTATATGTTGTTATTTTAGGGAATAATGATTATATTTGGAGACTTTTAGGGGCATTATTATGATTTTTTTTCCAAATTTTTTGGATATTGATTAGCACCTACTATTTTGAGCCTGTGTTACTTCTGATCTTTTGAGGCCGCAATTGCAATATCCAAATTGGATGGCAAAATGATAATTTTACATTAATTTGATGGTATCTAGATGTCGATACCATTTGATTTGCAAAGAGAGGTGGACAATCTACTAGCGGATCACCTTCAGAGAAAACGACGCACAAAAGGTGTTTTGCCGGGGCCCGCATTCTCTAGGTCGAGCAGCTCTGACAGCTTTGGTGCTGACGAGGGTCCCGATCAGCAGTCTGACATGGCGCATCCAAGTGCTGTCATGGAGAAAATTCTCCGAAGAAGAAGCTTAAATATCCGCAACCAGCAGCAGACTTGGCAGGTATTTACATTTATCTAGGTCTTAGGTTATGAATACATTGTTCTTTGTTTGTTTTATGAGTGAGGCTATGGTAATATGCATATTACGGATCGACCCGTGCTATGGATTCATATCTCTATTTTCAAAGTTCAAACAGTCGATCCGAACCGTTAAACATGATTTCTATATGAAAATGTACTTGGAGGTCGAATTTTACAATTTTTAGAATCTTTTTACTATTTTTTTAGATAGGTAGAAAATCACTGCATTTGGTTGGTCCAGAAATTTTAGATCAAGTGATTTTCTACCTATCTAAAAAATTAGTAAAATAATTCTAAAAAATGTAAAATTTGGTATCCAAGTAAATTTAATATGGAGATCATATTTAATGGTTGAGATCTACTGTTTGAACTTTGAAATGGAGGTATGGATCCATAGCACAGATCAATCCATAATATGCATATTACCATAGCCTCACTCTTGTTTTATTTATGTATAATTTGGGTTCAGGTATGATAATAATCAAAAAGATTATTTTTATAATTATAAAGATAATCAATATTATTACAAAAAAGATCAAAAACTTTTTTGATTAACTGAATACTTATATTTGAAAAAGGCTCATTGGATTCAATTGTACCACGTAATCTTTAAAAGGTGTTCTTGTAAATTATAGACGTTCCACGGTATCTTTCCTTTGAACAAAATGAAAACAAAAACAAAATTCAATCCAAATTTTTCTATCCAATTTGAATGGATATAGATGGGAAAGAACCAGGGAGTTTTTTTAATATTTTGAATACAAAAAAAATTGATAAACTAGATGACCAAATTACTTGAATAGACGAGAATATTGAGTGAGTTTAAATGATGTTTCAAGGTGTTACTTATACTCTGTCAAATGTAAATACATATTTGCTATTGTCTAGGAATCATCTGAAGGCCAAAAGATGCTAGAATTTCGCAAAAGTTTACCATCTTACAAGGAGAAAGATACACTCTTAGCCGAAATATCTCAAAATCAGGTCTTCGATTTCTTTTCAAATAACTTTTTTTTTTGTGAACGAGAAAACTCAGACATGACAAGGTGGAGAATGATTAAAGCTCTTGGGTTGTTGGGTGAACAGGTTGTTGTAATATCAGGCGAAACGGGTTGTGGTAAGACAACGCAAATCCCGCAATACATTCTAGAATCTGAGATAGAAGCTGTACGGGGGGCCACATGCAGCATAATTTGCACCCAGCCACGGCGAATCTCTGCTATGGCTGTCTCTGAGAGGGTCGCCACTGAAAGAGGCGAGAAGATAGGGGAATCGGTTAGTATTACCTTTCGTAGGTTATACATATTTGGGTTAATTTCTCATGTACCCTTAAAGAGTTCTTCAATTTCTTATTTACCCATTTACTATTTATTATATCTAATATGCCCCTTAACTTTTACTTCTCTTTCTTATTTGCCTACAAAAATTAATTATCCATAGTTAATGAGTCATTTAAATAAATTATTTTCAATAGTACTCTCATTTTCTTCTCTCTCCATTTTTTTTGAAGGAGACAGACGAAAATGAGGGCATTAGTGAAAATAACAGATTTAAATGACTCATTAACTATGGATAATTAATTTTGTAGGCAAATAAGAAAGAAAAGAAATAGTTAAGGGATATATTAGATAGAACTCTTTCAGGATAGATTAGAAATAAAGCCTACATATTTTAGAGTAAAATTTTGGATATGGATGTGCATCAGTTGTGTAGCATATTGTAGGTCATATATTATTTTTTATATAAATTTGTTACGATTTGTAGGTGGGGTATAAGGTGAGATTGGAAGGAATGAAAGGCCGGGACACGAGACTACTGTTCTGTACCACTGGTATTCTCCTAAGGAGGCTGTTAGTTGATTCAAGTTTGAAAGGTGTTACACATGTTATAGTGGATGAGATACATGAGCGTGGCATGAATGAAGGTCGGTCTGTGTGTGTGTGTGTGTGTGTGTTTTCACTTTGTATCATCTGTAAATTACATGCTTAGTGCTGAGGGGTACTTTAAATTTGTTTAGATTTTTTGCTGATTGTACTAAAAGAGTTGCTTGTGAGACGACCTGAGTTGAGGCTAATACTGATGAGTGCAACTCTCAATGCTGAGCTCTTCTCCTCTTATTTTGGTGGGGCCCCCATGATCCATATTCCAGTAAGTAATCATATTCTTTATGACCTTTTCTCACACGTATAAATGTTTTTCCAATATCTAATTGTTTTTTTTTTTTTGGTAAAATGTTGAATTCAGGGATTCACTTATCCAGTGAAAACTCATTATTTAGAGGATGTACTAGAAATGACGGGTTATAGACTGACACCTTACAATCAAATTGACGACTATGGCCAGGATAAGTCTTGGAAAATGCAAAGGCAGTCTCAAGCTTTTAAAAAGAGAAAAAGCCAGATTGCCTCTTCCATCGAGGTAAAATAAAAAATAAAATAATATTCTAGCGGTCATGCCAACCTCCGGTTCAGTGCTTCATATAAGCCCAGATTTTTTAACTTCTAACTTCCACACCAACAAGTATTTTTGTGGGGTATCCTACCTGAGGTATATGAGATTTGTGAGATTACAAATCTCGTTTGAAGGTCCATTTAAGTTTCATTAGTAGGTACTTATTCTGTGAACTTAAAACATATTTGAAGTTTACCGTAGAGATTGGAATACATGTGCTTGATCTGTATCTGTATTATTAATAATTAATTGAAAATATTGATTATACTCTGATACATACACAAAAGATACAATGTCTCAATATCTATTTTATCCTATCCAATGCCACTCACGTGAGCACCTATACAATCTTCTCTACAATATTACCCCTATTGAATTACATACAATTTTGCTAAAGGTTATTATTTACAATATATTTACATTCTCTAACATTAATTTCGTACTAATGTTGGCAGGAAGCGTTAGAAGCAGCTGATTTCAGAAATTACAACCCAAGGACTAGAGATTCTCTCTCATGCTGGAACCCAGACTCGATTGGGTTTAATTTAATAGAAAATGTTTTGTGCCACATCTGTCAGAATGAGAGAGCCGGTGCTATTTTGGTTTTCATGACTGGCTGGGATGACATTAATTGCCTGAAAGAACAGTTACAGGCGAATCCACTTTTAGGTGATCCTTCCAGGGTTTTACTTCTTGCTTGCCATGGTTCCATGGCCAGTTCAGAACAGGTATTTTCATATATTCTCATTTTAGGTGTAATGGTATATATGTACATGTTTCATACAAGAATTCGGATCCCCTCAAGTACCTTGAGGTGCAATAACTAAATATGGAGCATTCTTTTAACCTGGCACGAATCTCAAAACAGACACCCTATAGCTTCCATAGGCACCGGATTGAATTTGGCCCAGCTGGGATTAATCTGGGCCATCCGTTTGTTTTGCACCCTTCAGGTATTTGAGGGGACACTCTTCATACAAGATGATACTTCCCTCATTGTCTATATATTTTGCTTATGGCATGTAAGGAGGTGGGCTATTTTTTTAAAAAAAAGGCATAAGCCCGTTCCATTAAAATGAAACCATAATTACATAGTCATTGTTCAGCAGAGTAAGATAGGGCCTCTGAGGAGGTGGGCTATTATGTTTTGGGAAGTAAAGCCCGTATTTTACTTCCCTCCCATATTTTGCGATTTCAATGTCCAAACAGTCGATCCGAACCGTTCAACATGATCTCCATATTAAAATGTGCTTGGAGACCAAATTTTACATTTTCTGGAATTTTTTATTATTGTTTTAGATTTTTTGAAAATCATTGTTTTTGATGGTCTGGAATTTTTTGAAAAACAGTGATTTTCAAAAATTCTAAAAAAATAGTACATAACTTCCAAAAAAAAGTGTAAAACTTGGTCTCTAAGTATATTTTTATATGGAGATCATGTTGAACAGTTCAAATCGACTGTTTGAATTTTGAAAACAAAGATATGGGCAGGAAGTAAAACAGGGGCTTTACTCCCAAAAGCACCGTAGCCCACCTCTATTAGTACCATCTTTGACCTGTCATGCATAGTTGTTTGTCCCTTTACTAATACTGTTTCGGTTTCAGAAATTAATTTTTGAGAAGCCAGAAGAAGGGATCAGGAAAATTGTACTTGCCACAAATTTGGCGGAGACCAGCATTACTATAAATGATGTCGTATTTGTGGTAGACTGTGGAAAGGCAAAGGAGACATCTTATGATGCTTTGAATAATACCCCATGCTTGCTTCCGACTTGGATCTCTAAGGCCTCTGCGAGACAGGTACTTGATAATTTGTTCCTTTGTATCTTAAGTTCTGTCACCTTTTAGTTTCTAAATGCTATTGTTGAAAAGAGAAGCAACTAATATTCCTATACAGAACTGTTTTAACACCAGACAGGTACCAATCCCTATGCATAGCATGGATTGGTCCGTACTATATATCAATAGTACGGACCAAGCATAATCAGTACTTTTGAATGGTCTAGAATCTTTGGATCAAGTGATTTTCTACCTATCTAAAAAATAGTAAAATTTTTTTAAAAAAAATGTGAATTTTGATCTACAAGTACATTTTCATATGGTGATCATATTGAACGGTTCAGATCGACCATTTGGAATTTGTAAACGAAGATATTGATCCATAGTACAGACCAATCTGCTCTATGCATAGTACCATAGCCTCACTCAAGTTATATATCAATGTGCTGCTTTGTTTTCTTTACAGAAGTGTTATTTTATCACTGTTTCCAATTTGGTTGGGCACATGTGCTGTTTCTCATTTTTACTTCTATATTTTTTTTTAAATAATTAATGATGATGCTCGGTAAAATGCAGAGGAGAGGAAGAGCGGGTCGGGTACAACCTGGAGAGTGCTATTACCTCTACCCTCGGTGTGTCTACGACTCATTTGCTGATTACCAACTTCCCGAGCTTTTAAGGACACCTCTTCAATCCCTTTGCCTCCAGATTAAGAGCTTGCGTCTCGGAAGCATCTCTCAGTTTCTCTCAAAGGCTTTACAATCCCCCGAATCCTTGTCGGTAATGTTTTAAAGCTTATTGCCACACAGAGTACTTTATAGTTCCTATAAGAAACTGTAACACCTGGTAATTTTAATAATTTTTTTGATATTATTTTGGACATATTCACAAAGTATTCTTTTTATATTATTGGACATATTTACAAAGTCTGAAAAGTTAAAAAGGTCAATCATATAAAAATGCAAACTTTAATAAAATAAAAAATTATTAGAATTACTGGGTGTTACAGAAACCACAATGTACTGGAGAAGAAACACAAAAAAGAGAAATTGCCATGCACATTAAATATTTAAAAGCGGTGGCGATAAGTTATGGCAATAATTTATGCACCAGCATTTTGAATTTTGGTGGTGGTGCACTCGATAAGTTTTGGCAATAATTTATGCACCGGCATTTTGAATTTTGCTGGTGGTGCACTGAGAAAATTGTTTAATGCATCTGAAGTTTGTTACTACATAATTTATATTTTTGCTGTTACTGAATATATTATATTGTGCAGGTGCAAAATGCCATTGACTATTTAAAAATGATCGGAGCCTTAGATGGAAACGAGGAATTAACTCTTCTAGGTGTTTATTTTATTTAATAGTTACCATTGTGTGGCAATAAAATCTCCTTAGTTTTTTTGATACGACATGTCGTTTTCCTTTTAATTTATCAGGTCAGCACCTTGCAATGCTGCCAGTTGAGCCGAAATTAGGCAAGATGCTTATTTTAGGGGCTATTTTAATTGCCTCGACCCAGTACTAACAATTGTTGCTGGACTTAGTGTGAGAGACCCATTTCTGACCCCATTTGAAAAGAAAGAGGTAAGAATTACTATTTTGTTGTTCTTTCCAAAGATATTTTTGAGGAATTTTCGAATAAGTGAGGTTATGGTCACTTTGCAAAGTGCAAGTTGATCCGTGCTATGGATTCATATCTTCATTTCCAAAGTCTAAACTGTCGATCCAAACTGCTCAAAATGATCTCCATTTAAAATATACTTGGCGACCAAATTTTATTTTATTTTTGTTTGTAAATTTTTTTACAATTTTATTTAGTAGAAAATCACCTGATTTAAAGATTCGGCACCATCTGAAAGTAGTGATTTTTTACCTATCTAAAAAAATTCTAAAAAAAATATAAAATTTGGTCTCCTAGTATATTTTCATATGAAGATCATGTGAGCGGTTTGATCGACTATTTGAATTTTAAAAATGAATATATGGATCCATAGTAAGGACCAATTCGTGATTTGCAAAGTACCATAGCCTCACTCTTTTCGAATTGTGATGCACAACTAAAATCTATTTAATTGTTGAACTGTCTTAACAAAACCTTAGTCAAGCAAAAGATATATTTTTATATATGTATGTCATGGTGTTGCAAATGCAGCAAGCTGACTCAGCGAAGCTCCAATTCTCGTGCCGGGATTATAGTGACCACCTGACGCTGATGCGGGCCTACGAAGGATGGAAGGAGGCCGAGAGAACGGAAGGTTCTGGGTACGACTTCTGTTGGAAGAACTTCCTCTCCTTCCAAACGCTCAGAGCGATTGAATCTCTCAAGAAGCAATTTTTCTCTCTGTTGAAAGACACTGGCCTCGTCAATGGAACCCTAGATAAGTGCAACCAGTGGAGCAGGGATGAGAGCCTCATACGAGCTGTTATTTGTGCCGGATTGTACCCTGGTGTTTCTTCTGTTGTGGTACGTTTTTTTTTTCCTTCTAAGAAGGGGAAATTTCATGTATACCCCTTAAAAAATTGAAATTACGTATTCCCCCCTCTAAAATTCATAATATCATATTTACCCAATCTTGAAATTACATTTTTCTAAAATATGGTACATATTTTTTGTCTTTTTAATAAAGGGTAAATGGGTACTTTACAAATTAAAATGAGTTTTAACAAAAAAAATAATAAATTGAGTAAATTTGTGAGTTTTTGAAATTTAGAGGGGAAATATGATATTATGAATTTTAGAGGGGGGAATTCGTAATTTCAAAGTTTATGAGGGGTATACATGAAATACCCCCTTCTAAGAAAATATGAGGGAGGAAGAAGGACAAGTGCATGAAGCAAGTTCAGATTTGTTTATTCATATTTAGTTCTTTTTTTCTGGAGAAAAGTTCAAATGCTACAGATTTTTTAGTGATATTTTGGCAACTTCACAGGTTTACTATGAAATAATGTATTAAATCATTTTGTATTATGTATTTTGTTGCTATGATGAAGTTAATTGCTTACATTTTTGTGACTGTATAGAACAAGGAAAAATCGATTTCACTAAAGACAATGGAGGACGGGCAAGTGATGCTTTATATGGTAAGTAAACAAGTTGAATTGGATGTACTTTTCTAATTAGGCTTTACCTTTGTTCGTATTATCTAAAAAAAATTCATATTCTTTTTATTTTTTTAAGAATTCTGTGAATGGCCGTGAGTCTAGAATACCGTATCCATGGTTGGTATTTAATGAGAAGGTGAAGGTCAATTCGGTGTTTCTACGGGACTCCACTGGTGTATCCGATTCTGTGCTTCTACTTTTTGGCGGCAATATTTCGCGGGGTCCACTCGTATGTTTTTTTTCTATTTTAAATTGTTGTCCATTATTTGGCAAGACGTACCAGTTGGTGCAGTTCTTGTCCCCCACTAACTTAGTTTAGGAACTTATTTTTACAAAAAAAAATAAAATAAAATAAAAAGGTAATCTGATAACTGAATGTTTTCTTCCATATGCGAATTACAGGATGGGCATTTAAAAATGTTAGGAGGCTATTTGGAGTTCTTTATGAAACCTGATCTTGCATCACTTTATCTACACCTGAAGAAAGAGCTTGACGAACTAATTCAAACCAAAGTAAGTGTTAACTCTTTCTCTCTCCCTCTCATGAAAAAAAGAAAGTCTGAAGGCAAAGAATAATTTGATTCTGGACTTTGGTTTTATGTGCCGGTACTACAGTGCTACAGTGGGGCTTCAGTTAAAAGCGAATGGGCCAAATAAGATAGATTATTGGGCTTTAGATTGGTAATTGTAGCAAAATAAAAATCACGGTGTTTAGGCCCATTATAAATAGCTTGACTTAAAAAGTTAAAATAAACTCAGTTCAGTTGTCTTAAAATACAGACGAATGAGCTAATCACGAGATACTTCTCAAATCGAATTCTCTTTTAATAACTATAATTATCAGGAGCTAAAATTGCCTCATAGTTAAAATTTAATTTCTTTCACCAATATAATTTGATTGCTTGTTTGCTGCAGCTCCAAAACCCTAAAATGGATCTGCAAATTGGGGATGAGCTCTTATCTGCAATACGTCTACTAGTAACAGAAGACCCATGTACTGGGCGGTTTGTCTACGGCCGACAAGAGAAACCAAAATTGAGTCCAAAACCCGCAAAAACACCAGCTATGAAGAGACCAAACAGCAAGAACCCACTTCCGACAAGCTCAGGAGGCGGCGGCGACAATGCAAAGAGTCAATTGCAAATTATGGTTGTCCGTGCAGGACACAATAACCCACTTTACAAGACCAAGCAGCTTAGCACCGGCCTCTTTAGGTAAACTATCATGTTCCAACTGTCAAGTCTTTTTGTCAGTAACTTGAAAGTGAATGTGTAGTCTATGGATCATATATATGTTTTTGAAGTTCAAACAGTCGATCTGAACAGCTCAACATGATCTCTATACGAAAATGTAGTTGGAGACACCATTTTATAATTTTTTTTAGTTTTTTTTAGATTTCTTTTTTTACTTATTTATAAATCTTCAAAATCACTAATCAAAGGTCCAGAATTTTTAAATTAGGTGGTTTTCTAAATTTTTAAAAAATAGTAAAAAAATTCTAAAATATGTAAAATTAGATCTCCATGTACATTTTCATGTGGAGATCATATTGCACGGTTCAGATCGCTTGTTTGGACTTTGAAAATGAAAACATTGATCCATAATACACGGACCAATCCATGCTATGCATAGCACCATAGCCTCACTCATTTTCCTGTTATAAGAAGCTTTACCAAGGATTGCCGCTTTGGTACTGCTGATGACTGCTACATGCAAATGTAGCTGTGATCTGGTACTGACCTGTACTTGCACATTATACATAACCCTGTATGGAACATCCTCTTCAACGCCGTGATTAACACAGTAAATCCAAGAGAAATCCTTGTTTGACCCAAACTAAAAAGCAACAAATTATATATAATCTGCTTCTATTTTTTCTAGGTCAACAGTGGAGTTCAATGGTATGCAATTTGTTGGAGAGCCCAGTGGGAGTAAAAAACTAGCAGAGAAAGACGCGGCATCTGAGGCGCTTAACTGGTTATTAGGTGGTTGGTCTGGGTCCGGAAATGGGGCCCAGGGACAAGACCTAGATCACATTTGTATGATGCTCAAATCCCGGAAACCCAGCAAACAACACCGCCGTAATTAAAACCGTTGTTTAGATTACAACTTAGTCCCTGAAACCTGACATGATTAGAATTTTGAAGTTTCAGGGGTGGATTTGAGATAGTAGTCAGGCTTCAAGGTTTATATTTTGTAATTTATTGGGTTTTATAATATTTGTTTCTTTCTCTAATTAGATAGATAAGGAGGGGGGATCCCATAGATGAAACATATAACAATTAGCTACAGATACCTCACAGTATACTAATAATTTATTGGTGCCCAAGAAATATTTAATGGGCAGTGCAATCTGGGCAATTTGTAGTGAATGTACCTCTAGAAAATAGAAAAATAGGCAAGTTTTGTTTTAAAGCGGATCGGGCAGGTCTTAGAGCCCATCGATTGCCGTCGGACCTACACAACTCTAGTGTGAGAGAGATTCATGCTCTCTCTATTACATGCTCTTTTGTAGCAATCTATTGCCTCTCTTTTTTATTATACTTGTTTTTGCATTCAGATTTTTCAGTTCTAGAGTGAGGCTAATAATACTATTCTAAGTGCACATTGGTCCGGATTATGGATTCATGTCTTCATTTTAAAAGTTCAACAGTCAATAGGAACTGTTCATTACAATCTCCATATGGAAATGTACCTCAGTGCCAAACTTTAGAATTTTTTACTATTTTTAGACAGGTAAAAAATAACTAATTTCGGATGGATCAGAATCTTTAGAGTTATTTTCTATCAAATGAGAGAGATTCATGCATGCTCTCTCTACTCCATGTGCGAGATTACATGATCATCTGTGACATTCTATTGCCACACTTTTCATTATGTTTTCTTTTATGCATTCGGATTTAGTATACCATACTATAGTGTACTGTAAGGAAGTCCTCTAAACGGCTAAACCCCAATTTTTTATGCATTATGCTTTAGTTTGAGATGCGCATTGCGAATTAAAGCTCATGTTTTACTTTGCGTTAATATTTCAGATTGTAGGGTTCAAGCAGTTGATTTGGCCCGTTCAAAATTGGTTTTTTTTTTTTCAGAAAATTCTTGATCATAAAAAAACAGCAATTTTGCAATTTTATATATTTGTTTTTTGTAAAATTTGATCTCCAAGCACAATTTAATATGGAAATCACATTAAGATGATCGGATTGGCCGTTAGAATCTTAAAATTGCAAAATATGGGCAAATTAAAATAGAGCTTTAATTCTCAATGTACGTTAGTTCTATCTCCTTTATTTTTACTTCTAATCAGCTGCATAGTATTTTCCCATCAACACAATGTACTCCAAATAGTGTTACAGGGAAATAGGAGTATATTCTCTTTTAACTTTTGATATTGAGTGACGGAATCACTTTTGGGCAGAGAGCAGATCTATCACAACTTAAAAATTTCATTGTTTGAAGCGTTTATTTTTTTTTTGTGGTTTATCTTAGCGGCATCTCCGCCTACTGTAGTTGGTCACAACAGAGGCTCCAGGTTCCATTTTTATTTTGACTATTCATTCTAGGAGTGTTAATGATATTTTTTATTTGTCTATCCGATTCGTGCATGTATCCGGTAAAACATGTATGAATAAGATTTTTTTCGTTAGCTTATTAGATACAGGTAAGAATAAAGTTTTTTATTAAAATAACGAGTGAGAGTACTGTAAAGATTATTTCGTATCTATTATCTTACATGGGTATATAGAGATGATATATGCTTTTATTTATGGTCCATATATATCTATCTAATGACACTATTTTATCCGTTTACTAAACTTGTACCATATTTGATAAGATGGATGTAGGTAAGTTTTTTTTCCGTAAGCTTACCAGATACAAATAAAGTATAAATTTTTGTGTTGATTTAACGGATATGGATATGAAAATACCTCCCCCATTCATTTCATTGCCGTTGACACCCCTAGTCCAATGCGAGGAAATTGTACATGGATTGATTTGCCCAAAATAATTCCCTTGATTAGAGGTCTCTTGATTTTGATGCCTGGTTAATTGCAAAATTAAAATGGTCGGTTCTTTGCCTACATCAGCTTGGGGCTAAAATTCCCAGTTGTACAACAAATAAATAGAAATGTTTCAAAACGCTTTTTTCAAAAATAAATAAATAAATAAACAACAGAGAACCGATATTTCAAGTATTTTTGGTACGCTGTAACCTTTTTTGGTATTAGTGCTTTTTGTATATAGTGTTCCTTTTCAGCACTTGAAAGTCTCGCTCATTGGTACATCAAACTGTATCTTTGTCTTTTTTATTTGTTCTTTCTTTTCATTTTGATTTATATATGTGCTATCATAATGTTTTTATTTTTAACTTTTCTAATAATAAATTTTTAAATTTATATGTCAAAATAAAATTATTAGATTTGATCTATGTTATTTTCTCTACATGCACAGATTTTTTTATCAATTTTCGAGTTTCATTTTCTTTACATGCACATATTGTTTTATTAAATTATCAGATTTTTATGCACAGATTTCAATTATATTGATGTATTTTGCAAGTTCTTAATATCAATCAAAATAAAATTAAAATGTTGTAATTTTTTTACACATGCATGGTGAAAACGACATACGGCTTTAATTTAATACTTAAAAGTTTTAAATTTTAAATTATTAAAGTTTTAAAAATAGAAACATAAAAAATGGAGGCATTAATCTCTCCTCTTGAAATAAAGAACATATAAATGGACAAATTTTGTATGAGCTGTCCAATAAATTAAAATTCCATGTATTTCTCAATTCCTTTTTGTTACTTTTGATAAGTTTCATAGGTGAAGGTCAAAATTAATATTTATGTTCCATCAAAGGTGCTGATCCATAGGTTTTCTCACAGGTCATAAATGTTATCGACCATCAAATTAAATCAGGTCAACACACTTTCATTAATGCGTTGATATTTGACCATATTTAAATGAACTATTTTTTTTATATGTTATCCTGTGTTATGCTTGGTTGACACTTGACACCTTTTTAGGTCTAAATTGACCCATATAATATACAATCTTTTACAATGCTCCATTTTAAAAAATGTCTATTTTAAAATTCCAAACTGTTAAAGTGTTTTTGCAACATCAGAAGTTAGCATGAAAAAAATTGGGTTTCATTTCATGGATATGGATTAACTCTTAATAGAGCAGTGCAGAAAATTAAATTTTGAAGTTAAATAAGTTATTGTAATGTAATTTTATTTTTTGAGAGAAATTAAAAAAAATATTAGCACTTGCAAAAATTATAAAATATAAAAGATGAAATTATTAATTCTATTTACAAGAAAAACTTAGTCATCCACCATATTTTGAATTGAGGAGGGATCGGATGACATCTCTTTTTGGTGACATCTCTTTTACCACATCCATTTTTTTCATTTTCAAAGTCTAAATCGTCGATCCAAACCGTTCAACATGATTATCTAAATAAAATGTACTTGCAGATCAAATTTTACATTTTTTTGAATTTTTTTACTATTTATTAAGATCGGTACAAAATTCAATGGTCTAAGTATGGCTGTTTTTTTGTAAAATACTTAATAAATAGTAAAAAAATTCAAAAAAATGTAAAATTTGATCTGCAAGTACATTTTATTGTAGAGATCATGTGAACGGTTTGGATCGACGATTTGGACTTTGAAAATGAAAAAAATGGATGTGGTAACAAGAGATGTCACCAAAAAGAGGTGTCATCCGATCCCTCCTCTTTTGAATTATATGTTGTTGAGCACAAGGCATATACTTATGAGATGCTAATATTTTTCAAGGATATACATGCATGCGTAGAGTTATAAAAAGTAAGCATTTATGACAACAAAATAAAAAACATAAAATGTTGCTAGCGTGGTGATGACAATAATGCGACATGGACACGGGATTTGATGATTGAGGCTTGACCGATCCATTTCATACATATATCATGTTTCATTCAAAGGTTGTTGATTGGTTTAATTTTATAATTTTGTGGGGGCCATAATGCAAAAGTGCACAGAGGCAGAGCTGTGCTGTGCTGTATGTAGGTGAAGGAAGAGGTAATAGAACAGAACAGGTGCCATTGTCTCTGCCTTTCTTCCAGGCTGTGTCTGTCTGTTGGTTTCCTCTCATGCATCTCTCTAACCTAATTACTATTTTGTATTTTGTTCTCTCTCTTTCTCTCTCATTGTTTAAATAAATATATTTAGGATAAGGATCCAATCATTTTCTGCTAATCGTGTCATCATGCTTCAAACAATATCAACTAATCTATGATTAAGGTACTTTCAGAAAGATAAAAAAAAAGAAGAAGAGAAATTAAAGAAGTCACACATTTTCATAAAATGGGGAAGTTGCTCTTGTAGTTTCTCATATATATATATATATAGAGAGAGAGATGGGCTATGGTGCATTGCAATGCATAGGCACCCTTGTGCATTGGACCATAAATCACCGATTCAAAGTCCAAATGACCGATCCAAACCATTCATCTTGTTCTCCATATTAATATGTGCTTGGAGACCAAATTTTACATTTTTTGGAATTTTTTTACTATTTATTAAGCCACTTTGAAAGTTTCTGATCCAACGGCAAACAGTAAAAAATAGTAAAATTTTCTGGACCACCAGATCAGAAACTTTCAAAGTGGCTTAATAAATAGTAAACAAATTCCAAAAAATATAAAATTTGGTCTCCAAGCACATATTAATATGGAGAACAAGATGAACGGTTTGGATCGGTCATTTGGACTTTGAATCGGTGATTTATGGTCCAATGCACAAGGGTGCCTATGCATTGCAATGTATAATAGCCCATCTCTATATATATATATATATATATATATATATATATATATATATATATATATATATATATATGTATTTAAATTTCTCCTTCGTATATGCAATATAACAATGACATGAAATAAGTATTATGTTTTTTTTTTTTCTTCAGTTCTTTTTTCTTTTTGTGCTTCTTCATCTGCTATTAAATATGGATTATTATAAAATTCATGTCACTTGATACAAAAATAGATTATATTTTACTTACTATTTTGTTTTCTCTCTATAACCTAATTACTATTTTGTTTTCTCTCTCATTTTTAAATAATTAAGTTGAGGATAAGGATCCCGACATTTTTATTAATATCCAAAGTTTAATACAAATTATTAATTATACCCAGAATCGGACCAATTATCAATATATACCCAAGCCGGCCATTTTCTGGCCGGCTATGTACCCTCCCTAAGCCGGCCATTTTATGGCCGGCTATGTACCTTTTTTTTTTTTTTTTTTTCCCCCGCATTTCACCCTTTATATACCCCTTTTTTCTCTCCTCTCACAATTCTCCCATCTTCAACCGAATTCTCTCTTCTTTAAGGTAAATTTTTTTTTTATCTAATTTAATTTTTAATTTATTTATCTTAGGGTTTAGGATTTAGGTTTTAGGTGTTATAATTTAGATTATGTTGTTGTAATTTAGTGTAATTAGCTAAGTTAACCAATATTTAGTTTAATTAGCATAATTGACCAATATTTAGGGTATTTTGGCATTTTTTACCATAATTATGCTGATTAAGCGTAATTTTACCGAAATTAGCACTTTTGACCAATATTTAGGGTATTTTGGTCTTTTTTACCATAATTAGGCTAATTAAGCGCAATTTAGTGTAATTAGCACAGATGACCAATATTTAGGGTATTTTGGCCTTTTTTACCATAGTTATGCTTATTAAGCGTAATTTTACCGAAATTAGCACGTTGACCAATATTTAGGGTATTTTGGCCTTTTTTACCATAGTAATGCTGATTAAGCGTAATTTTACCGAAATTAGCATGTTTGACCAATTTTTAGGGTATTTTGGCCTTTTTACCATAGTTATGCTGATTAAGCGTAATTTTACCGAAATTAGCACGTTTGACCAATTTTTAGGGTATTTTGGCATTTTTTACCATAATTATGCTGATTAAGCGTAATTTTACCGAAATTAGCACGTTTGACCAATTTTTAGGGTATTTTGGTCTTTTTTTACCATAATTAGACTGATTAAGCGTAATTTTACCGAAATTAGCACGTTTGACCAATTTTTAGGGTATTTTGGTCTTTTTTACCATAATTAGACTGATTAAGCGTAATTTTACCGAAATTAGCACAGATGACCAATTTTAGGGTATTTTGGTCTTTTTTACCATAATTAGGCTGATTAAGCATAATTTAGTGTAATTAGTACAGATGACTAATATTTAGGGTATTTTTGGCATTTTTACCATAATTATGCTGATCAAGCGTAATTTCACCGAATTTAGGTTATTTTAGATATCAGGATGCCTAGAGCACGGCCTACCCAGCGTCCAGTAGTGGACGAGCCGATCAGTACCAGCAGCACGGAGCACATCAGTCATCTCCTGTGGATTCCCCACAGCGAGCACCGAGTCTCACTGGCTTCTCGTGAGGTACGTTCCTTTTCTTATATTTCATTAAATTTTGTTGGATTTAAATTTTATTATGTTGTCACCATGCGAATTACATTTTTCAACGCAGGACACGGATCTTCTAGATGTGAAGTTGAGGTGCGTTCACATGAGGTACTACGAGGTGATGGAGCCGTACCTCATCAACCTGGGTCTCTACCAGGTTGTGGACATCGTGCGGACAGAGAAGAGTATCATCAATGCATCTCTCATCGCTGGACTGGTGGAGCGATGGCGTCCCGAGACGCACACGTTTCACATGCCATTCGGAGAGATGACAGTGACTCTCCAGGATGTGAGTGCTCTCTGGGGTTTGTCTATCCGTGGCACACCCGTCGGGGCATCTCTGACAGCACCAGCTTCGCAGGTTATGTCGAGGAGTTGTTGGGAGCTGATCCTTCCTATATCATTGGGGACCCATGGGAGGTCGAAGTTCCATTTGCGGATGACGAGGTTACGGCAGCACTTCATCGCGGGTCTCTCGGCAGATTCCACCGAGCTGGAGATTCAGAGGTAAATTTTTATTAATATCTACTAATTAATTTATAATACGATGATTCTATTATAATTTTTATATGTTTTGTATTGCAGATATACACGGGGCTACGTGATGGACCTTTTTGGTTCTGTCATGTTTTCTGATTCCAGCGGTGATCAGATGCCGATGATGTATCTCCCGTTGCTGATGGAGATTGAGCGACCGACGTCGTACAATTAGGGTGGAGCTGTCCTGGCGTATCTGTACTACCACCTGTGTCGTAGTAGTGAGGTAAGTCACCAACTCTTATTTTAGTGTAAATTATTTAATCAATCAATCCATCAAAATACACTGACATGTAATGTTCTTGAAAATGAAGCCGACGGCGAAGCAGATGTACAGGTCGGTACTCCTGCTTCAGCACTGGTCGTGGTCACGGCTACCGGTGGGCCGTCCTATCCCCAATGAGGCGCCGGATTGGGGAGAGCCAGATGTGTTTCACTGCCCGGCATACGCCAAGAAGTGGTACGGTTTCCACCACTACCAGGATCGGACCCACGGTGCTACTGTTGGGATCAGGCCAGTCCGGTCAGAGCTTCAAAGTTTGCCTGAGCCTCTTGTTGAGTGGATGCCGTACGATCAGTTGTACGAGGAGTTCCTCTTGCCGGGCAGTGTGACTGACGAGCAAGAGCGGGAGATGTGGTTCTATCGAGGTCCACTCATACATTTCTGGATAGTGGAGCACCACTATCCAGATCGGGTGCTCCGCCAGTTTGGTCGAGCGGCGTTGATTCCCATGGACCCATCTTTGCCGAGTTACACGCACAGAGACCTGCACCGGTAAGTCGTAGTCTATTGTATTTATTAAATAAATCATATTACTTGATAGTTTTTTATTGCAACTAACGTCTTCTTTACAGCGTTACCCACCGAGCGCGACTGGATAAGGACTGGAGCACCCATTACGATGCATACTACTTGACGGCCTTGGATCCTCAGTATACATACTTCTATCACGAGCCATATGTGCTTCAGCAGACCCAAGGGGATCCCCAGTTGAGGTACGATGTATGGTACACGCAGGTCTGCATGGCGAGTGTCTATCTGCAGGGTGATTACGGTGCCCATCTCCGCGACAGGATCAAAACGGATGATGGTTACCATCCCAACGGTCGTGGATGGGCTCGCCAGGTAAAGCACCTAAAACCACAAGGTTTGATCTAACTTAGTAATACATCAAGGTTTGATCTGACATGCTAAATTTTTTTCAGCTTTTGGCCGCGATCAAGGAGTGCGGGCATGGGATCCGCATGCTGGGAAAGAAGAACTGGAGACGGCTTGGGTACCGCACCCTCAAGAAGAATGCGAATGTGGTTGAGGATGCCGGGCACGGTGGAAAGATCATCGGTATGCTGCGAGACGCTAGAGAGAACATCAACTGGCGTGAGATAGATCCGCAGGAGCCCGATCCGAGCCCGGTTCTGATGGATGATATGCCATCTTCCCCTGATTCACATCCAGAGTGGGACTACCATCGTTGGGTATTGTCCGACATTGGGTGGACGGCATGGTACGACGAGCATGGACGTCATGTGCAGCCTTATGTATGTCATACTTCAGTATCTGTCAGGTTTTAATAAATTTCTTCATTCCGATCAAATTTAATAATTTATGTGTATGATTGCAGGGTCCAGCAGAGATGCCACCACAGCCACCACCTGCGGAGACCGATACTTCTGAGTACGAGTCCCTCTCGTGCAGTCTCCACGAGTTCGAGGAGATCATGTCGGCACCGACATGGCCCTGATATGGCACAGAGATGCCGCATGATGGAGAGGCTAGTGGTAGCGGGTCTCATACTCAGCCTGCCTTTGGGACTGGGTTTGCCGCATCTATCTTCGCTACACCTCCGCCAGTACCGACAGTCTCCACGGGCGATGCCAGATGGGATACTGCCGAGCAGATACTGAGGTCTGCCGATGCCCCATATGAGCCCGAGAGAGACGGAGCCTGGCCGCGCTGGCGCCGGGCGAACGCCGGAGTACCGCCTCAGCGATATTCCCCCTCTCCGTTTTAGTTGTATTTTTACTAGTTTTGTACTATTTATATTTGATATACTATATTATGTTTGGTATATTTGGATTATCCTATATTTCGGTTCTTGTGTATGTGTGCTTTTATGGTACTAGTTTTATATTTTACAGATCAAAATAAATTATCATGATAATGCTAAACAAAAAATATAACAACATTAAAATAGTAGCACAATACAGTGTATTTCAATTAATATAGCGTATTATAAAGTAATGTAACGTAATTTAGCGTAATTTAACATAATATAGTGTTATTCAATATAATTTCAATTAATATAACATATTTTAGTATAAATATGCTAATTATATATTAAAAGAAGTAATATAACAATTAATTTAAACAAAAAATTTCAAATTTTCAGTGTTAAATTTCAATACTTTGATCTTCATAGTGTCTCTCTCTAAAAAACGATAAAAAAAAAAAAATAAAAAAAAAGGTACATAGCCGGTCATTTTCTGGCCGGCTGAGGGAGGGTACATAGCCGGTCAGAAAATGGCCGGCTTGGGTATATATTGATAATTGATCCGATTCTGGGTATAATTAATAATTTGTATTAAACTTTGGATATTAGTAAAAATGTCGGATAAGGATCCAATCATTTGCTGCTAATTGTGTCATCATCCTTCAAACAATATCAACTAATCTATGATTAAGGTATTTCTAAAAAAAGTATTGGTTTCATGGTACCTTTCTTCTGAGATGTTGAAAAAGAAAAGAGAGAGAGAGAGAGAGGAAGAATAAAAAATATGCGAATTTTTGTAAGAAATGGTGGTCCTGCAAAATAAAGAGAAAGTCTGACATTTCCTTAAAATGGGGAAGTTGCTTTTGTAGTTACTTTGGGACTGAATTATCTGGTCATGCTTAAAACTGGTAAGCCCGGGATACATGCAAAAAAATTTTGAATAGAGATCAACTATTTATCAATTCAAGATTGTATAATAATTAATTTAACATTAATTATTATTTTTATTAATATGGGAGATTGTTTGACAACAATTTATATTGACAGCGGTATATATAAAAATAAAAAAATATGAACATGTTGTTTTTGTTATAGATCAGTTCTGTATTAATTTTCATGCAATTTAAATATTACTTTATATTTTGTCATATGCTATATATTGAATAAGACCGTTGTAAACTTTATGTCACTTTATACAAAAATAGATTACATTTTACTTGTCAGAGTTCCAAAATATAAGTTATCCTTAACGGTTGTCAAGATGGCCAAACTAATTTTTAAAAGTACAATAGAAATCTGCAAATTATTGAATTTTAGAAAGAAAAAAAACTATGGAAGGTAAATTGACAGAATTACTTGCATTCAAATCCTCCCTTGGGTAGCACCTTTTTAAGTTTGCCCTTAAGTTTTGAATTATTATCAAGCTACAACTGATATATTTTCTTGTGTTTTGCCAAGGAAGCTTGACTACATATTGCAAAAATAAACAAAAACATATTTTAACCAACTAGAACAAGAGTTCATAAAACTTGCAAATTTAATGAACGTTTGTTTGATGACAATAATTATTTTTCACCTTCTGATATATGTCTTTTAAGTTCACTAGATTCTCTTGCCAATTAGGCATAATTCATTGTGACAAAATAATGCTGTTGGTACTTGGTACGTACATGCCAGGAAAACATTAATATACAATGTGCTATCAGATGGGGGTACATATAAAATATGGACAATGATGCTCGCTATTATTGTTTGAGTTGAATCATTGCATAAATTAGTGGCCTCTAGGTTATCAATTGTCATGTTGTAGTATTTCTAATAAAATATTTAATGCCTCCTTATTGGATCGGATTTGGTTTGGGACTGTGTTCCGTTAATCCATCTAGCATGTATCTTGTATGTATTATTGTATACTAAGCTAAGATAATAATTAAGATTTTTGTCCTTTAAATCCGAACCGTCAAATTCAACACAAATTTATATATCCGTCTCTAATTTAAGAAAATATAATTAATCTGGATTCTAGAAAGAAAACGGTTTTAAACCCGTTATTGGACACGGGCATGAGGGACGGGCTAAAAAGATCCGCGAAGGAGACACCTGCCAAGTGGACCCAGGGGCCCAGGAAAGCAGGTGTCGCTGTCTATGAACTCCAAAAGTTGGGCCCGCAAGGAGAGAAACGCATGCTATCTTTAAAATAAAAAAGAAAAGGAAAAAAAAAAAGACTTTAGATTATGGAATAGAGCTATTTGTCGTGTAGCTAATTTTTTTTTCTGTTATGTTGTTTTTGTTATTAATCGGGATTTTATTATATAGTGGGTTTGTGCTGGCAAATAACATATGACACCAATATCTTGTACTCTTGCGAGGGACCACTTATTTTGGCTAATTTTTATTTTATGAAATTAATGCACTATCTTATAATTATTGAATTTAATTTTCGTGAGGGATTGTACCATAAAAACTTTCCTTATTATTAACCAATAATAGTTTAGGAATACACATCGGGTGGATTAGATGAGTATTTTTATTTTATTATCAAATCAATATGTGACCAACCAATTAAAAAATTAGAAGCTCTGAAATCTTTGATCTGTTTTAGATGGTCCATTGATTTGAAAAATCTTATGGACACTTGATTTAAATAATTTACTTAAGAGTAAATTAAAACGCTTTCACACTTAATTTGCTGCCATCTATTCAATTTGAAATTTAAATCACAAAAGTTATTTCTCCTTTGAAATAAATATATCATAATTTTCTCTTCAACTATATATAAAATTCTTATAAATTGTAAATTGTAGTTATTTCTATATTACATGAAAATTTTATTTGCATTCTTGATTATTGTTTTATCATTTTTTTAAGTATCTATACTATAGATTATCTTATTTCTGTGTATATTTCGGAGAAAGATGTGTGTAGGTGTTGGAGGAATTTCAAATTACCTGAGGTAATTTAAAATTTGAGTTTGAATTCAAATCTGTCGTTTACGATTTACGAATAGTGTGAATCATAAAGTTGTATGCTTTTATTAAAGCTGACTTTTAAATTTCAATTATGTCCAATTTTTTAAATGGTTTGATTTTAGACAAATTCAAAAATTGAGTTACCAAAGAGGATTCAAACTGGGGGAGATAATAGTAAAAAGTTAAAATATAGCAAAAGGGGCATTCAAGTTTGCAATAATTAACTGGTTGCTGTAAGAAACTCCAATGATTGCATGAAAAATTGGAATAATGTCATTTATATTTGTATGGAACACAGTCAACAGTCAAACACCACACAAGTTAAATGCACCAAGGTCCATGGCATAGTCGTAACTATTTATTTAAGCAGCACTTACAGCATGCTTAATTGTGTTACTCTAGTAAATTGGAAGGTAGTTGGATGTCATAAATGAAAGAGGATTTAAATGTACTTTTTTTTTTCTCATTATTAATAAAATTTTAAAATTAAATGTCAAAATAAAATCTTTAAATCTATATTATTTTCTCTACATGTACATAAAAAATTTATTATTTTAATATTATTTTTATCCTAATCAATAAGTAAAAAAAAAAACAATGTCTATGCAATTTTTATAAGCTCTTATTGTCAATTAAAACAAAATCAAATGTTGCAATATCTTACATGTATATAGAAAAAAAAAATGATGTACATCATACAGGGGTGTAAACAGATCCGGATTATCCGGTCCGAATCCGCTCCGTATCCGGTTACTATCCATATTCGTTTTAAACGGAGCGGATACTTTACTGATACGGATATATATTGAACATAGTCAAAATACACGGCTACGGAAATGGATAAATTTCTATATCTCTAAACGGAGCAGATATCTGCATATATCCGTATCCAATATTCATCTCTCCGAAACCCATTTATATTTCAGAGGCAAAGCGATTTCTATATATGATGTCTCACTTTTATATCTTTTCACTCATGGAACTAATTTTAGTAGAGATCTAGACCTTATATCATTTATATTTTGTAAATCGAACGTGTTATATGCTGAAATGATTTCATATTTGAATTTTATTAATTGGTATTTGTATCTTAAAATACATATGACTCAATATCCGACAATTATCCGTTCCGTATCCGTATTCGGATATTATCTGCTCCGTATCCGTATTCGGTTAAGGCGGATATGATTTTGAGTTTTGATATCCGTTTATTATCCGTATCCGTATCCGTATCCGTATCCACTCATTGAAAGACGGATACGGATTTGGTATTAGCATTATCCGCTCCGTTTACACCCCTAACATCATATCTAACATTTTTATTTTAACATTTTTTAAATTTTAAAATTAAATACATAATAAAGACCCAAAAATTAAGACATTTCAATCCTCGTAACAAATTGTGTACTCAAAACTCTTGATGAGGAACTTTATTAAAATTTTGGACTATTCAAACTGTACCCAGCTCCTATTCCTACTCCTATGTTTGGATTTTTGAGATTTAAATTGTACCCATCTCCTATTCCTACTCCTATGTTTGTTTGTCACGAGATTACACGGAATTATACGGGATGAGATTTGACGGGATGGGAACCCACTTTTGAAAAAGTGAGAACCCATGAGTACAGGTACGCACATGATTAATTATAAGAATGTTGAAATAAGTGTTCGGTTGTTCTGTGGAATTAGTTGTGGGAAATTCTATTTTCTTTTTAAAATTCTTGATTAACACAATTATTCTTATTAATAATTATTAATATAATTAAATAAAATGAATAACATAACAATACTTGTTAGTTATTATTTTATAACGATGCTTTTGCTTGTATACATGTTATTCACTCACAATTTTTTTTTAATTTAAATTAGCAATTGATAATTAACAATTTTTAATTTGCTTAAATAAAATAAAAATATGAATATTTTTAATTTTGGTTGAAAACTATTATAGAAGGTTGATTTTTACTATTTAAAAAATGAATTTCAATTTAAATAAGACAAAAATTGTACAACATATGTAAAAAAATTAGCTGTAATTTGTAAAAAAAAAAATTTGATGTCTGGATCTGTCATCAATGTTAATTCCACATAACTAATTTAAACAAGTTCCACCTAGTTATATATAACATCCATTCTTTATGCTTGTGTTGTGTAAAGTGGAGGAGAGTTTTCAAAAATTGTTTTGTATAGAGACAGTGGATAGACAGTAGAGAGAGAGACAGAGGAGAGAGAAAGATTGGGAAATAAAATACTCAATCGGAGTGCGAGTTCATTTGACTGAAAAATTACACTGCTAGAGGAATTATTTGAGAAATTACGGTGGGAATGAAGAGAATGAAAAAGAGCAAACAAACAGATTTAGGATAAATTAATGGATTCTGCCCAAAATCCATCAATTCCCATCAAATTAAAAGGCATCGAACAGGCCTAAGTGTGTGATTGCACATTAATTGTAGATCAATCAAAGAGATAATTATTGCACAAATTATACTCTTCTCAATCAACCAAAATACAACCTCATGGTGTCTTTTTTTTTTTTTTTAATTCTTCCACAAATACATTTTTCTTTGCAATTATGATTACTATTTGGCAAAATTAGATAACTCCGGAAACAAAATTCAAGATTCTTTAGATTTCTCGTAAACAAAAGTTGTGTCGATTTTTTTTTTTTCTATTATTGTTATTATTATTATTATTATTATTATTATTATTATTATTATTGTTAATTATTTATTTTATTTATTATTATTTTTTTTTTGGGGGGAAGGGTTTACCGGGTGAGTGTACCGGATTAGTTGTGACTTGCAAATGTTGGAGACATGAATAAATTAATTTATTTATTCATAGAACTTATTCTTTTGGCATCCGTATAAAACTTTTTTCTATTTATGGGTCTTGCCATATTGTCCTTGCTTTTATTTGTTTCCATTTATTGCTTTTCCTGTTTAACGGAGCGCATCATATAGCTCTTGACTTTGGACCATGTACCACCCCTCAGGATTCTGAAGCACAAATAAATAATTAAGTACATGAACAAATATTAAAATAATAGCTGCAATTTTGTTCACAATACCCCTTGAATTAATTGTTAGTTACAGATTTCCCCTTTTAAACAACGGAATTTTGAGTGTTGTACTTAATTATTTTAATAATTTTATATAAGGGGAATTTTTTTTTGCAAAAGAAAAATATAAATGAAACATGCGTTACCAGATTGTTATCTTTTAATTAAAATATTTTTTATTTGTTCGGATTGGTAAGTATAGAATTTGGTGCTCTGTTGTTAATAGAAATTTTATTGTTCTATTTTTTAAGTCATGACTTAAATAATAATTTTTAATCAAATTAAAATAGTCAAATTACTTTAACTTGAAGTAAATAATTTAACTTTATATAAGTAATAATCACAAACATGGACTAAACTTAGCATTGCACGGATATATAACTTTAAACATGGACTAAAAGTGCAAAGTGGACTATATAACTGGCGTAAGCAACATAAAGTCATAAACATTGCACGGATATATAACAAGCATATTCTGTCCACCTAATTACGTGAGAATTTTTATTTATTGAGAAGATAAGTTTAGAATCTACCACAAGAAAG
Source organism: Carex parvula (assembly GCA_025461045.1). Taxonomy (NCBI): domain Eukaryota; kingdom Viridiplantae; phylum Streptophyta; class Magnoliopsida; order Poales; family Cyperaceae; genus Carex; species Carex parvula. Next base: position 171,689 of record JAJGRW010001058.1, on the reverse strand, counting down.
AAAATTTGAAGTCTAAATCTGACGTATATATCCGATGCTCAACTTTCTCGTTTCTTCTACATACTCTGCCAAAGTGGCAACGTGGCAAGATAGGGCGGAGAAGATTTATAAATAGATTCAAAAAATTATAAATTCTGCGTATAAATCCATTATTCATAAAATAAATCAGTATGAAATGTTTAAATTTGTCGAAGTTTATCTAATATATTTTAAAGATCGTTGGCACTTCGATTAAAATATCATTGTTATTTGCATATTATAAATCAACCTGCTATAGATCTATATTTTAAATTTTAAAAATCAAATATTCGGTTCGAACAGTTAAAAATAATCTACACATATTCACTTAGAAATCAAAATTTACGTTATTTTATTATATTATTTTTAAAACATTTTACTATTTTTAGATAGGTAGAAAATAACTTGATCAGAAAATTCTGAATCATCAAGCTATGATTTTCTACCTATCTAAATATTAGTAAATAAATCTAAAAAAAAATAAAAAGTTTGGTCTGTAAATAATTTTCATACGAAAATAATTTTTAATGATTCAAATTGTTTGAACTAAAAAGATGAATTCATATCACGGAACCCCACCTTTAGGGCCTGTTCGGCAACTCCACTGTTGCCGTGGGAAAAAAAAATTGACTCTTGAGTGAATTATTTTTTCCCACGGTAACAGTAAACTTTAGTTCAACTTTTTTTTGATCCCACACTTATGCCCATTCCCTTAAGGCCAACGAACAGGCCCTAAGGGTGGATTATTCAGCCGTAGTGTTATTCTAGTTTTATTTTTTATATAATTTATACTTATGACAGAGAGTCACATAATTGGACAAATTTGACGGACTAAGTTGGGAGATTATTCAGCTTGGCGTGACATGCCCAAAAAATTTACAGCAGCTGAAATGGTCGGCTTTGGTTGTACTCAGTCTTACTGACACTAATTTGTTCTTTGTCATTTGGCCTCCAGTTACCCCCATAAAATTATTCAACAAACAAGACAAGTACAAATTAACTTCAAAAATAAATAAATGCAGGGACCATGTTAAAAAAGAAAAAGAAAAGAACCGAAGATCGTCAATGGAACAGTTGTAAGTTTACAGGGGCAAAAGAGTAAAATCAGCACAAAGCAGTAAAGAGAGGAAGGCACTATTGCGTGTCAGATAGGCAGATAGCGGGGAAAGATAGGACCATCTCCTTCTCTTTTCCAACGCATTTTGCTTGTCTTTATTCGTACCGCCTCCTCCAATTTCCCAAAATACCCTCCCTTCATATGGTGTCAACAGAGACTATACGGTCGGATGGAAATATACGAACTAAAACAGTTTATCCTTATATCTCATAAGCTAATGAAAAAAAAATATGTATATGTTCTTATTGAATATAGTATGAATCGGATAAATAATAAAAAATAGATAAATAAATATATGAATCATAATAAAACTATATCATATCATATATCATCTCCAAACAAATATATATCAATGTATATATATTATATTTTTTTCATTAAAAAACAATTGTTTCCCCCGGTTTACCTTTTTTGGTGTTCTCTACCCTCGTGTCCAAATTCTTTTGTCAGGTTTTATGAAAGAAAAGTAATCTCTTTTTCTAATTGACCCACCCGGGTCGCCTTATCGCTTCCTTATTCGATTCATGGGTCTACCTTTCCAAGGAAGACCTTGAGTAGTACACTCGTTGATGATGGAAACGACTTGCTCAAAGGCACAGGAGATGATTTTATTCTGGATAATTACTTTATAAAATAACATAGAGAAATAGTTACCGTTGTGTTAGCAAAAATAAAAACTGTAATTTATCTGTACTCAATAAATTAATAAAAAAAACCTTATCAATACCCGTTTTTATTGAAGCATGATCGGGTAAACGGATAAAGGTTGTCATGGTATGGACACTCCTATCCCTTCACTTCCACAGAGTATACGCCGCAGGAGATCCATAGAAGACGACATCCGCAAAAATATTGCGAAGAATTAAATGTAAATATAAATGTAAGGAAGGGCCATCTGGCACTTTTCCCCTTTTCTCTTGATCTCTTTGACCGCCGTACTCTCTCTCTCTCTCTCTCTCTCTCTCGCCTTCTCTCTTATAAGATTCGCTCTGACTATCTTCTCTCTTACAAGTTACAACAAACAAAAGAAGAGAAATAAAGGCAAAATTCGAGGGGGAAAAGGCGAAAATTAAAAAGGGCAGAAGAGGGAAAAGGGAGGCGCCGTTTTGTTCGTGGTTCTCTTAATCTACGGTCGTGATCTCGTCGTAGCCTCCATCGAACGGTTGCTACTTCTCTATCGCCTCCTTCCTCCCTTTCCCGTGAGTAAAATTACTTTCAATCAAAGTTTACCTCTTTTTGTTTGTAATTTAAGAATACGAATTGAAGAAACATGATTTGAATTGATATTTTCTATTGCGACGGTTGTAATTCTTGTTCTCATTCTTTTCTCTCTTTTTTTCCCATGAAAAATGGTTTTCCAATTCATGCGTTATTCGTTTTCCGCGTATTTATTTATTATATCATTTAATATTTGTTTACGATGGGGATAGGTGTAAATAAACAGCTTAAGATTTAATATTCGTTTTCCGGGTATTTATTTATTATATTATTTAATATTTATTTATTGTAATGTTTGTTTACTACTAATTCAAGCAATTAATTTAATAGATACTACTTTTGTTGCATGCATTTTTAGGATTTATTTGGAGCTGAAATACAGTTCCACTTATGAATAGTTTTCATATCATGTGACAGATAACAAATTTTCGGTAATTTTTTTGATTCGTTCTAATAAGGTTTAGTTTGTACAAGACGCATGTACAGTATACTTTTTAAACATGAATTATTGTTATTCTGTAATATTTCTAAGTGGGTAATTTTTTTTTGCCTGATAGTGCCCCTAGGCTCACAAAGTGGGTAATCTTGGTATTCATTCCAAGTATTTTTTTGTTGTATGGATTTGTTTGTTTATTTTTTCTTTTCTAAATAGCCTCTCAATTTTGGACAAAATAGTATTGTATTGTTTATACGTATACCATCTATTATATTAGTAAACCTTATTAAATTCCTTTTGGCATAATTGTTTAATTACCCTGCATAAGTTGCTAATATCTGTTAGGCCTTTTTTTGAGTAAATAATATAATATTTCATATGCTATTGTATTGTAATACCAGGAACCAATTCCAGTAAATGTCACATATACAATATAACCCTACAAAATTGTGCAAGTTAAATTTGTCACATTATGTAAATGAATTTACAAGTTTTGTACTGGTGTTGTGAGAAAATAAAAATTTAGGCTGATACCAGTATTTAACTAACCAATGTTTAATTGTACTGATTTGCTCAGATATTTTTTTTTGTCAGGTGATCGAAAAAACAGAGATTGTTCAAAGATGAATGAAATAGCAAAGTCAGAAAGAGAAAATATACAAAATTGTCAGAATCATAACAGTAATAATAATGAAAATAATACTATCGGAGGCGTCGATCCATGGACAGCATGGATGTATAAACCGCGTACCATATCTCTTCTATTATGTGGCACTTGCCTTTTAATGTGAGTCTGCCACACTATGGTACTATGCATAGTGCGCAGATTAGTCCTAACAATGGATCAATATCCTAACAGTTCAACATGATCTCAATATGAAAATGTACTAGTTGACTAAATTTTACATTTTCTAGAATTTTTTTACTATTTTTTAAGATAGGTAGAAAATCACTACTTTTAAATGGTTTAGAATCTTTAGATCAAGTGATTTTCTACCTATCTAAAAAAATATTAAAAAAATTCTAAAAAATGTAAAATTTGATTTACATGTACATTTCATACGGAGATCATGTTGAACAGTCTGTTTGAAATTTAAAAATGAAGATATTGATTCATATTACGGACCAATATGCGTTATGCATATTAGTATAGCCTTACTCTAATTTAATTATCATTTTTAATTATTTCTAATGATGCACAAATATAAGTTTTTATATTTTTTTGTTAGTTGGGCTAGTGGTGCTCTTGATCCGGAAAGTAGCTCTATAGATAGTATTTCTTCTGTTAGAAGGTTTGTGCACTTTGTTTTTTTTCTTTCCCAGATATAACCCTATAGCCCTATTTGCTTTTCATTTTTTATGAGAGACCAGTATTTGCTAATGTGCATTGCAATTTCTGATAATTACAGGGGCTTATGGGCAATGATTGCTGTATTTCTAGTTTATTCTTGGCTTCAAGCACCTTCAACGTAACTTCCAATTCTACCTTTATCTCCATTTATTCCTTTTAAGATTTTAAGTACCAGTTAGCTGTGCCATTTTAAGAAAAAAAGGAAATTTTAAATATTACATAACTCAAGCTAAAGAACCCAATTTTGTTTTATTTGGTTATTTCATTTCAGGGTACTTATAAGGCCACACCCGGCAATATGGCGTCTTGTACATGGGGTTGCTGTAGTGTACCTTGTTGCTCTCACATTTTTGCTTTTTCAGGTACATATATTTTTTACTCTATAATTCATATATGGATCTAAAGTTTATGTTTACTAATTTCTCACTATTAAATGAATTTTATTTCAGAGCCGTGATGATGCAAGACAGTACATGAAATTTTTGCATCCAGATCTTGGTGTTGGTAATGAACCCGAATTTATTTTGTTGATTTTTCATGTAAACAAAGATTTTTAAATTGTGCAAGTTAAATTTGATTTTCATTATTTTCCATGCAGAGTTACCGGAAAGATCATATGGAGCAGATTGTCGAATTTATGTGCCAGAGAATCCAAAGAATAAGTTTATCAATGTCTATGTATGGCACCTTCATTTGAAGATATTATTTTCTTCTTCTTTCTTTTGCTTCTTTAAAGAAAGTTCTTTGAGTGAGGCTATGGTACTATGCATAGCGTAGATTGGTCCTTACTATGGATAAAAGTCCAAAAGTGGAACCAAACTATTCAACGTGATCTCCATATGAAAATGCACTTGCGGACTAAATATTACATTTTTTAGAATTTTGTACTATTTTTTAGATAGGTAGAAAATCACTACTTTTGAATGGTCTAGAATTTTTAGATCAAGTGATTTTCTACCTATCTAAAAAAATAGTAACAAAGTTTGAGAAAATGTAAAATTTGATCTACAAGTACATCTAATTATGGAAATCATGTTGAACGGTTCAGATTGATTGTTTGGACTACGAAGATGGAGATATTGATCCATATTACGGACCATTATGTGCTATGCACAGTAACATAGCCCTGTTCAAATCTTGTTATTATTTTTCAAGCTCCTTCAAAGAATGTGAAATTCTTTTATTATTTTTCAAGCTACTCATTTTGAAAATTAGGTTTTCTTAGGAGACTCTGTTTGATGAATTTGTTGTGGCGCACATTTTGGGATGGTGGGGCAAAGCGATTATGATAAGAAACCAACCCCTTTTGTGGGTCCTATCTATTGGTTTCGAGCTAATGGAGGTGATGCTTCATTTACTTTGTGTTTTGGGGTTAGACCCCTCAAAAGCTTTAAATTACGTATTTCCTCTAAAATTTGCTAGTTTTTGAAATTCAGAAGGGTAAATATGATATCATGAATTTTAGAGGGGGTATACATAATTTTGAAGTTTTTGAGGGGTATACATGAAATTCCACCTTGTTTTTTTATATCATCTTTGCTTGTCCATTGATTGGATGAATATCTGTACTGACATTTATTTACTAATATGCAGTTCACATTTCGTCATATGCTGCCTAACTTCAATGAATGCTGGTGGGATAGCATAATTCTTGATATATTAATATGCAATTGGTTCGGTTAGTATTTTTTTTTTAATTAAAGTTTCGAAGTATTATCTAACAGCTGTGAAATGCAGAGTACTTTTGTCTATAACTTTGATCTATATAATGTTCAAAATCATGCGCCAACAAAAGAAAATTGTTTTAAAAGTTTAAACATAAATGTTTCTATAAAATATTCATCTTGCATAGAGACTTAATTACCATCTTTAATGAATTAGGTATTTGGGCTGGTATGAAAACAGTGAGGTACTTTGATGCGAAAACTTACGAATGGGTCGGTTTAAGTCGCCAACCCAATATATTAGGCAAGGTATGCTTCTTCTTTTCCTCTGTTATTAGTCCTTTTATTTTTGTGAATTCATATTAGTCATACTTTGCTTGCTTCTGATGCTTGTTAGTTGATATATGGGCCACAAACATAAAGAAGCATTGACAAATAAACTGAAAACAAAATTCTGTGAGAAAAGCCCATAAAGTATACATCAAATACAGATATGGGGTCGAACAAATAAATACAATGCAGTATCAATAAATAATCACTTGTACCGTTACTAATTAGGACCACAAGTTCTCTGTAGTTACCATACAAAATGATAGTACTATACAGCGTGTTATAATGCTGTTCTCTTGCTTGTATGTACCGGCCTGTGTTGTACCTGTTTCAGACTTCAGTACTTGCTGAAGCCAATTCATTCCCTTTCTCTGTGTATGTGTTTTCTCTTGCACAGGAATTGTTAAAAAAAAAAGGAGAAAAAAATAAACAATGAATGGAAAAAAAATTGATTGTTACTGTCTGTAAATTCAATCATGCGCCAATCATATCCATAAAATAAGAGAATTTTAAGGGAACTTCCAAATTTATTTTTTAAATTGGATATTTGTGGTATTTGAATTAGGTGAAGAGAACATTGGGGCAATTCACACCGGCACAGTGGGACAAGGACCAATGGTACCCATTGCTTGGTCCATGGCGATTCGTCCAGGTCATCAGCCTATGTGTCATTTTCATGACTGTCGAATTAAATACATTTTTCCTCAAATTTTGTTTGTGGGTCCCTCCCCGTAATCCACTCATAATCTACCGCTTGGTACTCTGGTGGCTTGTTGCCATTCCCACCATTCGCGAGTATAATACTTACTTACAGGACAGGTATATACATTTTTCCTTTTTTTATATAGAAAGATGTTATTACTCCATTTGTGAAATAACCACCAAAACCCAGAATTTTTTACAATTTTTTCCTAATAGAAACAAAGTTATTCGCCCTTAGCAACTGATTTGAGAAATGTCTATTGTTATTTGCAAAGAGTGAGGCTATGGATCAGTATCTCCTGTTTCAAAGTTCAAACAATGTAAAAAATAGAGATTTTCTGCATATCTGAAAAAGTAGTAAAAAATATTCTAACAATGTTAAATTTAGTTTGCAAACATTTTTGAATGAAAATCATGTTGGACGGTTTAGATTGATTATTTGGACTTTGAAAACAATAATATTGATCTGTAGTATGGACCAATATAGTTCAATTTTGGTATAATTTACTAGAGGCCCTGAATTTTATTTGCATAGAAATGCATTTTTGATATAAATTAAAAATAATGAGTTGACTAAAGTCTGAAATATATAATGGACTGTCCTATGGTGTGTACTCATCCGAGAGTGGTATCCTGACTTTGTAAGATTTTATTTTGTACCATCTGATGCAACACCTTTTTATTTAATACATCTTTGATGAAGAGTCATAGGACTGTTTATTCAAACACGGGGTTTTTTGATGCAGTTTAATGAGGCAATAAATATTTTGCAGGAAACCAGTGAAAAAAGTAGGGGCGTTTTGTTGGCTAGCTCTAGCAATTTGCATTGTTGAACTTCTTATTTGTATCAAATTCAGCCCTGGTATTTATTTTCTTCTATGCCATTTTTTAATCTGATTGTTTTTTCATTATTTGCTTTTATTTACGTAATCCGTTGTGGACTTAAAAACAGTGGTACAATGAAAAAAAAAAAATCAAAACTTCATCTTTTCTGGTTTCAATTATGGTACAGTCCAGAAGGAAAAGAAGGTTAAAAAAATGCCAATTGCATTTTATGCTGTTTCATTCGTGTAATTTTTCTATATGTGGCTTTTTCATGTTTTTTTTTAATGAAATATAGGTCTATTTCCAACCCCGATGCCGACATATTTGGTGATATTTTGGTCATCTGTCGGGGTTACGCTTGTAATTTTCCTGCTCGTTTGGTCGTGGCACAACCAACGGTCAATAGCAAAGAAGAGGTTATAATGACCATCAATTTATTCTCTACTTTTTCAAATATTATGGTGTAAATATTTCATAGTTATCATCCTCATAAATTTTGTATATTGGATTAGAGCCATTGCTTAATCCAAGAAAAGGAGGTTTCTTGCAAAAGGGCTTAATAAATAATCTTTTAGGATAGATCCTTCTGAAGGTTTTTGAGGCTATTTTTATTTACCATGTAATAAAAAGATAAATAAATCCGATTTACTATTCAAGTTTGATTTCACATTTGAAACTTGGGGCTTTCTCCCACTGTTTGGATTTTGTTGGACTTAAAAGGGTTGTCAATGAATACTATACGAGTTGGGTGAAAGTATTGTGATTCTTAACAAATAAAAAGTTTATTCATATCCGTTTTATTGAATACATTATGAAATCGTGTAAACAGATAAGTATTATTGAATGATATATATGAGCTATAAATAAAATTTTATGAGCAAAGTTAGGTTAAACAGAAAAATATCATTGAATGATATATATGAGCTATAAATAAAATTATATGAGCAAAGCTAGAGTGTGTTGTGCTTATCAATTGGAGTATGTCGGATGTGTTAAGAACAATGTTCTAAATAGCGCGCTATAACGGTGCTATAGCGCCGCTATAGTGTTTTCGGTCCAAAAAAGCTATGACGCTATGGCATATAGCGCCGCTATAGCGGCGTTATATGGCCATAGCGCTGTTTTTCCTAGCTATTCCGCTATGATGCAGATAAATGCTATTTAAACATTTGGTTAAGAATAAAGAATATTCGTAATAGTAATGTGCAATCAAATAATATTTTTGCTATTCGGGTAGTTAGGATAATTGTTATTCTCTATTTCTTGTAAATATTGAATAGGTATTATTCGAAAGTGTGAAGAGAGAGAAAATGCTTCATTCTCGGATTTCCGCCAACACAGTTCCGAAATGACAAAATTGACACCGCTTTTGTTATCTCCACGTTGTGACAATTCGTTTCAGACCTCACTTGTCTATCTTTTATCTTAATTAGCACATTGTTTAACACGTTACTTTATTGGTTACAACTATTCGCTATTCCAAATATACAATCCAAATAACATTTTTACTAATCTGAATAGTACTATTTTCACACTAATTTGAATATCACTATTTTTTTATTCTTTACTATTCTCAAATTTCGCTATTCTAACTATTCTAGCTCTCATCCAAACGTACATAGGATTTAGTGAGCATAACTCCAAAATCTATCATATTGATTTCAAACAAGATGAATCCAAACTATTGAAACCAATCTACATTTACGAGTGATGTGTCTACATGTAAAATTTTGAAATTTTAAATAGTATAAAATCAAGCGGTAAAAAAAAATATGACTTTGTACATGCAAAACAATAAAGTTACAAATTTTTTTTTTTTTAATAGAACAGAGGTCTAGCCCCTATTTGATTGATAAATGACTTGTTACATAGGTCATGTTAAACATATCTCAAAAGAAAGTAGAAAATTAAATGAAAATCCTATCACAGGATCGAATGAGAACTTGAGTGAAGTTCTCACCTGATTCATGTAAAATAAATTAGAGAAAATTGTTGGTCCCTAAGGCATCTGGGGGGGGGGGGGGGTTGAATATGGGGCCTTCTGAAATTTTAAATCTAAGCACTTTTGATTAACGTGTCTATATGTTATTCTTGGCGGAAACAATAATAATTTTAAACTAAGCAAGTGTGCATAAAATAAATAGAAGAGTTAAGAGACACTTGACACGAGAGTTGTTTACGGAGTTCGGCACTAACACATACGTCTTCGGGGCTCGTGACCTTCGAGATGGCGCGTCTTTCTTTACCCAATGAGAAAGGAGTACAAGGTGGAACCGGGAAGCCCTTACAAAACTTGGGAAGTCACTCGGCCCGAGCACGGAAATGACTCACGAGCACTAAAGGCTCAAATGTATGAAATAAACAAGATGATCACACACGGATCACTCTACTTCTTACACAAGATTGATTGTGGTGGAGTATGTTTGAGATTGTTGTATGAATATTTAAGTTGTGTGCAGAAGCAACAATGACTTTTTCTAGATCTGAAAAGAATTCGAAATATTACAATTGCGGCTAGAGTGATAATCCAAACATAGATTTTGCTTCTATTTATAGAGAGAGAAACAAAATAAGGTAACTGGCCTTAACCATTGCAACGGTTAGCCCCAGTTAGCAGGTTTGGCTGCGCTGGAAAATCCTAACACTTATAAGCATTGCAGTGGTTGTCAGAACGGTTGTCTCTGGTAGTTTTGGGGTCCAAACTTGATTTATTCCGCTGCAACAGTTATTTGAGCATTGCAACGAATTAAATCTATTTGGCTGTGTTATGAGGTATTGAATTAAACCGTTATAACTCTTAATTAAACCATTGCAACGGTTAGCCCAAATTAGCACACTCTCAAGCATATTTTACCAATTTTACATATTTCTAAACCTACGACATAAAAATAAAATATCTAAAGTACGACATACAAATCAAAACATCCTTAAACTAGTCATCTCTTAAATCATCCCCGTTGTCATCCTACGCATCGGGACGGTGCGAGCTAGAACCTCCCTGTGAGAATATAACTAAGTTTTTATTTTTAGGAGTTTACTGTTCCGTTAATTGATTTGTCATACTTGGTTTTCTTATTGGATTGAAACATACCGAAAAATCGAATCTCGTACCTGATGAGATGAAGAACGTCCCACGCTACGCCTCATCTCCTCCATGAATTAGTTGAGTTGTGGTTGAAGCATGCCGAACACCTGACTTGAAAATGCATTTATGTCTTCTTGCTTGAGAGGAGGCGACGCCGAAGAATATGATTGCGCTTGCGATTGCGATTGCGAAGAAGACGTCTGCGACCCACCTGGACGATACATCGATCTCGTCTTGCCTGAAATATCAAATCAAAGATAATTAATATTACGTTATAGAATTTAAATACAAATTTACAATTTTAAGTTTGTGTATTTTACCTAGAGCACCGCGACCATAGTTATCGCCGTGAGCATTATTGTCTATGTTGGCGTATCAGACGTCTGCGTCAAAAGCGGGCCAAAGGGCTCGATCAGGTCCATATTTTGCGCTCATATTCTGATCGTAGTCTTCCTGCAAAATTTATAAAATAAAACAAAAATAAAGTAAGTACAACAAAGAATAAATATTAATATAAGATTGTTATGTTCTATTACCTGTGCCTTTTTTTGCCTTTGCGGATATGAATTGCCCCGTCTTCATGCTGGTATGTGTTGGCGTGAACAACTCATCAGACCACCTAGGCTCGCTCTGGTTTTCATTCTCCTATTATGAATAAACATTTCAACACAAATAAATTATCAAAGTTAGTTCGAGTAAATTGAAATTGAAATTAATTGTTTTGATGAAATAAACATCTTACGAATCTTTGTTTGTGAACCAGCATGTTCACTAAGCCCATGGTTGCAAAAGAACCCTCTCTAGATGAGGCCCTATTTTGTTAATTTTGCTTGCTCCACCTAACAAACTCTTCGGTGCACCAATAGTCGCACAATTTAGGCTAGTTACCCGCTGTTATCCAATCATACGTGCTTGGCACCCCTCGGTCCTTCCACTCCAGAATGCTATCTCCATACCTAGCTTTTGCTTCGTCTCTGCACTTGTGAAGCAGGTTTTGGAGAGCTTTATAGCTATGCTGGCGAAGGTCTTCATGCCGAATCCATGTCTTCACCTGAGGGAAACTGAAAGTGCTTCTGCATGCATCATTAAAACGTCGTTGGTTAGCTTAAAAAGAGAAACAGTAGGTTGCCAATTTTAAAAAGGAGATTTTACTCACCAAAAACTCGGCCTTGACCTTTTTTTGTATATCGTCAGGATAGTCATCAAATTTCGTGCACACGGGAATAGTGGGTAATCTAGTTTCCGGAGGATATGAAAACGTGCGCATTGAGAGATTATTTTGTTGACATTTTTTGTCACTTCCAACACATCTCCAGCAAAAGATTTGCAAATAAAATTAGTTTTGAAACAACTACAAATGGATATTGCTACATACTCAGAATGCACAAAAAATGAATGTACCTATAACAGACCCGACGAATCACTGGTCTGTTCTCCGGCCTCTGCGGCGGCTTAATGTATGCATTTCAGCTACGCGAAGGGATCCACTGGATGATGCCTCCTTCTCCTTACCCTTTCTGCTCGGCATACCTGCAATCCAATTTGTAAAAAATAGTTTTACAAACAATTCCAACAAAAATAATACATTACTTAAATATTTTTTTCCCATTTACAAATAAATTAAAAGATATAACCTAATTTCTCATTTGGCGTTATTTTTTCTTGACCTTTTTTTACTTTTCGGTTCATTACTTAAGTCATCTACTGTTACTTTCTCAGGATTAGCTCCATCAACGAAAAGACTTGGATGATTCAATCCATCCTCAGCATGCACTACAAATTCGGTGGGTGGGCCATCTTCTTGAAAGAACGCATCTCCATCGAACAAAATAAGCGGTCATGATTTTCCTTTTGTCTTCACAGTAACCCACCAATCTTGTCTCTCTCGCTTCGATGAAGCGTAAGGCAGGTAATACACTTGGATTGCTTGACAGGCAAACACGAAATGCTCGTCCTTTTTAAGAAGCCTCTTATTATTAATATCTACTATTCCATGCTCTTTATCTACCCGCACCCCCTACTTATGTCAAACCAACGACACTTGAACAAGAAAACTCCATTGTCCGCGCCTTTATATTCCACCCTCATAATTTCTTCAATTATACAGAAATAGTTCCTTAATGTGTCATCCTCAGTGTCCCCTTGAACACAGACACCGTAATTGGATGTTTTCCTATTCCTCCCGTAGGACTCGGTGTGAAATCAGAAACCTCTCACATAGTACATGTTGTAACACTGAACTTGTCGTGTGACTGGTCCAAGCGGCATCTACATAAGCTATGAATTTAAACGTACGTACCAGAGAGAGAGAGATGATGCTTCCCTTGCCTTGATTAGTTCTAAACACAATAAAATGCACACGAGGTCAAAACTAAACTTAAAATTATGCCTTACTTACTATTTTCACATTAGATATTAAAATAATGAAATAATGTAATTAAATATTAATAAGTCCAAACTCATTAGTCTTTTGGGGCTTACATAGGGCCAATGTACAATCCTATCACACTCTTTGAATGCTATGTCTCAGTAGTGAAGAAATGTATGTGGATCTAGTAATTAAGAAAAATTCGGCAGCATTTCCCCTTAGTTCCCCGAGTACGCATTAGAAACACATCATTTTGGACATGTAATTCAATGCGTACTCGTAGGAACAATAAGGGAAAATGATACCAAATTTTTCTTAAATACTAGACTCACATACATTTCTTCACATCTTAGATGAGACAAAACATTCAAAGAGCAGTTTCAAAATGGGGACTATTCAAAATTAATCTCTATCAGATTAATTTTGAACGGGTATAAACCTAAAAGGCATACTAAATGTTTCAGTTTACTAATATAATTAACCAACATAGAATTAATAACTAACAATTTGTAGTACATAATTAATAATATAATTAATCAGCATATAATTAAGAAAGAGAGAAAACTTACCTAATTACAAGCAATCACTCCCTTGAAGATCGAACTTTCTCCTTTCCTTCTTTCTTTCCAAACTTAAACTAACTTCTTCTACAACTCCTAAAACCAATTAACCAATCAATTAATCAACCCAATTAGTCAACCCAATTAGTCAACCCAATTAATCAATCAATCATAACTAGCAAGCTATATTTTTTATTACATTATATATGCTTTCAATTCATTCGCTAATTACTATTATTTGTTTTGTGGCTCCTTATCTTAATGATAAATGTAGGGTATTGATAAGTCAGAGTTGGAGTATTCTGCTTCATGAAGTAAATGACATATTTGAAATCACATGATTAATAAGAGTCCATAATATTTTTTTTTTGTATTAGGGACAGTGAAGTGGCACCTAAAAAAATGTTAAAAAAAAGAAGCAATGTTTTCATATTTATTTATTTATTCACATTGAAGTAAAAATCCAATCAAATGTGTAATAAATTGATATCCATTCAAAAGAAATACTAAAAGCTAATTAATCAAAACCTTCACACTCCAATGTGTAATAAACGGGGGCAGCATTTGATTTACTGTATTAACAATTATTGTAATCAGCTGAATTAAAGTATTTAGTAAATCACTAGAAATTTAATATTAAAAAACATGTCAACGACTCATTAGACGTTATAATTAGTAAATAAACATTATATTGAGGTGTAAAATAACAATAAAATACAACCAAATATTCTCATTTCTTTCAATGCTAAAGAAATAAGAACATGACAATAATTAAATAACTAAAAATATAATATGCAACTGCTAAGGAAGTGAGAGTATGACAAATGGCATTTAGGTGTGCTGGAATGATACAAATGAAAATATGCATCTAAACCCCACTAGAAGCCATAATTCCTTGTTTTTGTGAGAAAAGATAGAAATCTTGATTTGGTCTATATAGGTACTCTGGATGTATTCTTACTGTGTCTCTAGCGAGATTAGTGTGAACTACGGTTGTTTATATATGAATTGTGTAAGAACAGAACCATATGGATAACAGAAAAGATTAAACATGCCTACTAACAGGAAAACTAAAATCTAACTATAATTAGAAGGATGACAAATAAATCTGAGTCGTTTTAATTGCAACTTTAAAAGGTTGGGTAATAGAAAATTTTAGATGGCCCCTTGAAAAAAGAAAAAAAATGCCAAAATCACATTATCAGATGGCCCCTTAAAAAAAGCATCACTAAATTACTATCCTTCATTACTTCTATATTCTAAATTCCACACAAAATATTCAAAATTAAACAATTACAACATTCAATTGAGCTCTAATTATGGAATAATTAATTTGCATAATTACCTTAGCCACAAATTGTTTAAATTGCATTATTTGCCAGTTGGGGTCGCTCGCACTCGGAGTCGGCATCTTCCAGCGGCGGGGTCACAGCAAGGTTAGAGAGAGGCCAGTCAGAAATAGGCCAGTCAGAGAGGGCGGTGTCGGGGCCAGAGAGCGGGGATTCAGGTGGCGGGGCTTCGGGCGGCACGGGTTCGCGATAGTTTTTTTTTTATTAATTGGCTAACCTAAACCGCGAGAGAGGAGACGGAGAGGAAAGGACTGGCGCGTGGGTTTTTTACATAGACCCTTCAGCGACCGGACCAAATCGGTCGCTGAAGGGATCGTCGCCGAAAACATTTTATTATATTTTTTTTCTTGAGGGGGGTCTTCAGCGACCAGCGACTAAACCGGTCGCTGAAGACCTATTTTGTTGTAGTGCATATTCCCAACAAATTGAAAATTTTGTGGCGATGCCTGAGAGGTACCTTTTTGTACCAATCCATATCAAATTGAAAATTTTGGAAGATATAACTGATAAGTATAATTAAAGAAATCAGTAAAGCCAACTATGTTGCACATATGATGTCACAAAAAGAAGTAATGAACCTATTTCCTATGAAATAACTAAAATCAAGTTTGAATTAAATCACATAACAAAATCACAATCCAATTTTTGCATTGAAGCTATGCTTGAGATTTTGCTCACATTCAACTTCATCTTTTATAACTTTAATTAAAAATAATTAGGCATTTTTTTTGTTACAAATCCACTGGTACTAGTGTGTTGAAAAGGGGCCGGGTCGGGTCGGTCCGGTCCAAACCCGCCCGGTCCCCGGGTTGAGTCGGGGGGGGTCGGGTTGGGGTCTGACTCGGCCGATCCTAACCCGGTCTAAACCCGGCGGGTTAGGTCGGGGCGGGTTAGGCCGGGTCGGGGGTCGGTCCGGTCCGGGTAGGTCCGGTCCGGTTTTTTTTTTTTTTTTTTTTTTTTTTCTGTTTCCAGAGAGGCAGAGAGGGCTAGGCAGAGACGTTTTTTTTTTTCTTTGGCATTTTTTTTTTCTGTTTTTTTTATTTGAACTCAATATATTTTTGTTATAACAAAATCAAATTAAGTTAAAACCGAATTTTGTTAAAACCAAATTATTCTAAAACCGAGATATACCGAATTAGTTTAAAACCGAATTATTTTTTATCTTTAGTTTAAATCTAACTATCCAACAAATTCTAAAATAAAAAATAACTAAAAAATCTAACCTATTTAAGATAAATCCGAATTTAAAAAAATAAAATCTAGTCTATTTCAAAATAAATCCGAATTTCAAAATAAAATCCAATAATCTAACATATTCAAAATTTAAAAAATAAAATATAACATATTTATCTAACCTATTTATAAATAAAATAACTTATTTTAAAAAGTAAAATCTAACATATTTCAAAATAAATACAATAATCTAACAAATCCAATAATCTAACATATTTAAAAATAAATCTAAAATCTAACATATTTGAAAATATTCAAATGTAACCTATTAAAAATAAAGATAACATGTTTAAAAATAAATCTAACTATCCAACAAATTCAAAAATAAAATATAACTTATTTCTCTAACCTATTTAAAAATAAAATCCGAATTTCAAAAAATAAAATCTAACCTATTTCAAAATAAATCCGAATTTCAAAATAAAATATAATAATCTAACAAATCCAATAATAAAACATATCCAATAATCTAACATATTCAAAAATAAAATCCAATAATCTAACATATTCAAAAATCTAACAAATATAACATTTATTTGAACAAACAAATAAATCTAGCTTATTTATCTAACAAATTTAAAAATAAATCCGAATTTAACAAAGAAAAACTAACAATATCTAAAAATTACTAACAATATCTAACAATTACTAAAAATTACTAACAACTACTAAAAATTACTAACAATTACTAACAATTACTCAAAATTACTACAAATTTCTAAACATTACTAACAATTACTAAAAATTATCTAACAATTCCTAACAATTACTAAATTAACCTATTTAAACTAATTCTAATTATTTAACAATTACTAAAAATAAATCTAACCTTTTAATCTCGCGGAAAAATCTTGTGGGAGGTAGAATGAAAGAAATCCTTCGTAATTCCTCTACTTTCGTCTTTCGTATTCCTTTGCGTATTTGTAGAATGAAATAAATTGCAACTCTTTTTTTTAAACAATAAAAATAAAATTTGAGAATAATAAAATATTGAGAGTATGAGAATATGAGATTGAGAGAATGAGAGATTGAGAATAATGAGTATGAGATGTGAAAATTTATGAAGAATGGGGGTATATTTAAGGGTGTTTTTTGGGGGGGGGGGGGGGAAATGTGCCGTTGGAAACTCAAAAAAATTTGAAAATCTGGTGGGGGGGTCGGGTTGGCTCGGGTCGGGTCGGGTCCCGCCGGGTTAGACCCGGGTTTCGGGGGGGTTAGGTCGGGTTTGACCCGGGTTATGTCGGGTTAGGGTCGGGTTAGGTAGGGTTCACCCGGGTTAGGCCGGGTTTGGGGGGGTTCAGTCGGGTTAGGCCGGTTCGGGTCGGTTTTAGGCCGGTCCGGGTAGGATTAGGGTAGACGGGTTGAAACGGTGGGGGGGAGGTCGGGTTTCGCCCAGAAAACCAGATCCGACCCGTTTTAAACCCGACCCATCACTTTAGGACGGTTCGGGTCGGGTTCATGGTCGGATCCGGGTCGGTCCGGATCCGGGTCCCGGGTTTGCGCGGGTCGGGTTGGACCGCCCAGATAAAATCAATACACTAACTGGTACCATTTTGTCTTATGTTTCCGTCTTGATTTGTAGCTATTAATAGCACTTTGCATTTATGAGGTTTATAAAGTCCCACCTTCCCTTGCAAAATATAAATGTTTCTAAGGTATCACAATAATTGAATTGTACTATTATCGTCGGTTTAGACATCAAAATCAATACATTAAACCTATCTATGATGGCTCTTTAGTTGGTATATCAATTTCCTAAGACTAAGGATGATGTCGAAGGATACATACTCCAACTATTCAATTTCAAATTTAAAAAATACTTCAGATTTAAAAGCTACAATGAACCTCCTAAGAAAACAAACAAAAAGCACTAGTGCACGAGTAAAATTGGTATATATATTTCTTACACAAACATTTTAATTTTTTAATAAGGGTAAAATGGATACTTTAATGAGTGAGGCTATGGTGCTATGCATAGCACGGATGGAGTCCGTGCTACAGTTCAAAATTTGACTTTTCAAAATCGTAACGGTCGATCCGAACCGTTCAACATGATTATAAAATGAATATGTACTTGCAAACCAAATTTTACATTTTTCCGAATTTTTTTACTATTGTTTTAGATATGCTGTTTCTGGATGGTCCACAATGTTCAAATCAAGTGATTTTCGAAAAAATAGTAAAAAAATTCGGAAAAATGTAAAATTTGGTTTGCAAGTACATATTCATTTTATAATCATGTTGAACGGTTCGGATCGACCGTTACGATTTTGAAAAGTCAAATTTTGAGCCGTAGCACGGACCCCGTCCGTGCTTTTGATAGCACCATAGCCTCACCCTACTTTAATTTACAAATTTAGAATGAGTTTAGTTAAAAAGTAAAAAAAAAAAACTAAGTAGATTTGTGAGTTTTTGGAATTTAGAATGATAAATATGAGATTATGAATATAAAAGAGAAAATACGTTATTTGAAGTTTGTGAGGGTACATATGAAATTGTCCCTTAAATTTAATGAGTACAATGAACCTCCTAAGAAAAAAAACAAAAACCACTAGTGCATCATAATGCTCACTCAGCATGCTAATTAAATTAGTTGATTGATTTAGCTAAATCAAGCATAGTGGCATTTAAATGACAACTTGTACTAATTAAGCTGGTTTGGGGTACCAGAGAAATAAATTGTTGGCTTGCATTGACGTTATGTTGGTCTTAAACTGCCTGTTTTCAAAAATTTCATCTAAATTAATACCCGACAAAACACAATAATATGATGCTATGAAGTACATAATTATGTAGAGAGAAACAATAAGTGAAAGCTTGGTGTCATTACATTTTTCTTTTCTTTAATTTCTTCAAGGATTGATTGAAGATAATTATAAAAACATGAGTGAGGCTATGATACTATGGATATACAGTGTAGTTTGATCCATACTGCAGAATTTACATTTTTTAGAATTCCTTTTACTATATTCTTAGATAGGTAAAATATCACTACTTTTGATTGGTCTAGAATCTTGAGATAAAGTAATTTCTATCTATCTAAAAACTATTATTTTTTTAAAATGCAAAATTTGATTTACAATTACATTTTCATATGGAGATCATGTTGAATGGTTCAGATAAATTGTTTGAATTTTGAAAATAAAGATATTAATTCATAATACAGACCAATATGCAATATGCATTCCATTGTATATCCTCATTCGAAAAAAAAAAAAAAAAACAATTGAGGCGTGCATGATTAAAATAAAAAAGGCTATAAAGATCATATTTATATGTAAAAAATGGCCATGCTAACAACCATCTAGGCATAATATGTTTTAAAATTTCATGCCAACAACCTAATTATTTGCATAGCGTGCTTGATAGCTGCTCTCAAAAATGATATGCTGTTGCTCCAACTGAGGCGTGCAAGATAGTAACCAAATTTGATTATGTCGGGGACGAAATAAGTTAGCTCAAAGTGGTGCATCCGATTTTTTTTAAATACCCTCAAAAAATAAAAAAAATAACAAATATATTCTCTTTTTTCAAATATTTCGAAAAATGCTCTAACGATTTGCTATATATATATATATATATATATATATATATATATATTTTAAAGATGTTTAGTGTATATAGAATGAATGTTTTATATATGGACACTAACAGTAATTTGGTCTCACTATTTTTATGATTTTTTTCTCTCTATTTGGATATTCATATTATTTGATTTTGTAAATAGAATATATGACAAATAAAATATATATGTGTGAAACTAGAGCTGAATCTTAGACATTGTATAGAACCCAAGTACCAAGAAAATATACTCTTGACAATTTTCTTTTATTTTTAAGCCATTTTGTGACATCTTTTATAAATCATAAAAAAATAGTAAAAAGATTACAAAAATAGTAAAAATTGGTATTCTACAAGTTCATTATATAACCAATTTACTGAGCTACTTAGATAAAAAATAGAAATGAAAAACTTAATCAGAAACTTCAACTCAAGTTTTGAGACTCTTCCCTTTATTTTTTTGGCAATTATGAATTTTGAAAAACAACATAGCAATCATCGATGCATGCATCTTCTCGCAAGCTTTTCGAAAAATGATCATTTGCTGAAATCGGACACTCGAGCGCTGTTTTAAGACCGTTTGAAGTTCCGTCGTCTTTTTTCACCTCTCTTGCCTTATGTCTTGTTCTAGTCTCGTATGTTTTACGAGAGATGTCTTAGATAAATATATGTACAACATACAAGTGCTTTAGAAATGAGAAAAATGACTTACAAAAAAATTGATAGAGATGCATTATAACAAAAAGACACAGATCGATGACATGAGAAAATATTATATTTCTTTTATCACACACGGATCATACAATATGAGTATCCAAAAAAGAGAAAAAAGCAAAAAAAAAATCATAAAGGCAGTGAGACAAAATTACTGTTAGTGTTTATATATAAAACATTCATTCTATACACACTAAACATCTCTAATATATATATATAGGAGGGATCAAGTTACAACAAAGTTACAACAACCATTTTTTTCATTTTCAAAGTCCAAATCGTCGATCGAAACCGTACAACATGATTATCTAAATAAAATATGCTTGCAGATCAAATTTTACATTTTTTTGAATTTTTTACTATTTATTAAGTATTTTACAAAAAATAGTCATATTCAGACCATTGAATTTTGTACCCATCTTAATAAATAGTAAACAAATTCAAAAAAATGTAAAATTTGATCTGCAAGCATATTTTATTTAGATAATCATGTTGAACGATTTGAATCGGCGATTTGGACTTTGAAAATGAAAAAAATAGTTGTTGTAACTTGATCCCTCCTCATATATATATATATATATATATATATATATATGAGGAGGGTTCAAATGCCTCCATTTTTTGTGCCT
Organism: Carex parvula; assembly: GCA_025461045.1. Classification (NCBI taxonomy): domain Eukaryota; kingdom Viridiplantae; phylum Streptophyta; class Magnoliopsida; order Poales; family Cyperaceae; genus Carex; species Carex parvula. The sequence goes on along the minus strand of JAJGRW010001058.1, from coordinate 150,529 downwards.
CCACCATGCCTCAATTTTTAAAAACTTTAAACTCAAAATTTAAAACCAAGGTTCTAAATAGCGTTTATAGCGTCGTAGCGGGAAGGCTAAAAAAAAAGCTATAGCGAATAGCGTCGCTATAGCGGAAGCTATTCCAAATAGCGTTTTTTTTTTTTACATTTCGTATATTCAATATTTGTACTAAATATCAACATTATCTAAAGTCTCATAGAACAATAAATAACACCAAAGTAATTAAGAAATTATAATATTCATATTGAACCAGTACAAAGTTCAAATTGCGGTTCAAAATATCCATAGTAATATCATAAACTATCGATTTTTCCTATTAAAAATATCTTAAGCATCATGATTCATGACATAATTTTTTTTTCTATTCAAATTTTATTTTCGATTTGGACTTTTTTTCTATTCAAATTTCAATTTCTATTCCCAATTTCAAATTGATTTATCTGTAGCAAGTAGCAACAAATTCAATTTCGGTTTGAGATTTTTTTTATCTTTATTTAAAACCCATATAAATTGCTTTAAAAAAAAAAACCCATATTGTATAGCGCAAATAGCGCGAATAGCGGACCGCTATAGCGCTGTAGCGGTCGCTATAGCGGCCGTAGCGCAAATAGCGCATTTTGATGTCATAGCGTAGCGTTTGGGGTCCAAAAACGCTATAGCGGCGCTAGCGCGCTATTTAGAACACTGTTTAAAACTTAAAAGTCAAAATAAAACCGTTGGATATGATCTACATCATTTTACCTATTTTCTCATAAAAAATTATCACATTTTGAATTTGTTTTTATGTGAATCAATAAGTTGAAAAATCAACGTCTATAAATTATCCACATTAGTACGTTTTTTACAAGCTCTTGATGATAACAAAAAAAAGAGTTAAAATGTCATAATTTTTTACACGTGCGTAGATAAAATGATGTAGATCATATCTAACGGTTTTATATTTTGACTTTTAAGTTTTAAATTTTGAATTATTAAAGTTTTTAAAAATGGAGGCATGGTGGAGGCATTTGAATCCTCCTCTATATATATATATAACAAACCGCCCCACTGTGAGGCAGTCAGGTATGGGAAGCAAACCACCCCACTGTGGGGCGGTCAGGCATGGAAGCAAACTATCCCACTGTGTGGGGGCGGTCAGGGCGTTTTTCAAAATATTTGAAAATCGGGAGTATATTTGATATTTTTTATTTTTTGAGGGTATTTAAAAAAAAATCGGTGGTGCATCACCATGAATTATCAATCACTGTTTTCCAATTTTTCATTATTGGGTTTGTAATCAATAATAAATAGTTCACTATCTTGCAAAACCCCACAAATATGTGTATTAATTTGAAAACGATATAACTTTATTAAGACACTATATTGACTATAGGCATCATTCAATATGGACTCCAAAAGTGTCGGTACCGACAATGTATATATATGAACATTTAAGAGTTGTACACATATTTGTACCTACCTTGAGGTATATATACAGGCAAAATTCTCCGTATAGGGTTCTACATAATTATATGCATGGTAATGAACTGCTTTTGAATGTCAATGACAGCGAGGAAGTAGAGGAAGATTTTATGAGGATTATTCAAACTAATAAATTAATTAAATACCCCAAATCAAATTATGGTAATAAACTAATAATGTGATATGTGTATGATCATATAAGCAAATAAAATAAAGAATACAAAATATAAAGAAATGAAAGAAATGTTTTACAAAAAAAAAAAAAAAAAAAGGTTGTACATGCTTTCTAATAGGTTAACTTATCCAGTGTTGTAATCAACACATTCCTAAACCTATTCAAATTAAGAGTGATATTTTGGCCATTCATGAAGAACTCATGAATAAACCCAAACCCCCTCTTGTGGAACTCAATAGGGTTCTTTAGTATCTCATTATCTCTCCCATATTTCTCCAACAAGGAGCTCTCCTCTAGTGCAATGTCATATTGGATATAGTTCAAACCCATTGCAATAGCCGGATCACCGTAATCCATGTGCCCGATCCATTCGAGACCACCATATGGCACTATTTGGATCAAAGTGCCATTAGGTGGCAAGAACATTTCGTTAGTGAGCCCCGCGCCGTGCACGCCAATCATCACATCACATGAGTTGATGATTTGTCCAAATTGAACTATGTCATGACCGACATCCGTCTCTTGCACCAAGACTTCAAAACCTAGCTCTTGACCTAACCCAACAACTTGGTGTAGGTTTGTGATCATCCTTGACCTTGCTCTAGATATGATGAGCATCCTTGGTTTCTTCAATATTCCTGCCTCACCCAGATTAGCTGGTGCTTCTCTTTCGAGAGGGAAGATTTGTCTGATAAAATGTGTGAAGTCTTGTGTTGAGTAGTGTTTAGGGTTTCTCAACGGCTCGATAATTAGCTCCCGGTGGGCTACAAGACCAACTATGACACGCTTGAAGCAATGCACTTCATCATTTTCCTCATCAACATCTAACAAATCATAATAATTATATATCTATCAGCTTATCTAAAGTTATGGCTTAAAATAAATTTTCCAACTAGTTAGTTAATGTCACAAAAATATGAAGAGAAACTTTATTAACATATATTACCGAGCCTGATCGGTTCGTAGTTGGAGAGCGCCTTGAGAATCTTATCATATTTGATTAGCCACCATGTCTGGGTGTTCGTCATGAGAAATTGAACCTTACCATTAAATGGATGGGAGGCGGTGAACAAAGGCATAATCACATCTGAGAAATCATGAAAAATATTGCCGGTATAACCTCCGATAGAGAACAATATTGCAGGCACGTCAGAGCGGTGGGAACATTGAGGGGCATCTTTTCGTGAAGACACATTGAACTCTTGTATGCGTTGATAGCACATTTCATCTCCCTTTCTAGGGTATGGTTTGATTTTGTAAAATTGGTTTGAAGAGCTGGTTGGATCAACGAAATAGATCGTTGAAGAATTAGCATGGATTCTTATATCTCCTTCCAAATTGCATGTATCTGATCTGAAGTCGGTAAAATCACACTGAATACTTGAGCTCGGAATCGCCTTGGCAGTTTCTTCAAGATCAGAAAGGATCAAGGAAAAAGTTGTTAGTAAATTATAACAATTCCCTTTTTTTTTCTTTAATTTGCTGTAAATGCGTTTTTATTTTGAGTCAAATTTTTTTGTTGACATACCAATTTGAATGGAGCTAAATGTTTCTTCGGTTTTACGGGGATCAGTCAGAAACCATTGTTCGTTGTTCTTCTCGATATCTGTCAAGATATTAAGAGAATAATCAATACAGAACTAATATTATACTTGTTTCATTTAGAATAATCAATACAGAACAAACTATACCTGATTGCCCGGATTGTTTCAGTTTAGGTTGAGTGGGTTCTTCGTTGAAGCGATCCAAGAGAGAAGGGATTGTAGCTTCTGTTGTTTTGGTTTTTTCATTATCATTCTCTTCCTTCTCTCCATTACCTAAAATGAATCAAATGTATATATGCTTATAGCACTTTTGTGGGCATTAATTCATATACACATTTAAAAAAAAACACTCATTTTTACCAAATTGATCTAATAATGTAGGTTTAGCTTCCACTTGATTTTCATTGAAGCGATCCAAAAGAGAAGGGATTTGAGTTGGTTTTGTTTTGTCATCTGCATTGTATTTCTCTTTAGCTTCCTCATTTCCTGAAAATTATTGATTAATTAATTAATTCAGGAATTTCAAAAATTTCTTCAATCATAAACACAGTTGATTTAATTTTTTATTTTTTGCATTACCAAATATAGTGGCTTCATTTTTCTTCTCTACTACATTTGTGCCATCAATTAGAGTTATCTGGAAGTCAACATTTTGTTCTGGATCCTCTTCAATCACCTTCTCAAATTCCGCATCCCCTCCTACAATTTTTTTTAAATAATTCATTTATAAATTGTGAAGTTTGAATTGAGTCTTCAATTTTTTTTTTTGGTCTTGTTTGTGCATCTTATTCAACTTTGCATTTTCCAGTCTCCAATCCGGTACCAAAATAGAGGCAATTATAAAAACTTTTCATTAAAAAGTTAAAAGTGAAAAAAAAATTAGTGGAAAATTTAGCAATAATGTAATTTTGAAGACTGAAAAATGCAAAAATGCTTGTTGTCTTCATTTTTTATTTGATAATTATTTTTTCTCTGATACAATCCAATTTTTACTAACAAGTTTAGAATACTCAGTTTTTCTTTTTATCCTTAAAAAATCATCTAGCATATTACCAGCATCAGGAAATACAATCTTTTCTGTGTCACTTTTAGGTTCATCTTCTCCTCTCATTGTAAATTGCGACTCTGAATCTACACCAAGAATTATAAAAGTTCAAAATCATAAAATCATGTAATTTGAGAAGAAAAAAATTGTCCACAAACGTTTTTGTAATAATGAAAAAATAAGGTAAAGTATATATATATGTACCAACATCTCCGTAAATTTTAGTTTCTTTTGCTGGTTTAATCTCAGTTCTTGCATTCTCCCATTTCAACACTTCTTTACTTTGATGCTCAGGTGCCTCTAAATCAACGGCTGACAATTTTAATAACATCTCAAATATTAGTTGCAGTACATATATCTTTTTCCAAAGAAAAATGTTATAGAACAATGCATTACAAATTATTGATGAAAAGAAAATGACAATTACTAGTACACACCAACTGATCCAAAATTTGTAGCTTCTTTGGGTGGCTCTATCTTTGGTTCAACTTTGTTTGACTGAAAATCTTCTCTGATTTGTAATTCTGCATTTATATTTTGTTTATTTAAAACTTTCAAATATTTATTTGTATATATTCAGATTTAATCGAAATAATGGCTGAGGTAATTAAAAAAATATAATGCATTAATTACCAATATCTTGAGAATTAGACTTCATGGGAGGAGAGAAGCTCTCTGCTTCAGCAAAATTTGCTAAAATCCATTCAGAAAAAGAGAGAGAGAGAAAAGGAGCATAATTGTTAGAGAGTGTGCAGATAACATGCCATGAATATGATAATTAATGAATTATACCTTTTTTTTTAAAAGATGGGATCAATTAGCCTTCTAACTTTAAATATTTATAAGAGTTTAATCAATCAGGTTAATTTTATCATGCGATCTCTTACACGGACCACATTATCTTAACCACTAAACTAAAAATAAAAACTGATTCTCAATAATGAATTAATTAATAATGCGGAATCACATTCAAGCTTCAAAAGAAAAATCCTACACCTCAGCATTGACAATAGAATAAAGATGAGTTCGAATATTGTACAAATATTTGTATTTCTGCCGTATATAAATGTCTCAAATTATAATTTGTTGTGTCTGAACAGTTGATCCATGTAGTTCAATGCATTATACATATTAATCTTGCAAAATACCAAATTTTATTATTTTCAGGAATATTTTTTTTCTAGTTTGTTGGAATTTTGAAAGATGGACCAAAAAAAAGTAAGAAAATATTTGCATATCAAATAAGATAATTTTTCAAAAATCTGAAATAATAAAAGATAAAAATAGTCAAGTTTGTTTTAATCAGTATCTATTTTTTGAGGGTAAATTTTAATCAGTATCTATATATGCTATATATGGCATAGCCTAGAAACTCATGAACAGTTGAATGCAGCCTTATTTGCTATATATGGCATAGCCTAGAAAGCACATTTATATACTTGTACAAGCTTTGAAAGCTTAGTCATTTTCTTCAAGAAATTGAATTAATTAATTTTACTGATGACAGACAAAATCTAGTGAAAGATCAATAACATAAATATGACGAACTTACAATTTTCGAAGGAAACTGCCCCTGGCTTCGTCGATAAAATGAATGTCATGGTCATCAAGAAGCAACCCATTGTAATCAATACAATCCGAATCCTCTGCGATTCATACGACCGTGCATTCCGGGTGGCGTACTTGCTCCTGTCTCCACCTCTCATTTTCTCTGAACCAACCCTTAATTTGATGCTCTCAAAACCTTCAACAAGTGCTTTGTATGAAGCTTAAATGAGATATATAGGATATATAGTTTGGGTTGTTAGATGGAGAATATTTGTTTGTTAGAAGAGATGTTGAAAGATTGAAGGTGAATATATTGTCAACGGTGATGTATAGTTTGTTGTTTGCCTGTTAGCCTCATGACATGAATTCATTACAATAAAAGATTAGTAATGGGGGCTCACTTCCGATTATTAAAATATATTTCTTTTGATTGTTATTCTTTTGTTATATATAACTGAATTTAAGGAGTTCAAGGTGATAGCTAGGGAATGCATGACTGCCCAATAATTGGAGTGAGGGGGCGGTCCGATGGGCATCTCATCCAATTCAGTCTGATGCTCAGTCGAAGCCATTCAATCTGCATTAAGATTCGTGCATACTTGATCCGAACAAATATTAAAGTTATCTGACAAATTTTGACAAATTTTAATATGTATCAGACGACGTTGAACTCATAATTAAGACCGAATTTATTATGATGCCCATCAGACAGCCCTCGATTTCCCAATAATTAGCTAGACACTTTAGAAACTAATTGTTATGGGAAACGTTTAAGGGAAATTCTTGGGCTAACCACGGCATCCACCACCCAGATGTTGACTTGTGTGAGCATATTGTTGGCTCGTTAAATAAAGCAGGATTTTTTTTTGAAAAAAATTACAATAAATAATAGAGGAGGGTTCAAATGCTTCCATTTTTCATGCCTCCACCATGCCTCCATTTTTAAAAACTTTAATAACTCAAAATTTAAAACTTAAAAGTCAAAATAAAACCGTTGGATATGATCTACATCATTTTATCTATGTGCTCATAAAAAATTATCACATTTTGATTTTGTTTTTATGTGAATCAATAAGTTGAAAAATCAACGTCTAGAAATTATCCACATTAGTATTTTTTTTACAAGCTCTTGATGACAACCAAAACAAAATTGAAATGTCATAATTTTTTACACATGCATAGATAAAATGATTTAGATCATATCCAACGGTTTTATTTTGATTTTTAAATTTTAAATTTTGAGTTATTAAAGTTTTTAAAAATGGAGGCATGGTGGAGGCATGAAAAGTGGAGGCATTTGAACCCTCTCTAAGTAATATATATGAACTTCTATGTAAATAGTAATAAATTATAGTAACAGACAATCATGCTACTGCTAATGAAGTTTCAATTTTGATAGGCCAATGCAAAATTTGAAATTGCTGTTCCTAACATGAGGTATTTAATAATTGGGCGCCTTTATTGCATTTATGGTTGTTAGAATGTTAGAATAATGGTAATATACTAATACTATTAATTAATTATAACATGACATGACATGACATGGGTTATTTATATCTAATATTAATAAATCAGGAAAAAATATCACAAGATCGGTCGATAAAAGATCACAACATTTTCCAGATTTATTTTTCAGTTAATATAATTATAATAAAAAGTTGTAATAACAATATTTTGAGTGGTCAATAAAAGATAGTTTTACATAGTCTTCTTCTATGTGCTCAACTGAATTGATTTAAAAAAAACAGGACCATTTTTAATTAAGAATTTTACATATTGTTCCCAATAATTAGCTAGCAAAGTATACTTTGGAAACTAATTTTTTATTATGGGGAAAGTTTAAGGGAAATTTTTGGGGTGATCACGGCATCCACCACTCAGATGTTCACACATGTAAGAACGCTGTTGACTCGTCAAATACAGCAATTAAAAAAGAACTAAAATAAATTAAAAATATATGAACTTCTATGTAAATAGTGATCAATTGTTAACAGACAATCATGCTACTGCTAAGTATGTTTCAATTTTGAATTAGGCCAATGCAAAATTTGAAATTGCTGCTGTTCCTAACATGAGGTATTTAAAAATTGAACGCACTTATTGCATTTATGGTAGTTAGAATGTTAGAACAATTGATCTTGACATGTTAGAAAAATTGAACGCACTTATTGCATTGCAATTTATGGTAGTTAGAATGTTAGAACAATGTTATACGATTAATTAATTATGACATGACATGACATGCGTTATTAACGTCTAATATGCTAACCGGATTAATATATATAGCAGTGTTACAAATAACTGTATGCGCTCGTCGGACAGATATTGTACCGCCAAACGATTAATCATGAATAATTGGGAATAATCAACTATAATCGACAGATTAGTCGGAAAATTTCATAACAGTTTGGTGACCACCAACGACTAACTGGCTGATTAATCGGTCTAAACGGCTGTTTTTTACAACATTGATATATAGTGCTGAAGACCGTGCTTCAAAAACACTTACATGACAAACATTTTTTTTATTAAAAGGCACAGGTCATCCGACATTTTTTTTTATATATATCTACGTCTCTTCGTAGAGAGATGAAGCTTAATTGCATCTTTGCGCTAAGTCTGTAGTCATATTTGTGTAGTTAAATATGACAAACATTGTAATTAAATTATACGATGCTCACTAGTCTACTTAGCAATATTGAGCAAGCTATTTTAATTTGATTTCAGAATTTGCAAATTGAAAGTATTTAACATTTTTATACGAGATATCTTTCTGAACATATATGTCGAATATCAATAATAAAGCCAGATACTAATAGAGATATCATGGATACCTCTCTGGAACAGCAGCCAGCAGCAAAGTCAAACCCATCTTCTCAACAGCCAAGTCAAAATCAACAACTTAACAAAGTTAGTTAGTTAGTTAAGCATAGTGGTTAGTTGTAACAGTACCACTAATTGATTGTTAGAGGGTTACAATTGTAATTAGAGAAGATGTTAAGATGATGTAAACCGTTTCCTATATATATGGCAAACGAGTATTGTACAATTAAAATCAATCAAAAAGATGAATAATAAATCTTGATTTCAATCTTTCTCTTACTCTCTGTGAAGAATTTTCATGGTATCAGAGCAGTAAAGCTCAATGTTATCAGAACCGGACCGGACATCGAACCGGTAAAGCTTCGGGTTAACGGTTTATTGGTCGGACTGATGGTTCAACCGGTTCAATTGCTGGTTTATTTAAATACTCACTTACAAATGAAATATGAAAATTACTATAAAATAATAATGTATTTATTCATGAATTTTCACATACATATTCAATAATATAATATAAGATCAAATTTTTAAATATATTTCAAATTTATCATCTAACTAAAATGAAAATACTAAATTCATTAAAAATAACTGAATGTTTTCCAATAAGGTAAAAGAATATAACAATCAATTTTTTTTTCTAATAATTATCAAGACGTTATATTATAATTGCAATAAATTATGTTTTAAATAAAAAATAGAGTGCTTCAACAAAAAATAACAATAATAATAATAAATAAACAATAATGACATGTTATTTTGAAAAGAAATAACAATACACATAATACATATAGTTTTAACTTTTTATACTATACATAATTAGTACTTTTAGAATATCTTAAATCTTGAGGTCTTATCTGTAAATGTTTTAATATAAAATAGATTATACAATTGTGACTTAACAAGTTCACATGTTGTAAGGTACGGATCTATCATAGCCTAGCTAGTACCTAATAGTCATTCCCTATGTTTCTCTCTCATTTAAAGCAAGAAAAAGTACAAAAAAACTGAATCCATGAAAAAACCAAGTTATTTTTGGAAAACGAGCTATTGGTTTTTTAAAAAACCGGACAAATAAACCGGTTTTTACTGGTTCAATAGCACAAATGATCTTCCATACAAATCAAACCGGAAAGAGGTCCGGGTCTGATTTATTTCGGTCCAACCATCCGGTCCGGTCCGGTTTTAATAACACTGGTAAAGCTTGAAGATCGGCAAAGCTTAGGTTGTCTCTCGCATTGGCAGCGGCAACTACCGAATTAAAATCCGAACCAAGTCCATTGAGGACTTGAATCACCAGATCAGTGTCAGAGACCGGCGAGCCAATGAACGCTAATTCGTCAGCAATGGCTTGCATACGCTGACAGAAATCAGAACAGCTGGAGCCGCCTTTTGTCGTATTTTGGAAGGAACGACGGAGTTCTGTCAGACAGGCTCGAGAAGTGGCGGAGAAGTAGTTTTGAAGCACACGCCATAGCTCAGCGGAAGTAGTACAGGAAACCGTCTGATTGAGGATCGTTTCAGTCAAGGAAGACCGAATCCAGCTGAGAAGGAGTTGATCCTGCTTGTACCAGTGATAAAACGCCGGGTTACTCTTCTGGATTCCATCAATGGTGAGAGTTTTGGCCGGTGGTTGCTCATCAAGGTACTTGTATAGGCCATGGCCATGGAGGGCAGGAGTAATTTGACACTTCCATGTCAAGAAATTGGATCGAGATAGCTTGGTAGAGATGAGGAGATGAAGTGTAACTAGCTGACACTCATCAGAGGTACTGGATCTGAGATCGGGGATAGAGGAAGAAGTAGCATTAGAGAGGGGTGGGTCAGTTGAAGAAGGATGCGGATCCATGGTGCTCTGATACCATGAAAATTCTTCACAGAGAGTAAGAGAAAGATTGAAATCAAGATTTATTATTCATCTTTTTGATTGATTTTAATTGTACAATACTCATTTTCAAATCATATGGTCCAGAATTTTGTTGCATTGTTTTACTGTTCACCCGGATCTGAAATTTTCAAAGTGGCTTAATAAATAGTAAAAAACTTCCAAAATTGTTGAATGGTTCGGATCGGTTGTTTGAACATTCGTATGGCAGATTTGTTGCCGGCAGCAGCTGGCCGAAATGCTGCCAGCAGCAAATTAGCCGGACCCTATATATATAGAGTAGAACTAGGGTGCTAGCCCTTGGTGAACTCAAGTCCAAAACTCATCGGATCGGCTTCAAACGACGAATCCGACCGTTGAAACCCGTCTACCTTACGAGTGATGCATCTACATGCAAAAATTTAAATTTTGAAATTAATTTTGCATAGAGTCAAGTGGTCAAAAAACGTCAAAAAATGAATGTATTAAAATTAATTTATTAACCTTCTAATTTTGACCACTTGACTCTATGCAAAATTAATTTCAAAATTTAAAATTTTTGCATGTAGACGCATCACTCGTAAGGTAGACGGGTTTCAACGGTTGGATTCGTCGTTTGAAGCCGATCCGATGAGTTTTGGACTTGAGTTCACCAAGGGCTTGGTGAACTCGAGAGCACCCTAGTTCTACTCTATATATATATGAGGAGGGATCAAGTTACAACAAATTTGAGTTACAACAATCATTTTTTTTTATTTTCAAAGTTCAAATCGTCGATCCAAACCGTTCAACACGATCTCCACAATAAAATGTGCTTGCAGATCAAATTTTATATATTTTTTGAATTCTTTTACTATTTATTAAGTATTTTACAAAAAATAGTCATATTCAGATCATTGAATTTTGTACCCATCTTAATAAATAGTAAAAAAATTCAAAAAAATGTAAAATTTGATCTGCAAGCATATTTTATTTAGATAATCATGTTGAACGGTTTGGATCGACGATTTGGACTTTGAAAATAAAAAAATAATTGTTGTAACTTGATCCCTCCTCTATATATATATATATATATATACAAAGAAATGGGCTATTGTGCTTTGCAAAGTAAACCCCCCGTTTACTTCGGGTCATATTTTGCATTTTGAAAATCCAAACAACCGATCCGAACCGTTCAACATGTTCCAAATATTGAAATGTGCTTGCATACTAAATTTTACATTTTTTGGAATTTTTTTACTATTTATTAAGCCACTTTGAAAATCGTTGATCCACTGTGAACAGTAAAAAACAGTAAAATTTTCTGGACCACCGGATCAGCGATTTTCAAAGTGGCTTAATAAATAGTAAAAAAATTCCAAAAAATGTAAAATTTAGTATGCAAGCACATTTCAATATTTAGGACATGTTGAGCGGTTCGGATCGGTTGTTTGGATTTTCAAAATGCAAAATATGGTCCGAAGTAAACGGGGGGTTTACTTTGCAAAGCACAATAGCCCATCTCTCTCTCTCTCTCTCTCTCTCTATATATAGAGATGGGATATTGTGCTTTGCAAAGTAAATGAAGGTTTTACTTCAGGCCATATTTTTAATTTTGAAAATCCAAACAACCGATTTGAACCGTTCAACATGTTCTAAATATTGAAATGCGCTTGCAGACTAAATTTTATATTTTTTGGAATTTTTTTACTATTTATTAAGCCACTTTGAAAATCGCTGATCCACTGTGAAAAGTAAAAAAACAGTAAAATTTTCTGGACCACCGGATCAGTGATTTTCAAAGTGGCTTAATAAATAGTAACAAACTTCCAAAAAATATAAAATTTAGTCTGCAAGCACATTTCAATATTTAGAACATGTTGAACGGTTCGGATCGGTTGTTTGGATTTTCAAAATTGAAAATATGGCCCAAAGTAAAACCCCCCTTCACTTTGCAAAGCACAATAGCCCATTTATATATATATATATGGATTTTGCTAATATGCTACGCGTATATAAGGGCCCTCCGTGCTACGGCTCACTTTTTGAGTTTTTAAAATCCTAACGGTCGATCCGAACCGTTCAACATGATTTCCATATGAATATGTACTTGCAAACCAAATTTTACATTTTTTAGAATTTTTTTACTATTTATTAAGCCACTTTGAAAAAACACTAATTTGTACACAACAGTAAACTTTTCTGGACCATTGGATCAGCGATTTTAAAAGTGGCTTAATAAATAGTAAAAAAATTCTAAAAAATGTAAAATTTGGTTTGCAAGTACATATTCATATGGAGATCATGTTGAACGGTTCGGATCGACCGTTAGGATTTTGAAAACTCAAAAAGTGAGCCGTAACACGGAGGGGCCCTTATATATGAATAGCACCGTAGCACTGTCCTATATATATATATGATGAGGGATCAAGTTACAACAAAGTTACAACAACCATTTTTTTTTCAAAGTCCGAATCGTCGATCCAAACCGTTCAACATGATTATCTAAATAAAATGTGCTTGCAGATCAAATTTTACATTTTTTTTGAATTTTTTTACTATTTATTAAGATGGATACAAAGTTCAATGGTCTGAATATGACTATTTTTTGTAAAATACTTAATAAATAGTTAAAAAATTCAAAAAAATGTAAAATTTGATCTACAAGCACATTTTATTGTGGAGATCATGTTGAACGGTTTGGATCGACGATTTGGACTTTGAAAATGAAAAAAATGATTGTTGTAACTCAAATTTGTTGTAACTTGATCCCTCCTCTATATATATATATATATAAAAAGGTTGGCTACTCTACTTACATAAGCATATGAGGGTATATGCTTATAAGTCATTTTTGCGTTTTCAATGTCCAAAATGATCGATCTAAAGTGCTCAACATGTTCTCCATATTAATAAGTGTTTGGAAACAAAATTTTACATTTTTTGAATTTTTTTTACTATTTTTGTAGAATTTTTCAAAACAGTGGTTTAATATGGTAAAAAGAATAATAATAAAAATCTGAAAATGCTATTTTGAAAAATTCTAAACAAATAGTAATAAAATTCCAAAAAATGTAAAATTTCATTTCCAAACACATATTAATATGGAGAACATGTTAAGCACTTCCGATCGACCATTTAGACAATGAAAACGCAAAAATTACTTATAAGCATATGCTCTAATATGCTTATGTAAGTAGAGTAGCCACTCACTATATATATACGAGGAGGGATCAAGTTACAACAAATTTGAGTTACAACAAAGTTACAACATTCATTTTCTTCATTTTTAAAGTCCAAATCGTCGATCCAAACTGTTCAACATGATTATCTAAATAAAATGTGCTTGCAGATCAAATTTTAAATTTTTTTGAATTTTTTTACTATTTATTAAGATGGGTACAAAATTCAATGGTCTGAATATGACTTTTTTTGTAAAATACTTAATAACTAGTAAAAAAAATTAAAAAAAATAAAATTTGATCTGCAAGTACATTTTATTGTGGAGATCATGTTGAATGGTTTGGATCGACGATTTGGACTTTGAAAATGAAAAAAATGATTGTTGTAACTTTGTTCTAACTTGATCCCTCCTCTATATATATATATATATATAGCCAAATTCATATGAAGGAAATTAAAAAGAAAGATAATAAAAGGAAATCAACCGTATCATTTGATGTCCAGCATTTTGAATTAAGTAAAAGTGGGGCCTTCTCCCTCCTCCAAAAGAAATGTGAATCCATCTATTTTCCATACAAATACATGCTTTCTTGGTAATTCATGTTGCTCGCTGCCCCTGCTTTTTGCTGCGACTGCATTTCATTTTTATTATTTATAGTTATAGCCAATATATCAAAATTACAACCACTTGTAATAAATATTTAGTTAAGTAGATGAGATATATCTTACAGCAAGAATATGAAGAACCCATCACGATCGATCGATCGATGTGATTTTAGCTCGGTAGAAATAATGAGGGACTATGGTTTTGCTGTACATATATATATAATAATTTTTAATATAAAGAGACATAATACAGTTGGACACTATCGTATATAATTATTTCCAAAATTAGTTTTGCCTACCATAAATCTAGATTTTCTATATCGACTAAATATCCTGCTAACAGACATGGAAAGGTCTGGTTTGGATCTTAATTATTTCTGTTTTGAGGACCATACACTTTAACGGATTTTAAACCCAGACCGGACCGCCCAATCAGTTTTAATAAACCGGACCGCCGGTTCGGTTTTAATAAACCGGAACGAGATTGGTTTACGGAAAAATATTATTAACCCGGCCTGAAAAAGGGACCGAATGGACCTTTAAACCCTCGGTTCAATATGATTTTTTATAATTAATGATGACAGTTTTCATATTTAAGCAACTATATTAAAGCAAATTATAAGAAACAAATAAGGAAGCGTACAAAATCAGTCAATATGATCTAATTTAGATATTTTTTTCCCCTTCCTATATACATAGATTTTATGGATTTGAAAGACACATTAAAAAAGAAGTAATTCACCAATCAAGATCTAATTTATATTTTATTTCCTTCATGCGTAGGATCTGTAGTTAAAAAATTATTAATGTTATCTATTTAAAAGAAGAGGTCAACGATTTTGCCGAAATTTTTATTAATACCCTCCAAAAAAAATAGCAAATTTACCCTTGCATTAAAAAAATTTCAAAAAATAACCTAACCACCATACATTTGGGCAGTTTGCTATTTTTTGTTTTTTGTTTTTTAGAGATGTTTAGTGTGTATAAAATTTGTCAATTTTTTTAGAGATGTTTAGTGGGGCATTTGTCAATTTTACGTCTCCAATTGGTGCCTGGCGGCTGTTCAAGTATTTGCATAATCATCGTTGGATCTTTGTTGGATCCAATAAGGTGTGCTAATTGAATATTGCGCGGATCCAGGTAATATATATTTTTGTTAGATTGATCCAAGTTAAATTTGGGTTATCTATTAGTCGTTGAATTAGAAATTGTGGGGAATTATTTTTTAATTGAAGTATCATTTGATTTAGGATTATTTCTGGTGAAGCAATTTGTTGGAATATCTCTTTTGGATTTGTTTTGTGTGTTGTTCATTGGAGGTGGTACTTGATGTTTCGGGCTATATTAGCGTAGCTACACTGTTTCGCTATCTTTGCTTGTAATATGTGGCCTGAAAGATATTAAGTTGTTTAAAAAATAATTTTTTGTGGAAACTGTCTATGTATGGTAATATTTTATCTAATATTTACAGTACTGTATATGTTGTTAATTAGCTGAGTACTAATATTTTATCTTAATATTTATAGTAGTTTTGTAGTCATACTATTTATAAAAAAGTATATATGATGCTCCAGCATTGTTTTCGGCTTATTATGTCTTGATGTGTCCATTATTTATAACTTGATTACGCGTATCATATATACTCATCTAGGATAAGTGTCATATAATATGCATATTAGATGGAAATATTATGATCTTTAAAAAAAACATATTAATAGCAAACCGCCCCACTGTGGGACGGTTTGGTGAACATCTGTATAAAAAAAATTAAAATTAAAAGAATAGCAAACTGCCCAAACGTGAGACGGTTATGTTATTTTTGAATTTTTTTCAATGCGGAGGGTAGTAATTCATTTATATATATAAGATATAATTAAATGACTTTTCAATGCGGCGGTTAGATTATTTTTAAAAGGATACCTGAAATTTTTTAAAATAAGGATACAGATAATTGTAAATGAATAATTATTCGTATCAGTATCTGTATCAGCATCTACACAAACGAATATTTGAAAATTAAAATAATACGGATACATATAATTATCCATATTTGTATCCGTACATGCTTTTCAAAACCAAAACCATATACACAAACTATTATCCAAATATATAAAAATTCGAATACTAATCTGAATATGGACGAATAATATCCGATTCATTTTCACCCCTCCCTGCTCGTGGTATTGTTCCTCTAGCATTAATACCGTTATTATATTTTTTTTATGAGAATACCGTTATTATTTTGAGGCATGTGATACAGGGCACAAGAATTGTGTAGAATGCGAAAGCTCGGATCTAATTTCAATTAATCAACAGACCCAGTATATTTGATTAATTTAAAAGGCTTTTGTAAAATGTGTTAATGGAGTTGGCCCGTGAGAGAAGCCCTTGTCCTCAACACATTATTCTTTCTTTTTATTCATTTTGGGCTTTCTATTTAATTTCTTATTATTCGACCATCTTTCTTTTTCATTAGGTACCTAGCTTCTGTTACATTAATTTGAGATTAAAAAAAGGACAAAAAATGCGAATGATTGTACATAAATTGTTGCACATTGGTAAATGTTGGGAAAAAAAAAATTAGATCAACTATACCATCTCAATTACACTTCTCTCTTTATTGGGAAAAATGTATCATATTTTGTTCCAATTCAAGATTCGACTCTGTATAACAACGAATTTGCCAATGTGGCCAAAAGAATTGATAATCTATTGTACAATATTAACAAAAAATAGAACACATCAAATCAACCAATGCTGTACAACTCTGCACAAATCTACTCTTGAAGAAGATCTAAAGCATTAATCAAAGTCTCTCTAAATCTCCTAAGATTAAGCTTCACATTTTGTGACATTATCACACTTGACAAGGTTTCCCATCCTTGCAAATGAAATGAATAGGGGTCTTTAAACACAACATGGTCTCTTGGGTACCTCTCTATAAGGCTACTCTCATCCTCTTTTATGTTATACTCCAAGTATTTTAAGTCCATTTCTATGGCCGGTTGGCCGTAAAAATTTGTAGCCATCCAATCCATTTTGCCCCATGGTACTACCTGTATAACCACCGCTTTAGGTGGTAAAAATATTTGGTTTGTTAGACCTGCACCATGTACCGCTAACATTACATCGCATGAGTTCACGAGTTGTGCATACCGTTTTACATTGCCACCAGCCTCCGAAATAACCACATCAAACCCTAATTCTTTTGACACTCGAACAAGTCCTCTTAAATTTAATATTTTTCTTGTACCTTTACGAGAGATGATAAGCATTCTTGGTCTTTTGTGCAATTGCTCTCCTACAAAAATAGGGGTACTCCTTTTGAGAGCATAAACTTGCCGAAGGAATTTTTTGAAATCCAACATGTTATATCTTTTAGGATTTCTTGTAGGATGAGGGTGGATTATCAAGTCACGATCTCTAAATAACCCTAGAAAAGCATGTTTTACACAGTGTAAATTTTTATCTCTATCTAAATTCACAATGTTGTACCTCGACAGCCTGCCTAAAATTGGTCGGTACTTCTGGATCCACTTTTGGTCATAGTTGGTAACGAAGAATTGTACCTCCCTGTTGAATTGGTACGAGGTGAGAAATAAAGGGATCAAAACATCTGCCATGTCGTGAAAAAAGTTCCCGGTGTAACCAGACACGGAGAAAATTACTGCAGGTACCTCATGAGTTATGGTGCACTGTGTGACCTCAGAATCTCTAAAGACCGGCTTTATTGTTATTTCTTTGACCTTAGGTAATAAATTATCGTCCTTTCGTGCGTAAGGTCGTATTTTCTTCTCTTCATATCCTTCGTCTGGTGAGGATATAAGAGTTATTAAAGAGCTTATGGGGCTAATTGTAATTTCACCGGTCATCTCACAAATTGCCGGTCTTGCATAAGGAAAACCATCATCTTTGCTATTTTCATCACAAGTTAGTGTACTCTTAATCTCAGTGCTTTCAACTTCAATCTCTTCTCCTATATACAAAATCAAGAGAGATGTTATTAGGACATCCATTCAGATTGTGCCTTGCAAAGGTTTAATAATTTATCTCAGTACGTTTATGGATTTCAAAGTTTACTAGCCTATTATTATATAATTTTAGCGGCACAGTACATAATTCTAAGTATCTGGATGAAACCTAAGCATTTTCAGAAATTTAGTTGTCTAAATTTACTGCCTACAATGTGAAAAATTGGATTGTTAATCACATGTCTTCAGGTATATAAACATTGTAAAAGAAAAGCAAAAATAATTAATTGACAGTCAGTACCCTTCCAACTATGTAGTGAATTTTTACATAGGTGAAGATTACGTTCAAATCCTGACTAATGAAAATTTATTCTTAAATCAATAGTAGATTATATACAGAGTAAATTTCTGAAAACATAAACGTTTAAGTACCTGTTGTCGAAATTATGATATTTTGCTTAATTGAAGAATTGGACTCCATAGTCAGGTTGTTCTCCAAAGAAACATCATTGTCAAGCACTGTATTATTGTCTTCATTTGAAGTTGTAATGTCTTGCTTATTGGCAGAATCAATCTCCAAATTTACATTATCCTCAATTTGCTCTTTTTGTGTCCTGAAATCTGTGAAAGCAAAGGACAATTATTCTTTCAGTAGCAAAAATACAATCCTATTGTTAAATTAATTCCTCTACTATTATTAATTTATTATGCTCATTGCATTTATTATTATTCTTTTTGGTGTAGATGGGGTGGGGGCAAGGGTGGTACAAAGGGCAGCCGTATGTTTGGAATTGGAAATTTGGAACTGGAAGAGTAAAGACTGACCCGGTACATGGTTTGTTACACCATCAATTTCACATATAGGTTTGATACTGTATTGTATGGTTTAGACCTTAATATTGTGCATCGGGAAAAAGGCAGATCAACTCTTTGTAAACACAAATAAACATAAATTAAAAAAAAAATACTCTATCTGGACCCAACTTCTATTTTTCCAATATATAGGATATCCATAGTGGGTATTGATTACTTCAGATCAATATCAACTTTTTTTTTTTTTTTTTTTTTTTTTTTGGGGCAATCTATCCTAGTTAGCCTATCATTGAAATTGTTTTATCAATTAGTCCCTGAGATTCACATCATGGGTAAACTTAAGCGCTTATTGCATGCACTAAATAGGTTGGTGTTAAAATATAGAAACCTTTCATGGGTTCAATGTGGCATGAAATTTTATGACATGTAAATGAAACCATAATATATAACAGTAAAATTATCAGTGAGCATTTTGAATTTTACTGGACTCAGTAGAATCGGATTCCTTCGAAACTGAAATCTCTTCCATATTTCTAGAATTATTTCTTGCTGCTTCATTCCTATTTCCATTGTCTACAGAGATAGAACAAGAGAAGAAGACATTATAACGGTAGTAAGATTAAATTATTCAGCTTAATTTTGAATTTGGTACCTTCTAATTGAGTGCTCAATTTTGCAATTATTTCTTCTAGTTGGCCATTTGGAGCACTTTCAATCAAACCTACTGCTTCCTTATTCTCTTAATAAAAAAAAAAATTGTCAGAAGCAAAGCTTATAAACTTCATGCATGATCATGCATGGTTATGCATGTCACTGTAAAATTAAACTCATTTGTGCATGCTAATGTATTGTTTGTTATTTGCTGGTGAAAAGTCTTAACAGAAATTAACCATAATTTGGGAGAAATTGATGGATTGAAGAGCTAGCCTTAATTTTGTGGGTTCAAATAAATGAGAAAATGGATGGAATCGAAACATAAAAAAAATACCTGGTAAAGGAGTAGACGAATTGAAGAGCTTGTAAACAGAGAAAAAGGTGAGAAGAATCAAACTGCAAAATCCAATCAAACCAAGACTAAATCTTTTGGCCTCAAACTTCCCAAAATATCTCCCAAATTTTGCGCTCTGTTTTGATTTTCTCTCCCAGTTTGGCCTTGAAACAACTCGGGCATATGGAGAAGAACCCATTTTCTGAAACAGAGAGGCTTAGATAGAGAATTGAAATTATTTTTTTATCTGCTTAGTATCATCTCTCTCTCTCCCTCTCTCTCCTCCCTCTCTCTCTTCCAAGAGAGCTCCAATTTGTCAGAGAAGAGGGAAGAAGACTTGTACAGTTGCCTGTCATATTATTTCTTCTTGGAGAAAGGAGGGACAAGTATCCTCTCCATTACTGTAAAAGATTCCCTTCACTTTACGGTTTGAGATTCGGGCTAGCGCATGGGGGCAGTATTATTGGGCTTGGAGATTCGTGCCAAGTTATAAAGACGGTCTAGATCCGATAACTGTAAAAGATTCTCTATTACGGTACCGGGAGGATGTGAATTCAGAAAGGCGAGGCTTGGATAAATTATTATTACTTTTATATTGTTGGTACTTGATGTACACGTGGCATGATGCTCGTAAAGGGAGGATAGAGATAGAAAAAGAAAACTGTTAGGAATATTTCGAGTTGCTATATCTTTTCAAATAAATTACCAGAAATGGTAATTCCTGGGGTTTGACTAAAGACAATGTATCGTCCCTATCAGTGTATTAAATTCGGTTATATTTTTATTCAGTTGCAATCTAAATAGAAAATTTGTATTCAGTTAAATATGCTATTTTGTATTTTCAACTGTATATTCAGCTGCATATTACTGCATATTTATTTGTATGATACCGCATATTATCACATAATTGTTTATATATATATATATATATAGTGCTTGGCTATTATGCTTATATAAGCATATGCCCACATATGCTTATAACTCATTTTTGCGTTTTCAATGTTCAAATGGTCGATCCGACCGTTCATCTTGTTCTCCATATTAATATGTGCTTGGAGACCAAATTTTACATTTTTCTGAATTTTTTTACTATTTATTAAGCCACTTTGAAAATTGCTGATCATATGGTCCAGAATTTTGTTGCACTGTTTTTACTGTTCATCCGGATCAGCAATTTTCAAAGTGGCTTAATAAATAGTAAAAAAATTCAGAAAAATATAAAATTTGGTCTCCAAGCATATATTAATATAGAGAACAAGATGAACGGTCGGATCGACCATTTGAACATTGAAAATACAAAAATGAGTTATAAGCATATGTGGGCATATGCTTATATAAGCATAGTAGCCAGCACCTATATATATATATATAGGACAGTGCTACGGTGCTACGCGTATATAAGGGCCCTTCGTGCTACAGCTCACTTTTTGAGTTTTCAAAATCCTAACGGTCGATCCGAACCGTTCAACATGATCTCCATATGAATATGTACTTGCAAACCAAATTTTACATTTTTTTGAATTTTTTTACTATTTATTAAGCCATTTTGAAAAAACACTAATTTGTACACAACAGTAAACTTTTCTGGATCATTGGATCAGCGATTTTCAAAGTGGCTTAATAAATAGTAAAACAATTCTAAAAAATGTAAAATTTGGTTTGCAAGTACATATTCATATGGAGATCATGTTGAACGGTTCGGATCGACCGTTAGGATTTTGAAAACTCAAAAAGTGAGCCGTAGCACGGAGGGGCCCTTATATACGCGTAGCATATTAGCCAGATTCTATATATATATATATATATAGAGTAAGGCTACAGTGCTTTGCAAAGTAAACCCACCCCTTTACTTCGGGCCACTTTTTGGATTTTGAAAATTCAAACAACCGATCCGAACCGTTCAACATGTTCTAAATATTGAAATGTGCTTGGAGACCAAATTTTACATTTTTTGGAATTTTTTTACTATTTATTAAGCCACTTTGAAAATCGCTGATCCAACGGTGAACAGTAAAAAACAGTAAAATTTTCTGGACCACCGGATCAGAAACTTTCAAAGTGGCTTAATAAATAGTAAAAAAATTTCAAAAAATGTAAAATTTGGTCTCCAAGCACATTTCAATATTTAGAACATGTTGAACGGTTCGGATAGGTTGTTTGAATTTTCAAAATCTAAAAAGTAGCCCGAAGTAAAGGGGTGGGTTTACTTTGCAAAGCACCGTAGCCTTACTCTATATATATATATATATATGAATTCTCATTTTAAAATCTGCATATATAATTTTGCATAAAAATCTACATAGCGGTGGCCTTCGCATACCGTATAGAAACCGCATTTAAAAACATTAGTTCCTATTATGCCTTGAAAGATGATAATTTTTTATATCTAGAAAATAAATAAATATTTTTAATGAATTAGAAAGATGTCAAAAACTTTTAATAACATAGAAAGAATCACATTAAATCTCAAAAAAGGAATTTTTTTTAAAATTTGTATATTTGATGTAATTCCTTAGCATTAGCATGCCAAAATAACTAGATATTGTGATTATATTTAGAAATAATTATTGTGGCACACTAAAAACTACGTCAAATATGTTATTTCTTAGCGAATTCTCGAAGGAACTGAAAATTTGGTGTTCTTCCTTCCATGTCATCAAAATAATTTCGCCATTTTTAGTTTTTTAAAAATATTTTCTTAAAAAAGAAAAATCGGTAAAGATGAGGCTCGGGAGGGTGTAAATGTAAAATAGGTGTATGTAGAAGATGCATTAGCTTTTCCTTCAATAATAAATTCAAAGAACTGAGGGAGTTGTATGAAAATGTGAGCCAGGTGCTCAAGTTATGTAGTAGCATAACTTGTTTAGAATGAATTAATAAAAGTATTTTATATTTTATAATTTTGCTAATTTTGCTAATTTAACTTGAGAGATTTTTTTTTAACATCCCTTCCCTGCACGTCTATATCTAAACTAATTTATTATAGTCTATTTAATACTTTTATATGCTTACCCAGTATACAAAATATGAAAATAAATTATAATATGCTAACCAAGGTTCTAAATAGCGTTCTATAGTGGCGCTATAACCAGTGGCGGATCCAAGAAGGGTCAGGAGTAGGCAAGTGTCTACTTCTGGATTCGAAATTTTTTTTAGATCCAGTGGTATTTTATACTTGTGTCTACCCCTGGATTTAATTCACGGTCCAGTAGAAGAAAATTGTGCAGAAAAGAAAGTCAGTAAATACTGATTCACGTAAAAGAAAGACAGAAAAAAGAGATGTAGTCCGATTCATTACTCTACTTAGAAGAATCGTTGATTTGTTAGGAGAAAAAAGAGGTTCGCTACTAAGGATATAAATATGTACCGTGCTGTGACTAGTTACCCCGTAACTTGGATTATGTCTCGTGTCGTTACCAAATTTGGAAGGATAGTCATGGCACGTGAATGGTCACAACACGTTAATCACACCGTGACCACATGTGACGTGTCCAAACGTGACCGGTCACATTTGTGACGTTTAACTATTTTTTTTTATAATTAAGTTAGTTTATTTAAGATTCAACATTCGATCAAGATATAACAGTCCTAATTACACATGACCATGTGTCGTGCCGTGACCAAATCTTTTGTGTGACGTGTCTTGTCGTGCCAAATTTTCGAAAGATGGTCATGGCACATAACCGGCACATGTGCCGTGATGGAACCATATCGTGCCGTGACGTATTCGGTCGTGCTGTGAATTTTTTAGATCCCTATCCACTAATTCGCTCTTATTCGTCAGGAGAAAAAAATTATACTTTTGTCAATATTTTGTGCCTATCCCTGACCAAAATCCTGGATCCACCCCTGGCTATAGCGCCGCTATAGCGTTTTCGGACCATAAAAGCTATGGTGATATTGGCGCTATAGCGCGCTATTAGTGTTATAGCGGCGCTATATGGACATAGTACTGTTTTTTCAGCCGTTCCGTTGTGACGCGATAAACACTAATTAAAACTTTGATGCTAACAAATCATTAAAATAAAAAGATGGAGCATTTTTTCTGTTTTGTTTTGCAGCTGAAATTCTATTCCAACTTTTATGAGCACATTATCCAAATATGAAAATTCAACCAAATTTTATTCCATTTAAGATTTGACTTGAACCAGACAGATATATTCACCAACATTCCTCTATGTTTAGTTCAAGATTGACCTGAACCATATGACACATTATTGAAAGTTTAGGCTCAAATAATTGTAATTCTAGATAGAAGAGTTGCAAAGTGTCATGTATACAAAATATGAAAATAAATTATAATTATATGCTAACACAAATCATTAAAATAAAACAGCCTAACAATCTAGATAAATAAAAAGATAGATCATTTTTTCTGTTTTGTTTTGCAGCTGAAATTATATTCCAACTTTTGTTAGCACATTATGCAAATATTTCAACCAAATTTTACTGCATTTAAGATTTGACTTGAACGGTTGAACCAGACAAATATATTCACCAACAGTCCTCTGTAGGGCTGCACAAAAAATTCGTAGTTCATAATTCGATTCGAGTTTGATTCGAAAAAGTTCGTAAAAAATTCAATTTGAAATTGAGTTCATTCGAAATTAATTCAAACCAAACTTAGTTCAAAATTAAATTCAAACCAAACTCAAACTGGACCTAGTTCGTTCGAAATAGGTTCGCAAACCAAACTTAGTTCGAAATTAACTCAAACGTGAACCGTTAATTTTCACTGATAATGAACTTTTATGTTTTATTTAGGATAATATTTGGGTTTGTAATAATTCTACGACTTTGGTGATTGTTTTGTACTTCTATTGATATTTAAATTGTACTTTGAATACTTCGGATATTTGAAAACTTTGGTGATGTTGCTCATGTTGGCTATTTGGAAAACTTTAGATTCTGTGATTGTACTGAACTTTGATTGATTGTACTAAACTTTGGTGTTTGATATAAATTTTGGTATTTGTAATGAACTGTGATATAAACTTTGGTGTACTGTGTAATTATAATTCAGAATGCCTGAGTTTTTATTGAAGTGCTGTAATTTCGAACTATGGCTCAGCCATAAGTCATAACTCGTAAGTCGTAACCAAGTTCTTACAAGTTCGAAATTGAGTTTATAAAAAGTTCGATTCGAAATTGAGTTCGTTCGAAATTAATTCAAACCAAACTGAAACTAGAAGTAAGTTCGATTCAGTTCGGTTCGTTTGCAGCCCTAGTCCTCTATGTTTAATTCAAGATTGGCCTGAACCATATGACACATTATTGAAAGTTTAGTAATGCTCAAATAATTTTAATTCTAGATAGATAGTTACCAAAGTTGACTGAGCGACTATGCCAGCCGCAAAGTGTCATGTATTGGCATCTCGAATTACAATTATTTGTTCTCTCACATGTTGCTTTCTAAAATGAGCTGGATCATTCTCAGAATAAGTTAGGTGTGGCTCATTGCTAGGTGCTAGCTAGCATGCATGGAATTTTAGTTCCATTTTCATTTGTCTAATCAAATGGGCCCCCCCATATTTTGGAGGAATGTTAAACCATGTGGGTTCATCGCTTGTTGGGGAAAGTAACCGGATAATGGGGTATATATTAAAAAAAAAATGGGGGCCTAAACCAATAATAGTGCTATAATAATATTAATATCACTTCAATTTTAACTATATTGTGGCTTTCCTTTTTTTTTTAATTGAGTCTTAATGTTTTTTATATGTTACCGTAAGTCGGTCCGAAAAGTAATGATTTTCTAAAATTTTATATTTTTTACTATTTTTTAAATGAGTAAAAAATCACTTGATCTAAAAATTATGGACCATCTGAAAGTGTAATTTTCTACTTATCTAAAAAATAAATAAAAATTGTGAAAAGTATATATATATAAAATTTGATTTCTTAATACATTTTTCATATAAAGACCATATTGAACAGTTCAGATTAACTATTTAAATTTTAAAAAAATCAAAATATAAATTCATAGCACAGAGTCACAGACTCTGCACTTTGTAAAATACCATAGCCTCACTCTTTATTTGTAGCTCTTATTTTTTATGTTCACATGGCAGATTATAATCTGAGGAGCAAAGAAACGGTTCTAGTAAACCAATCATCAAGTGTGCTTGATATTAAATAAATATTTAAGAGAAATTTTAAATATACCCCATCATAGCTTATTAATTTAGATATTTTCTCATCAAAATTTCAAATTTTGTTATATTTCCATCTAAATTCACTTAATTTATTAATATCTCCATTTCCATTTCCCATCAAAATAAAGATTAATATTGATAAATAGAAAAAATATGACAACTTTCTCCTTATTTCAAAATAGTGTATTCGTACGAGTGCGTATCCTCTTAAATATCTCAATTTTTTTTTCAAGGTTGGTAGCTATAAAGCTCCAACAATTTGATCTCAACTTTCTCTTTATCTCAATTTTTGTGTGACCAATGTGTACGGTGTCTATTCGGGGATAACGTAGAGGGCCAATATTATTTATGTTTTGAAATTCGTGCAGTACGTATTTGAGGATCCGACTCTGCTGTTTTTTTTTTATAAAAACAGGGTTCTGCTTTTCTGATTCCAACCATTCAAAATTTATCATTCACGTATCTCGATAAAGAAACTTTTTCATGCACAAATCTCAATAAATTTGAATGATTGGGATCAAAAAAGCAGAATTCTGTTTTTCTCCAAGAAAAGCAGCAGACTCTATTCTCGTATTTGAACGATTGAGATTTTTCAGAAAAAACGCTCAAAGTTTGAGATATATCAGAGGATGCGAATTCTATTCGTACCCCTTTCCCTTTTTTGTTTTGGATTGTTCACTAAAAGTTTGCATCATGATAATCATCAACTCTAAACACCTGGAGATTTAGGATTCTGAAACAAGTGAATTTGGAGCAAAGTTAGGATGTGATGTGTTTATTAAGAGGATTTGTATCAAGAGGATTTGGTGAGTACAACTTTAAAAGTATATTGAATTGATTTTAAATGACGGATCTAAACTGTTGAAATCCATTTACTTTTATGAGTGATGCATGTACATGCAAAATTTTGAAAGTTTCAAATTCATTTAGTTAGATCAAGCGGTTAAAAAAATAATGAAAAACGGATACATAAAGCAACTTATAAAATAACTTATAAAATGTTCATTTTTCTTACCGCTTGATCTTGTACTAAATGAATTTGAAACTTCCAAAAAAATTCATGTACATGCATCACTCATGAAGTAGATGGACATCAATGATTTGGATTCGTCATTTGAAGCCAATCCAATAGACTTTTGAAGTTGTACTCACTAAACTCTCTTGATAAGCACATTACACCCTAGCTTTGCTCGTAAATTTGTATGAGAAAGTAACTAATTTTGAAATGTTAATGGAGAAATATCTAAATTAAGAAGTTATGATGGGCATATATCTAAATTTCTCAAAATTTAAAAGGGGATATATGCTAATTGGTCATGTGAATGACATTATAGGCACCCAACTCTGGTGAGGTCAAATGGTAGTTGAAATGCCACATTCATAAATAATATTAATGTATATCCTTCAAATCATGTGATAGACACCCCATTTAATTTATTCACCACTATATTTATTCCCGTCACATATATCACATAACAAAATTCCAAGAAGTTGAATTTATAGGATACTAAACACAAATGCGCTTTAAGGAACTCTTTGTATGGTCTGTCCCTTATTAATTAGACAGAGGTCATGTGCATGAATGACAAATGAGGCAATTAAATGAACAGGGCAGCTAATATTGACTCATCAACAAATTAGCATTCGAATTTCCTGCGGTTGGTATGTACATACTTCAATCCAATGTATAGGTGTACCCATTAGTTAAAATTCTGAAAAAGAATGAGAACCGATACACAAATGCAAACAACAACAGTCAAACACCAGATGATGGTCATAGTGACAACTTAATTGTTCGGGAAAGGTTCGGCGAGATTAGAAATTAGTAATTCGGATATAATTCGGGAATGAATCGGTACAACAAGGAAAAAAAAAGAAAAAAACCAAAAACAACCCTAAAAAAAATTCACGTTTTTTGCGTTTTATCGCGAATAATTCATAATTTGCGTTTTATACCCGTTTTATTCGCGAATAAAATGTATTATACATTTTTTTGTGTTTTAAACAGAGTTCGGTTCGGTAACGTCAAAAAAACATTTAATACGTGAATAAAACACGAATATATCGCGAGTGCTGTCACTACGATGATGGTTACGATCTACATAAATTAATTGCTAGTACCGCCTCACAAGATCCAGTGTTCATTTTAGACTCACAATTAACTGGATCAGCCCAATTTCTGTTGTCTTGCAAATTGCAATGCCTAAAGAGGCCTGAAATTAATAGCTTGTTGTACCGGGCCTTGCTATGATTGTTGATCCAGTAGGAACAAGAATTCCATTGGTTTTGTAAAACAGAAACAAAGCTATTGACATGTTTTTATCCCAGCCATTTTGGTGAATTGGGATGGTGTCGTTTATGGGCAGGTGAGGTGATCCTTCCCGTGCATCTCCCAAAAGCGTGTCGCACAGCCGCACAGGTGATACCTTCCCGTGCATCATTTAATATCTAAGACAATTTTAGATGTTGTTTTTAATGGACTTATATATTTCTTCATCTTCCCTTGCAATATATTCAGACAGTTGTATTTATGGTAACGGATGATATAGTGCTGGTTAAATTACCTAAACATGCGTTAAGAATATTTAACTAAATCTTGTTTATGTAATTAAGACATGTGTTAACAAGATTTAGTTAAATTACCTGAAATACCCTATATATATATATATCGATTTTATCAGAAAATCAGCTTTTCAATCTCCAGCATCAATTGCCTAACTTTGTCTTAATCCATGAAGCGGCTCAAAACTACAATAAACCTAATCTATGTCTACTATAAAGCAAATTTGTATTGAAATAGAAGGTATTATAAAGAGTAGGAGGAATAGGGTCATTCTTATTACATAATTTTTTTTTCCTCATAGGTTACCAGTATAGTAATAGACCTGATATCTACAGAAATAGTAGACCAAAACACAAACTAAAAGAAACATTGGCAATAGACCACCAGCTTTCATTCATCTCAGCAAAAATAGAAGCAAACTAAGAAACAATTAGGTCGTCGTCACAGGTTCCTTGCAATTTACTGACAAGGTCGGGTGAGTTGACAATTGATCTACTATTTCTGTAGGAGAACGGAGGAGGTCCGATATATATATATAGGGTTCAATGAGCATGGATTAAAACAAGGTCTGAAAAACCCTAAACCCTAAACCCTAAACCCTAAGCCCATCGGACCTACTTTTAGGTTCAATGAGCATGATGACCGTCCGATCTAATTTAAGATTTGTGCGCAAGAAAATTGAAACAGACACGCACGAAGTTTAAAGCGTTTTGCACGAATCTTAAAGCAAATCGACGATGATTAAACCCATCGAACCAAAGTGTTTCTGTAGAGATCAAGTCTATTGACAATTGGTTTAAATATAACTAAATCTTGTTTAAATTTTAGGTGTTGGCCGGGAAAGTCACGTCTCCTTTTGCAATTTACTGACAAGTAGTTCCAGCCTGTGCATGACAGCGGTTGTGCTAGATCTATTAATATGAATCCATTTATCCAATGTCATACATTTAATTTTCATTTTTTGATGCTATAGATAAAAGTTTCGGAATAATAGGTTAGTACAAGTGCACAGCACATATTTTCCTTTCAAAAGAAAAATCACTCTATTTTATGGTGATCTAGAAAATAGAGTAGAATATATACGGTATCAAAACCGGTATGGAGGCACCACACCACTACTCTTTTTATCTTCAAAAGATGAGATAAGGAGTAAAAAGGAACTGAAAGATTAAAACTAAATAAAGAAAAGAGTAACCTGTGACGTAATTGCCTCCTAAATTCAAAGTTGCTTATCCGGTAAAGAAATTACCTCAAGAAAAATTTGTGTTGTCACCCTGACCCGGTGGTATCACCTCAAGCCGTATTTTACTGCCACACCGCACCTAAATTCAAAGGCTATATATGTCATTCCCTTAGAAGGAAATAATGGGACAAAGGTAGAAACTAAAAAGTCGTTTTCTCTTGATGTAATTGATTTACCGAAAAGCATTTTTTTAGAATAACTTTTCTCCTTTAGATCCTCTATTGACAACTTTGATGAGTGGGGATTGAAAATTTGAGAAATATAATTTATTATTCTCAAATGATCTTAATCTTTCCTTGATCATCAGAAGCCAAATAAATGGAACAAAACTATTAGGCCTACTAGTAAAATCTGACCAAGAGTGGAGAAACTTCGAATTAAAATTTTCATTTTGGTATCAGTTACAAAAATGGTTCAGTTCATAAGACAAAATGCATCTCTCTTGCATTATTATTATTATTTTTTTTAAGAATCTTCTAATCCTCCCAATTTTTTCCACGTAATTGCCTCCTAAATTAAATCTGACTAGTCTTCTCTTGACACATGAAAACAACATAGCAAAATATTTTTGTTAGAAGTAGGCAAATGCAAAAGAATGTCTTCAGATGAGGTCAAATGGTGGTTGAAATGCCCCTTTCACAATTTCAAGCCTATCTCCATCAATTCATGTGATGGATACTCTATTATATTAAATTTATCACTCTTTTATACATTTCACATTACAAAATTCCAAGAAATTGAAATTACAAGGCTGGCCTCAAACTGTCCCTGATTGCTTGGACAGAGGTCTTGCATGACAAATGGGGCAATTAATTGAACTGGATGACATCAATAAATTAGCACTGGAATTTCCTCGGGTTGATATGGATGCACAACCATATTTAGTGTTCACTGACGTTGGCCCAGTACTAAAAAAAATCTGAAATAAAAAAGTGAGGACCTCTGAGCAAACAGATTTTTTTTTCCCAAAAATTAGGTAACAATTATGGAGATAAACAGTATATCGTTGGTCTCGTGAAAAAACAAGTATAGAATTATAGAAACAGGTACGCTTTATGCAAAGTGCAAACAAACACAGCCAAACTGAGTTACCGGATATTGGCTACTTGTACATAGATGTAAATTCGCACCGTGTCATGACTAAGTCAGATTTTTACATGTCGTCATCAAATTCGGAGAGACAATCATGTCATCACCTCATGTGTCGTGACCAAACGTCAAACATGACCAGTAACATTTAATTAAGTTAGTTTATTCAAATTTTACCATTTAATTAAGATCTAACGGTCCTCATCACGCATGACTCGCATGACCACTTGTTATGTTGTGCCGTACTAATTTTCTAAAGAATAATCACGACATGAGATACATAAGTCACAGCACGTGACCGACACAAGTGCCGTGCCGTGAAGTATCCAATCGGCCTTTTAACATCCCTGCTTCTACACAAATTGACGCAAATTCAGCGTCTCTTTGACGCAAATTCTTTTATCCCGGCCCAATATCTCCCTATCTCTCTCTCTCTCTTGCACTGCCTAAAGAGGCCTGAAAAATTAAAACCTTGTAGCGGCCTAATACCGACATTTTAGGTACCCCAAACTCAAAGATATGTCGGACTCAATTGGATTTCATGCAAGGTCATACCGGTTTCTACTATTGTATGTTTGGTACCCCGTTTTCCGGTACTAAATCCCATTGTATGTCACAAATAAATAAAAGAAATTTTTCATCGATATTTTTTGCAACATTTTTTGCACTGTTTTGCTACGCAAAAAATAATCGAATTTTCACCTCAAATAGCATACAAGGGGGAAAAAATAATTTAACAAATAAACAATACTTCTCTATCTAAAAACAAATTCAAAAAGGCTATTAAATAACTTCTACTCCCGTAGATATTCCATTGCTTTTGATAAAACAGGAGCAAACCTATTCACATCAATTCTCACATCCTGTTTTCCCAGGTAGTATTCTGCAACTTTTTCCCACCCGCTTCGGTGAATTGAAGCCGGGTCCTTTATGACCTGGTGATCTTTCCCGAGCATCTCCATAAGTGTACTTTCCTCTACCGTGATTCGGTACTCGATGTACTTGAGCTTCATATCCTCCGCCGGATCCCCAAAATCAATCTTGCACATTTCTTCGATGTTACCATACGGCACTATTTGTATGAAAACCGCATTCGTCGGGAGATAAATGCAATTTGTTAGCCCGGCACCGTGCACGCCCATCAGCACATCAGCCGTGTTCACTTCCTTTGCAAATTCACCTACGTTGACATTGAACGGGGGATCTCCTATTACAACCTCAAACCCTAATCTCTCCCCTAGTTGAATTACATCTTGCAAATTCACGATTTTTCGCGGGTGACGCCGAGATATGATCATGAGCCTTGGCCTAGCGCCGGGGTTATCACGCAGACTAATCGGAGCATCTCGCGGCAAGCCATTAATGGATCTCATGAACTTTGTAAAATTGACCATGGAATATCCCTCGGGAGAGAGAGAAGGAATAATGCTAAACTCCTTGTGCATCTTTATTCCGACACGCACGTGTGGGTAGCACCGCACTTGATCATCCTTGTCGAAATCAATGATGTCATACCGTGATAACTTTTGAAAAACCTTATTGTACTTGCCAATGTACCATCCCTGAATGTTGGTCACAAGGAACTGAACTTCGCCGTCAAATTTACGCGATGCCAGATAAAGAGGGACCAAAATATCAGTGTGATCATGCCAATAATTACCGGTAATCCCTCCTAGTGCAAACACTAATGCCGGCATGCTATTCTTTATGGTACAAGGTGGTGCTTGTTCGGGACTACCAAGTTGCTTTATATTAACTTTTTTTATACCCTCCATGTGTTTGCGCGAGTAAGGTCTGATTTTCCATTCATGCGGTTCGGGATTTCCCATTGGATTTTGAGGAACAAGTAGAATTGATGAAGTGACCCCATGTGTGCGCACAGTCTCCATATATGTCGCATGTGTCAGAGTTCGGCGATTGCGTGTCACATATCACTTTCGCTTCATGAACTGGGTTAAGAGTTTCTACATGAAAGCAATGAAAGATACTTTGCATTTAGATTATAAAAAAATAACATTGAATTATTTGGAGAGAGGAACCAAAGAGAATAATGTCACAAGGTAGCAAATTAATGCTTTGTTCTTTCTGATTTGTAACTGCTCCATTTAACAAGTTGTGTTGTGTTGTAATACTTTTTTCGAGATTGATACCTAACCTTTCAACAATTATGGACAGATGTGCATTGGGACTTTTTTTACAATTTCTTAAAGGAACTTATTTCTCTTTAAAAATAATAATTACATTATTACCAAATGCCTTGAAATCCTCTTCTTTAATTGTTGAAGGGGTGGAATCACTGACTGGGGGCCTCTCATTTGCCTTCACTTGTTCTTGATTTGTAGAAGGTGTTGATTCTTCCTTCACTGGGTCCACCTTTTCAGTTGTATCCTTTGTTTTCCTCTTATCCTCTGAAATCAAAGCAGAGATATCAAAATTTCTAGTAAAAAATTGACTATGAACACAATCCAGAACATTGACAATCATGTAATTTATGAATTAATTGCAAAAAAATTCAGATGCAACACTTTGGATTAACACAATTCCGATGAACATTTTGCTGGTTGATGCAATTTTTACTGCTACATTATTTTTGATATTTTGAGATATATAAGAAAAAATCAATTTAAATATTTGTATTTCTATTACCTAATTTGGGAGGAGTTTTCTCCTCCTGTTTTGCTACAGGATTCACAGGGCTGGCTTCTAGCACGGCATTTGGCAACGATTGAGAAACCGCTACAAATTTTGTAAAAGAAAAACAAAAGAGTTAGAATTTTGAAAATTTATTTGGTCTGCTAGTCTGGAAAGAAAATTCATGACTATACAAGAAATGTAAATTTTACCACCTCTGTTCAGAAATTAATAATACAAAAACAATAAAACAAATAAAAAATAAATGGTTGATTTCTAGGATCAAGAGCCACTTCTCTTGACTTCTCTAGACCCAATTTCAAAAAATTCGTTCATTTCTTCAAAGAAATTTTTTTTTTTAATAAAGATTGGAGGTCAAGCCATCAAACTATTTAATATCCTTGTTATTACAACAAAGGATTTCCCCCATCCGGATTTCAAACTCATGACCTCTTACATGGGTCAGTCACGCTACCATTGCGCCACGGATCCGGTTACATCAGAAGGTTACATCAGATGGGGGAAATCCCTAAACTCTTAAACACGCAACGTTCTGATCTGGAGTCAATCGCGCTACCATTGCGCCACGGATCCGGTTATCTTATTTTAGTTAAGAGTTGACAACAAAAATGATTCCAAATCTCCCCAAAGAGTATGAAAACAATTCTCTAATATTGGTTCTTGTTTTTGGTCCTGTACTATCAATTGAATTAGCCTAATTAATTATGCGTGTACAAATTCTAAAATTTTCAGAAACAAAAAGAGAAAATCTTCTAGAAACAAAAAGAAGAGAGAGAAAGGGAAAAGAAGGGGGTGTAATTACCATTAGGAGCTCTGATTGCAAATTGTTCAGAGAGAGTAAAATAGGTCAAAAGCACAAGAAAGAAACCAAGAAAGAATCCAACACCAAGGTATTTCTGGTATATATTCTTCAAGGATTTCATAACCTTTACTTCTCCCATGCTGATCTCTATCTCTCTCTCTGCCTCTTTCTATCACTTCTCTCAATTATTGTGTATTTATGTGCATATTTTGCTTCTTCTCTCTCTCTCTCTCTCTCTAGGATATGAAAAGAGGAGAAAGTTCAAAGAAGGAACTCATGCATGCACATATGTTCGGTGGCATCCTGTTGTATTTTTCTTCATATAATATATTTTTGCCCAGTCAAAGAGTTCTCCTAATCATGTATTTGAAATTGTCCGTTTCTCTCTCTCTACCATCTCCCTCTCTAATTCTTTCATCTAACCATTAAATCAGAGATATATTGAATTTGTATGTAAGAAATGGACCGAGTAATTAACCCGTTATGAAGCAATCAGCATATATCATTCATACTTTATATTCATTTACGGCATGTTCGGTTACTCTCAAAAAATTACTGTTCATGTGGGAAAAAAAAAAAAATTTCCACGTAAACAGTAATTTTCAGTTTAAATTTTTTTTGATCCCACACCCATACTCATTTCCTAGAGGGTGCTAAACAAGCTTAATATTTCCCTAGTAATGAACAATAAAACAAAGTACTACTAATTCTGATTTCTTCGCTGATAGTTAAACATTGGAATGGACCCAGTCTAACAAATCAAACTCAAAATTATTTTCCCATTAAAGGAGTTTCCTCCTTGTACGGCTCTAGTTAGTGCAGCCAACCATGTGGCAGTGGTAGTATTGTACTCTTGAGTCATGACAAGAGACGAGATTTTCAAATAGTGTTAGTATTATATCCGAATTTATATTCTTTTCTCACATATTTTTAATTTGACGAATTATATCTACGAACAACACAATATTTATCCATAATATTTTGAAATTTACGAAGTTTCCCAACTATTTTTACAATATATTAATTGAATTATATAAAACCAAACTATTTTCAATTATACTTGTAATATATCCAAATTACTTAATTTAGACATTTCCCGAATTATTCATGAGTTCAGACTTTGTCAAGCAGTGCTTTTAAAATTAACATTGAAAACGAATTCCAGCAATAAATTTTAAAAATAATGTTTTATTCTAATAATTTAAAAATGAAGCTTGTTTATTTTAAAGCTGCTAATGGAAATGTAACATTTTCTTTCATGATGATGAATAAACAAATGTTAATGTAGAAATATTATAGTTGATTAGTCAATTGTTATAAGTTTAAATAGTAAAACCCTTATTCCAAGTATTATATAAAAAAGGAAATTATATATAACCGATTATTTATGTGCACTACCATCATTAACAAAATTATTATCCCTGTGACCTCACCATGGATTACTTGCACGGTTGTACAACCACACTAGAAACAACATTAGAGGGGGCCACACAAGAACTGAGTGGTCCATTCAAGACGGGTGTATTTCGTTTGTTTTTTAATAAAGAAACTATTTTCAAAGATGTGATACTAAAAGCACAACTCAATATTTGAATTTTTTTTATAAAAAAAATAGGGTACTTATTCCTTTTAAGTCAAATTTTTAACAGTTATCACATGGTGGTAGGGGTAATCACCAGAAATAATACTATTTTATTGCATGTTGTAGCCATCTTATTCCTTGAAATATTATTAATATTTTTATTGAAATTGACATGCCAAATCTACCCTCCCCTCTAACCTAACCGTAAAAACCTACATTTAATTAATAAAAATAGACTATAATTACTACTTGCTCATATAGGATTTTGCATTGAAATTACAAAGAACTCTAAATTAAAATCTCTTTTTAACCACCTCTTACACAATTACTGGGCGAGGCATCCTTTCAAGTTATGGGAGTCAAATCTCGAAAATTTTGTATGAGAATCAATCATATAAAAATTTTACAAAATTATAGGAATTAATTTTATTGTTTTCATAGCATTTACTTTCAAATTATATAACAAAATCTGATAAAGTATAAAGATTTTAAAAATAAAGGAGAATTAATTGATCTCATTCACTGTGAGTAGCTCGCCTAAGTACAGATACGTACTGCATTTGCCAATTGCCAAACATACATAAAAGTACATCAAACTTAAAAAGACTCCCAAAAAGATTCTTTTTTTCCACCTTTTTAATAAATTATAAATTGGTTTATGGTTTCTTTCCGTCCCTAGATACTACATGGTAACATGGTATTAGGAATTTAATAAAATATAAAGTGCTTTTCGTTGAACCAAGGAGAGAACGAACACATGCACCTGCTATATTAATTTGGGGAAACTCGAGGATACCAAGATAAATCACTTTACAGAAAGTATAATTGTTAGGACATTATACGGATGGCCCCTCATTAAAATTGGTAATATCCAAGAATTATATTGAAAAGAGAGGTCTCCTTTATACTCCTAATTATAGATAGCACTCTCCAAATTATTTTTTGGAATTTAAACAGTATTTTTTTAAGATCTAAATGTAAATGTTCATTTACTAACAGTGCAACCTTTTCAATTTCATCATTGGAGCAGTTATACATTCCACCAAAAAATAAAAAAATATACCAAAAAAAGGAAAAACTATTCACTTGAGAAGTTCAAGTGCTTTTAACAGTGTTGGTGCAAATCTATCTAAATTGACTCTCATATCTTGTTTGCCAAGGTAATACTCTGCCACTTTATCCCATCCTTGTTGGTGAATTGAAATTGGATCCTTTATTACAGGATGATCTTTCCCCAACATCTCCATCAGTGTACTCTCCTCAGCACTTATGCTGTACTCTAGGTATTTCAGATTCATATCTACAATCGGGTCCCCGAAATCGACCTTCGCCATATGCTCTAGGTTACCATATGGTACCACCTGGATGACGATGGCATTTGTCGGGAGAAATACGCTATTTGTCAATCCAGCACCATGCCCACCCAACAATACGTCGAATGAATTAACTGTTTTCGCAAATTCAGCGAGACCCAAGTTGAATTTTGGGTCTGAAACAACAGTTTCAAACCCTAGTTTCTCGGCCAATAGGGCAATCTCAGGTGTGTTATTGAACTTTCTGTAGTTAGTTCTATTTATTATCATTAGTCTCGGTTTTGCACCTGGATTTTGACTAAGTTTGATCGGATGATCCCTTTCCAAATGGAAAGTAGACCTAAGAAATTTTGTAAAGTCAACCATTGAATACCCATTAGGTGCTCTTGATGGATCAATACTGAATTCCTTGTGCATTTCCAACCCAACCAATACGCGAGGAAAGCACCTCACTTGGTTATCCTTGTCAAAATCAATTATTTCATAGCGTGACAATGCTCTGATGATCTTTTCATACTTGCCTAACCACCATGGCTGTATGTTGGTTACCAAAAACTGAACCTTTCGGTCAAATTGACGGGAGGCTATGAACAGTGGGACCAGAACATCAGTGAAATCATGCCAATAATTTCCTATCAGCCCGCCCAATGCAAACACTAAAGCGGGGTACTTGTTGTTTACGGTGCAAGGAGGTGCTTCTTGCGGGCCGTTTAACTGTTTAACTATGACTTTTTTTATGGACTCCATGTGTTTGCGTGAATACGGTCGAATTTTCCACTCTTGTGGCGCATTTCCTCCGGTTGAAAATTTTGGTACAATTAGTACCGTAGATGAGATACCATGGGTCCGAATGTCACCCTTTTGTGTGTCGCAGGTGTCAGAGAGAGGGCTTTGTGTGTTGCATATTGGTATAGTTGTAGGAGATTGTTCGAAATTTTCAAATTTTCCACCTATAGGAACAAAACAGAGCCTCAGTGAAGTCACAAAAAGGATCACACTGAAAAATATTGGAAAGGAAAATGAAAAAAAAAAAAACTGGAATGCTTTTAGTTGAATAATTAAATCATGTACGTATAATGTTGGATTCGACCAATAAAAGTTCAAAAGATGTAGCTAAACTTTTTAATATCTGATAAATGGCATGAACTATTTATCTGTGATTTTAATTATTTT
This sequence comes from Carex parvula, assembly GCA_025461045.1. Lineage (NCBI taxonomy): Eukaryota > Viridiplantae > Streptophyta > Magnoliopsida > Poales > Cyperaceae > Carex > Carex parvula. The sequence goes on along the minus strand of JAJGRW010001058.1, from coordinate 111,948 downwards.
GAAATTATTTGAGAGGAGCTGATCATAACTGAAATTAAAGGGGAATAACAATACCAGAATTATCGGAATTAGGTGCATCCTTCTTCTCTGTTTCTGGAATAGGAACAAGGGTTGCATGATCTTGCACCTTCTCTGTTTCATCTATGTTTTTGAGTGTTCATTTGTTCTATCATTCCCTTAAAAGGACATATAACTGAAAGTTAGGATCAAGAGAGAATTTTCAAGAAAAACCATTAAAAAATTAAACAGTATCAAACTTAGTTGCTTAATGACATAACTATCATACTATAAAATCAGGGGGGGTACTAGGATTCGACCATTTTATACGCGAATTATTCATGATTTCTCAAGAGATTAATCGCAACAATTCTTTTGTTAGGTGCCCCAGAATTGGTCAACAAATTGAAATTACAGGATAATTGAAGTTTTCTAAATAACACAAACTTTAGGATCAAAATTGAAAATAAATACACAACTAGTTGTATTACCAGAATTCTTCACATGATGCTCAGCCTCTGGAAATTTTTCTTTTGTGAATTGACCATCCTTCGTAGTATTCTCTACAGACAATTATAAAAATTTAAAATCATACATTGTTTTATAAAAATAAAAATAAAATCATACATAGAAGAGTTATAACATTAGCAACAGCTCCAAATTCAAGTTACCAGGTATTGTAGATGTAGCATCCTTCAAGGGATTCGATTGAGTTACACGTGTAGTCAGCGAATGCGAAAAAACTAAGACAAACAATAAATTGTATCAATACACTCTAATTATATTATTGCATTCTCTCAAAGTTATATAGAGAAAAAAATTGAAGTAATATACCCTAAATATTTTCTAAAACTAGTAACAAAAAGTTCCATTTTTCTTGCCCACTTGGTGATACAAGCATACACTTTTTCTTTAATGGTTCGATAGTTTAGAGAGAGATAGAGCAATCAAGAGAGAGAGAGGAGAAATTTACCAAATTGATCGGAGACAGTATATGTTATCAAAACGAAGAAAAAACCTAGTAAAAATGGAACTGCTAAGCTGCTCTGTAACAAAGCCTTTGTTAAATTCTTCATCATCTTCAACTCCCCCATCTCTCTCTTGTCTCTCTCCTCTCTCTCTCTCTCTATGATATTTCTTTGCTCGTAGACAAACAGAGCATCACCTCTTTCCCATGGAAACAGAGACCGCTTTCCGAGACAAAGTCTCACATTGAGCAAGCTTTGTTTATAGTCTCTCTCCCTCTCTCTCTCTCTCTCTGTAGAAACAAAGATCCTCTCTGTTCCTGGATTAAACTTGGGCCACTCTTTATTCTGAGAATGACACGTCAGTCCAATATAAAAGAAGAATTGAGTTAGCGGGTTGGATATCAGAATGAAATATTCTTCTTTTTTAATTAAGTTTCGAATCATAATCTTTTGCATCAGAAAACATGTACATTCATCACTAAATCAAAGGTTAGTTTTGAAACAAAATTTTTATGAATTTAAATAGTTGAATAGTTTGATCTGAATGAGATGTGAATTGTTGATTTTAACTTGACACAAATCTCAAAACAAAACTCATTATTCTAATTGATCCAACTGTAAGTATTCTACTCGATCCGAGAGGATACTCACTTACCCTTCATTTTTACTAAACAAATGTTTAATGCATGCGCTTAATATCTGGGTTAATGGTTGTCTCCATTTAGTCTCACTGGAGAAATTTTTTTTTTTTTGACAGATGCCCGTAGGTAGAAACCGTAATGTTGCGTGGATGTTGCAAACTAAGCGTAAGGTATAGCCGCCAAGGTTAAAGTTGTATTCGCATTTATTGCATGTGATTGCAGATTTTATTATTATTAATTATGGACCGTCCGATAAAATCTATTGATTTAATATCTGTACTTTACAGAGGGTTATATAAATTAAAATATCTGATGATTTATACTATACTCTCTAGGAGTGTCAATGATACATTATTAGCCGTTTATCCTACTTTTACTGTATTCGATATGACTGGTATGAATAAAGTTTTTTTTTTTAAATTAGATATAAGTATGGATAAAGATTTTTTTTTTCACTAGCTAACCGTAAGGATACGGATAAATATTATTTCGTACTCATTACTCTATATGATAATTATATAAAATAAAATTATATAATAATGTTTGAGCAATAATTAATAATAGTAAAATTTATTTGTGTGATATTTTATATGATAATATTTGAGCAATAATAACTAATGTACTTTTGGTATTTAATGTATGTTTTTTGTTATAAGAAAAATGTTAAACATAATTAAATTTATTCGAAGAGATATTCTTATTTTTAAATTCACTTGTTTTATAAAAAACAATTTATTTGAAATTGATTGCACATTTGTATTAGTAATGTGATTGCATATGTGTGAAATGAATTAGTTTTGATGTTCTATTTGTAAAATATAATAAAATTAATTATTATATTAGTATTGTTTGTTATTCACCCGCTACCGTTTCGTTATCCGTTAATTTTAATGGATAATGATAGAATAAGGTAAAGTCAATTTTTAATAGATAATATCAATTCTTAGTGGGTATAGGTATGAAAATACTTTCACCCTATTCATATTGTATCCATTATTGCTCTCTTTTCTCTCTTTTTTTTTCTTTTTTTTTTTTAGAGTTAGCAGCTAGAAACTTTTTGTAAATATAAAAATTATATTAAAATAATATGGACGGATTACCACTCTATTTCATCCCTAAAAGAAATCGAAGAAACTATTGATCCCACGTTAATGACTTTCTCCCTACGTCATAGAAGATCCAGTTCACAAATGTCTAAGTCTTTAGAGGACTGTTCGGAAACAAGGGTTTGAGGCTTTATTCGCTTCCTTTAGTTTTTGTAGTCATTTAATTCTACTGAATACCGGTTTTCTAGCACAGATTAAGATCACCTCCTTAAGTCTCTTTTTATCTAGATCTTAATCCTCTGTCGGACTTTAAGGCACATATACTCCTTCCTTTAGCTTTCTTAGTTTTTACCCACAGATTAAGACAACCGAATATTAATTTCTTAGCGCTCTTAAGCTCTTAATCCTCCACTCTTAATCTTTTGTTGCCGAACGACTTCAGAGGCTGGAACAGTGGAACTTCATCCACGTCAGAAGAAACTCATGTATGTGATGAATGGTTTCGGATCAACGTTTTTTTTAGTTTCTTTAAAAGGAGCCGAATTTTTTTCCTACAGGATCGCAATAGGTGTAATATGTCCAATTGTCTATATTATTTAAATATAATTTTTATAATTAAAAATTATCGCTATGGCCTATGGGGCTAGGGCTATGGAATAACTAACAAGGGTCGCATGTGGTCGGATGAACTGGGAATTCCATTATTCGCCCTTTGAAATAGTTCCAAATTGATTTTTGGTTAATAATTCCAAAAATAATGACTCAAAAAGATATATTATTATTCTGTTGAGGTGTCAGGCTTACGTGTTGGGTCTGCTAAGTAAATGCCATAAGGTGTCATTTTCTCTAAAAAGTTAGTTGTATGCTTCTTAAAAAGTAGGAGAGCAAACTACTTAACTGTTAATATTTACGGGAGAATTTCTATTTAAATTTGAAATATATTTTCTTTTGTCACTTTTTCTGATCTTTAATTGAAAATCACATATAGTTTTATGTATAATGTTATTTCTTCAATCATTAATTTATGCTTACAACTGAAATCAACTTGACACGTTTGTAATTGAGAAGCTAATAATATTTTATTAATATTAAAATACTTGGTTTGTATTTTATATATTCAAGAACCATAATTAAATTAAAATATACATAAACTTATAAACGTAGAATAAAAGTAATTAAGTTACAAAAAGTTTGTTGATAGTAGGAAACCAAGAACATTAAAAGGAGGAGGAAATATTCAAAATGGGTTGTTGATTTGGTGGTCCAACTATCAACAAATAAATTGAATGCGGAACTCAAATTATGCTGAAATTTTTAATTATATCTTTTTAAAAAAAAAAATAAACCAAAACACTCTTAAATCTGAGTTTTTCCAAAACTACCCAGACTACAGAACATCGGTGCGGCCCCTGGACCGCCCAAAGGTTCTGCGGCCCCTTTTTTTCAAAATTCTTGTCCAGGAGAGAGAAATTAATTTCTCACTCTCACCCAGTCTCTCTCCTGGACAACAGCTGATCTGTAAATATTTTTTTTTTTTCAATTTTTTTATTTTTCAGTAGGTTAATAATTAATTTAGTTAATTTTTAATTTTAGGTTTCTTGTGTATTGGATTCAAAATGGCTCTAATGGTATCCATTTATACTGGTGGTAATGTTTTAACAGGTCCTAATGGGGTTTATTATAGTATTGGACCTGTTACTATGATTCTGGTATTGTCGGGTACTGATTATGTGGCTTCTTTATTGTACTCGTGAGAACATTAACATTATATTGTTTTATTGTTGGCTTCTTTATATTTATTTTTAGATTATTATGGCTCATTTATATTTATTATTATGGCTTCTTTATATTTACTCCGACAAACGAAAAAAAAAATTCAGATTGAAAGACATTTAAAACAAAAACCAAAATAAATAAAACAATTTTAAAAACAAAACTCTAACCAAATAAAAAACCTTTCTGAAAAAAAAAAATTGGGGCCGCAGGAGCATTGTTCGGCCCTCTGGCTGGAGCCGCACCGGTGTTCTGCGGCCTGGATAGTTCTAGAAAAACTCAGATTTGAAGATGTTTTGGTTTACTTTTTCTTTAAAGATGGTATAATTAAACATTTCGGCAAATTATGACCACTTCCACCTTTGACCCATTGCATCCGGACTCAGATTGAAGATGTTTTGATTTATTTTTTCTGTAAAGATGGTATAATTAAACATTTCGGCAAATTATGACCACTTCCACCTTTGACCCATTGCATCCGGGCAATTAATGACTCTAACATGCAATTTGCTTTCCTGACATCACCACCTTAATGAAACATGTACTTTGCTTTTTATAAAATTCGAGTAGTTTGTTTATTTTTGTTCAATTTTTCTTTTTCATGAAACAAAGGTATTCATGTTATTTTGTTTTTATATCTATCTGATTTTTTTTTTTTTGTGTTTACACATTCAAATTGCTTCTATCTCCTATTTTTTTTGTATAAAAAAAAAAGATATCTATGCTCTATCAGATTAATATTTTATTGGATGGTTCACAAAATTTGCAAGTGTAATGCTCAAAGATAGAGATAGTATGAATATAACATTTGGAGATGGCTGCTTGGGGGGTCCTTTTCAAAATGTTCAAACAAATGTGACCATTTCACTTGATGTATAGGGGCGACCCTTTTTGTACTATTTGCTATTGTTTGGATTTGGAATAAGTGGGCTTATAATAATTTTTAAATTAAAAATATGAAAATATAAAGCTACCGTGTTAGAGTAGAACTAGGGTGTTCTTAAGCTCACCAAGTCTCTTTGTGAGCTTAACTCAAAAACCTATCGAATTAGTTTCAAGTGACACATCTAAATTATTGAAACCGATCTACTTCATGAGTGATGAGTTTACATGTCAAATTTATAAATTTTCAAACTAATTTAGTATAAAGTCAAGCGGTCAAAAAATGATGAAAAATGAACACATTAAAATTAACTTATAAACCATCTTTTTTTTACCGCTTAACTTTATACTAAATTAGTTCGCAAATTTATAAATTTGACATGTAAACGCATCACTCGTGAAGTAGATCGGTTTCAACGGTTTGGATGCATCGTTTGAAACCAATTCAATAGGTTTTTGAATTAAGTTCACAAAGGGACTTGGTGACCTTAAGAACACCCTAGTTCTACTCCTACCGTTCTGCTATAGCTTGCTTCTGTGGGGAAGATTTTTTTTTTTTTTTTGAGTAAAGGTCGGAGGTCAAGCCATCCAACTATTTAATATCCACAAAAGATTGTTTCTTCCAGATTTCGAACCTGCTACCTCCCACACGAAGAACAATCTGTGGAGAAGATTGAAAATTTAAATTTTATTTTCTACTTTTCTAATGATGGAGAGGATCCAAGCCCTCATTTATATGTGTGTTTTGAACCGTGAATTAATGAACTCTTAATGTACATCCTCCTTTCACTAGTTGGATTCAAAACGTGAAGTTTTATATTTACAATTTGAATCATGAGAGGAGTCCAATCTAGCGTCTAATATGTTTACATATAAACACTTAGCTAGTTTTTTTTAATATATAATTATATGTTTAAAAAAGCACTTACTATCAAAGACAACTAATTGAATGTTTACAAGTATAACTAATCTGCTAAAAAAATTAGGTGTCAAACACATTCAGAAATGAACACTTAAGTTAGACATCAAAAGACGAACTCAACACATTTTTCAATATTTTCTTGCTAATAAATTGATTGTGACACTTATGTTGTTGATGTTCCAATGATGTCATACTATTAGAAAACAGTGATTAATGACTCTTATTCACCACTTCAATTAAAAATTAAAGCATCAAGTTAGTAACTAATTAATGCTCTGATTGAGAGGCAAACTTGAGTGTAAAGAAAAGTAAAGTAACTTTCCAATTGCATGTTTAAGGCCTCTCAACAGAGCACAGCAATTAGAATTTGTTAGTTATAAAATAGATAATAGACAATCATACATATCTTTGTACATGTTCTTACTGAAGTCTACTCACATGACCTTTATTTTAGGATCTCCTCATATACCTCCCTTGCATGTGTCAATGTGATACATACCTGTTATGGTGATGCAATTAATAAATACAGATGCAATAATTTAGACATAGCTTAAAATTTAAAATTCAAAACATGCTTCATGGAGAGAGATTTCAATATAGGCTGAAAAGATGATGCTGGAGGTCTCCAGTTTTGAGAACCTTAAAAAGGAATTGGTTTGAAAAATGAAGATATTTAAGTTTAAGGCATGTGAATCTCTTCAAAAGATTGCGGCCCAAATTGAATTTAAAGCTTCATGAAGTATCATGAACTCAGCCCAACTTAAATTTGATCCGTTTTAGCCTTAATTTAATGCAGCCCTATATGATACATTTTAAGAATTCGTATTGTTAACTCAAAATTTTGAATTATTGCATAAAGAATTCGGATCGTTCGATCCTCATTGGCACGAATTTTAAAGATATTTTGTGAATTTCCAATTTGATTCAAATTGGTCGAAACGGTCTGAATTTCAAACTCAAAATTTGAGGTATAAAAATACGAACTCATCATTTCATGCCGACCAACTGACCAAGTAACCATAATGCAAGTTTTTGGATATATTTATTCAAAATATTGAAGTAAATGATGATATTTGTAACACCACGTAATTTAATCAGAGTAACGCAGCGAAAGCAGAGTGAAAATATTTATAATTTTATGTTTGAATTTTGAGGACAAAATTCTTTTTGAAGGGGGGAAGGATGTAACGCCGCGTAGATTGAGAGAATAGACGTGAGAAACCTTCTAATTTATTCAGTTTTAATTAACTTAGTTAGTAGGCCATGATATAAATGAAATTGATTTCCATACCAAAAGAGACCTCAGTCCAATTAAATTTCAGCAGCCCATATTTCACCCTCTACCAAAATAACTAACCTCTTGATAACCGTCTCCACTCCAGTTCAAACCAAGCGTCCCTCCAATTTAAATTCCGCTGCCCCACTTCTTCTATTTAATCACCGATTCCTTTTTTTATTTATTTACTCAAACCGCACCACAGATTGTATTTGATTAAACCCCTATCTCTGACACATCTGATCTCTTTCGTTCTTTTCTACACAACCACCGAAGGAAACCCTCAAATCCCTCTCCTTTGTGTTAAAAATTCTGCATCAAGGAATTCTGCATCAAGGTAATTAAATATTATATTATTCTTTTGCATATAAATTGAATAGATTAGGAGAAGATAAATTAGATATTATTGATAGAATCAATATCGTTCTTAGATTGTATTAATTTATGAATAAGTATTCCTTAATTAAAATATGAAAATTTAGTTTCTTTAAAGATATTATAATCTGAAACTATTCTCTCAACTTTCTTTTGTATTTATTCAATTTCAATCATATAATTTGTTTCAACGTTTTCCTTTCCTAAAGTAGTCAAGATCTGATTCCAAAATCAGAATATGATGTATACTTTTGTATTTGATAACTCCAAATAGAAATTGATTAAACTCACTAATTGTTGTTATTAGTATTTTTAATAATTTCATATCCGTTCTGTTTATTGGAATAAAACTAAAACTCTCGGATATGATAAAGATTAAGTTAACAGAAGCAAAATCATCTATTTTGTTTATATATTTTTTTATCCCTATTTAATTATTTATTATATTTCTTTAATTCTCTAATACTAAAAAGAGAATAGAAACCAAATTATTGTAAGCCGAATTTAAATTGTCATAGTAGCCTGAATAGTAAAATAGAATAAATGATATATAGTATTAAGGGTTTTAGGAAATGAGAATCAGTAAGTTCAACATTATTAATTAAAGGTATGCTCATGTTTTAGGTTCGACTTTTAAGGATAATAACAATGTAAGAGACGATCAAGGAATTACTCAAATATCAGGTGCGGGTTTCCTGGACTTTGTAAAATTATTACTTATTGTTTTGTGTGCATTTATTTTTATATAATTGAATTATGCATGTTGAATTCGAACAACCGTTTGACTTTGTTAGAAAATATTAGGATCGCATTATTCATTTGATCAACGGACTTATAGGATGTATTGTGTTGAGTTAATATATGTGATGTGAATGGATAAGTAAAGTAAACAGGAGCCGATATGTTCGCATATCGGGATGTATACATTGGGTCCGGTATTCGATTGGACCCCTCGTTAACGTGGCGTCGGTTGGACTTCCCGTGACGGGTTAAGACCTAGCGTAGGGTGGATTCCCCATCTAGTGAGACAGCCTCTCACTGTTGGTTGGACTTCCCAGTGAGTTGGCGGCCTCCCATTGTTGGTTGGACTTCCCAGTGGGTTGGCGGCATTCCAATGTTGGTTGGACTTCCCATTGGAATGATAAGATAAATGAAGTAACAGAAACTTGAGAGAAAATAAAAGTGTTTATGACCATAGGATTACATGGAATTAGAAACACATGAGCATTTATTATTTATTTCATTTTCATGCTTTTGAGAATTAAGTTAATTTTACAAACTCCGGGACTGGAACTGAATCCCGCACTGAGAGAATGTTCGAATCTCTCACCCGTTCCACTGTTATGTGGGTTCCAGGTAATGAGGAAGAGGCGCCCAAACAAGGTCGTGAGTAAAAGCAAGCGAAAGGATTCATGTTTATGATTTAATGCCACTTATTGTTTTGTTTTGTTTAATTTCCACTAAATTGGTACACTTGAATAGACATGGTTGTTACCGTATTCCTAATCATGTCTATCGTGACCGCTGTTGAACCTCTTTGATTATTGTTGTAAGACTATTGTTTATAATATTTAATGTGGCATTTGTGGAACTTATTGATAATGTATGTGATGTGTATACGCTTTACGTATTAATACGTAGCGGGTTGTCTCGGGGTGTGACAATATTAAATATCTCTGAAGGGATAACCATGTTAAGTATTACCTACAAATTAAATTTAATTAATTAACTCCTGCTGTCATATTTAATTTTGTTGCATGTAGTTCTGCATAAAGAATAGGCTACATATCAAGGGAATAGACAAAGCTCATACTTCGAAAATGGGATTTATTATATTGTCAACGAAATTATTTAACAACCGATCAATATTAATGTAAAATTATAAATATTTTGTATATAATTTAGATAGGTCATGTACTAAAGTTCGTGCAATTTGAAAAAAAAAAATAGTTTGTCATCCATAAGACGATTTGAAAATTTTACGGTTTCATTTTAATTTTTATGAACACTTCAACAAATAAATCTTAAATTACATCAAATTTTAAAAAAAAAATTGAACAGGTGGATGCACTGAAGTACCATTTCACTTGATATTGCCCAATTGGGGCGACCCTTTTGTACTATTTGCTATTGTTTGGATTTGGATTAAGTGGGTTTATAATAATTTCCAAATTAAAAATAGGAAAATAAATTCCGTTATGATATAACTTGCTTCTGTGGAGAATATTAAAAGTTCAAAGTTTATTTCTTCTTAACAAAAATAAGTTTATGTAAACACTTAATTAGTTTCTTTTAATAGTTTCTAAGTTATCTTAACACATATAGTTACAATTTATTTATTTATTTTAAATCTCATATTATTACAATTTTCAAAACATATTTGCTGAAGATAAGAAAGTCACACAATGATATTATCATTTACAATGATTATCATTGCACTTTTCGGATCGGTATCCGGATGATATCCGAATTCGAATATTATAAATTCAAATTCGGATAAATTACAGAATCCGAATCTGGATAATTCCTCTTAACCCGTTATCCGAATATGCAGAAGAGAATCAGATACGGATAATTCCTCTAAATCTATGTTGCTCGGATACGTCTGTTTAGGCGTCGTATCGGTATCGGACACGTATCAGATACCGATACGCGTCCGATATGGCACCGATACGTATCTGATAAGCCAGCTAGCGTATCTTTACTCAGTGGATACGGTCATCGATACGTTTTGACTCGTTGGAATACGCCTGGATACGCCCCGTACCACGTGGTCCACTGTGCACCGCGCCAAAATCACACGCCCTGCACCGCGTGGTCCACCGTGCCAAAATCAATTTTTTAGCTACTACCGTGATTTGAACTTGAAATTTGAAGCATAAAAAACATAGCCTTCTACTACTATACTACTGTAATGTTGTTGTTATGATAGAGTACTTATTATATTTAATATATATTTTTCTATAATATTATTTTGCTTTATTTAATTCATATAAATATAATTAAAATAATAAAAAAATATTATATATAATAAATATATCGTATCATTGATTTTTGAAAAGTCTCTCCCCATAGCGGAGGGATATCTGTTGAATACTCCCATTCTATATCTGCTCTTTTGCTTTTGAATACTAACGAATCTGACAGGGTTATATACTATCCATATTTATTTTTCTTTTTTTCGCTGGGGACTAACAACTTTTTCGAACCATCCGGACAACTGACCTAGCTAGCCGACCCTTTTTCTCTGCTTTATGACGCTCGCACTTAGGGGTGCAAACGGACTGGATAATATCCGACCGTATGCAGATTCATATTTGAAAATTAGATACGGATATCTGATATCTGAATAGCCGTGCAAATACGAGATACGGATATGATTTTGAATATTAATTATTCATATCCGAATAGTAAATATAACATATAGTTTAATATATATTATGAAAATATTTATATATATATTTAGAGATATCCGATGCCCGATCCGTATTTATACATATCTATCTAATATTTGATCCGTATCCGTATCCGAAAAATAAAAACAGATACAGATATGATTTAACCACTATCCGATCCGCATCTTATCCATTTGCACCCCTACTCGTACTTCGAGCAAGTCTTGTCTGACTTGAGTCCTTTCCTCTCTAATTAAAGATTCTCCATCTTTCCTTTTTGAAACGAAATGACAGTGAAATTACCCTCCTATTCACTATTGGCTATTTTTTATAAACTATCTCTTTATAGTTTATTAAATTCAAAATTATGAAAAAAAATTATTTAAATAAATGAGTTGTCATATTTAAATATTGTTAATTAGTATTTTTATTTTAAAATTCATATGACTCAATTATTCGACAATTACTAGTTTTATATCCGTATTTGAATCTGTATTCGTGAATTATCCGCTCTGTATTCGCATCTGTTTATTGTGGATTTGATTTTGCATTTTGCTATTCGTTTACTATCCGTATTCGTATTCGTATCCATTCATAGAAATGTGAATATGAATTTGGTATTAGCATTATCCGCTTCGAATTCGCTCCGTTTACACCCCTATATATAAGTGTTAAACGGAACTAGAAAATATTTAAAGACAACGAATTGAATGTTTACATGTATAATTTATCAGCTAAAATAAATTTAGATGCGAACACATTCAGAAATGAACACTAAGATGAATATTAAAAGATGAACTCAACACATTTTTCAATATATTTTTTTTGCTAATTAATTGATTGTGACACTCATGTAGTTCCAATGATGTCATGCTATTAGAAAACACCAATTAATGACTCGTATTCACCGCTTCAACTAAAAATTAAAGCATCAAGTTAGTAACTAACTAATGCTCTGATTGAGAGGCAAACCTGAGAGCATCTACATCCCTGAAACTATCAGAGTTTCTAATCTGATGTGGCAGTTTCTAGACCAGTTTCAGAGATGTAGACCAGTTTCTTATTTAGCAACTGTGCTTAAGAATTTCTTAATAAGAAATCGTTTATAAACTGTGAGTTGGCAAAATGATTGGCCGGTGTTCACTTAATTTTTTTCTTTATTTTATTTTATTGCTGATGTGGCATTTTAGAAACTCTTAGATTAATTTCAGGGATGTGAACCCTTAGAAACTCCATAGTCTATAATTTCTGAAATTAGTTAATAGTTACTTAGAAACTCTAAGACTTTTAGAGATGTAGATGCTCTGAGTCTAAAGAAAAGTAGAGCAATTTTCCAATTGCATGTTTAAGACCTCTCAACAGAGCACATTAATTAGAATTTGTTTGTTATAAAATAGATAATAGACAATGATACATATCCTTAACACCTTTATCACCAAAGACATTGTTAAGTGTCTAATTAAATGCTCCTCTCTGATCCAAATATATAAATCTGATAATATATTTTTTTTTTGGATAAATCTGAAGGGTAAAAACGTCCTTATACATCCTTACAAAACACACATCAACACTACAAAACTCTCTCTGTCAAATTCAGGAGGGTGCCATCGCTACAAAAATAAATACATCTCCAACTAACTACTGGCTTTTGCCGTACCAGTTCGGTACCAGGATCCATTACCAGTAAGACCCGCTAACTGACAACTCCACCCGGATCCGCAATATTCAATCTCCTAATCAGGATCAAGTCTCAGACTGACAACTCCCCACCTCTCACTCACTCCCAGTCAGCCGCTTCGCCGATCCCTCTCTGTGACCCGACCCTACCCTGACCAGCAGCAATTTCTATCTCCGTCAGCAATCTCCTTTGCCACTCTAAGGTTAATTTTTTTTTTCTTCTCCCTCCCTATTTTACTCATCTATAGATTTCGTTAAGTGCTTTGGTTGCTCAAAAATTGTTCGATTTATGTTGTACCCGAATTTAGGGTTTAGGGTTTTGTGCAACTTTGGTCCAAAAATCTGAAACGTACAAACTAAAATTTGATTGATGTCTACTATTAAATTATTACAATTTGATACCAACTCTAAGGTCATAATTTTAACAATTATTATTATAGCAAATGCTGGTTGAGGAAACAAGAACCAGCAATGTCAATACTGCACCAACTGTATATTAGATAGACGCCTACTATTAAATTTGATTAACAATTTTTACAAAGTTCCATTTATTAATTCTGCTATCAGTTTTTTTATGTCTCATACGGTTTGTTTTATACTATTGTTCTGTTTATTAATTCCTCCTTTTATTTGTTTTTGTTTTCTTTTAATTTTTCTAATTTGCAGTTAGAGTTGTTCAACTGGGTTCAGCAGTTTCATTTCTGGATTGCATGCGCTACTTGTGCTTCATCTGTTTTTTCTCAGCTTTGCTCAATTGCACGCGCTACTTGTGCTCCAGCTGTGCATTGTTTCAGGTTAGTTGGCTATCCCTAATTTTTTTTGGAGAACCATGCTAGATTTAATTGGCTGTACGTAGCACTAATATTTCAATTAGGGTTTTACCTCTTGTATTACTGAATCCCAATTTGAAGATAAGAAAGTTGTTTTCACATACCACCTTGAGACCAAATATCATGGATTAACGTTAAGGTGCTTAAGAAATGGTCTCTGTAAAGGCTGAATGATTGAGTGCTAAAAATTCGTTTGCTTTGGTACTTGGTGTATTAATTAGCTTGAGATAACTTATGGATGGTTTGTGGTTTTCTTTCTTACATCTGAATACAGACAGAGATCGTGCATTTATATATTATTGAATCATGGAGGTTATAGATATCACCACCACCGGAGACAGAATTAGTGGGTTGCCTGACTCAATTGTGACCCACATTCTCTCTTTTTTACCTACCACCGAAGAGGCTGTGCGCACGTGTATATTGTCCAAACGATGGATAAAGGTTTGGGCTTCTTTGCCTGTTCTCATCTTTGATGACTGTACAAGCCGATATGATAATCTAACAGAAGAAGAGTACCAACAACGTGAAGCTAAGTTTCTAAGATTCCTTGGCATTGTCATGTTGAATCGAGAAATCATAACCCTGCTGGATACATTCAAACTGACATGGTGCGTAAATGAGTGGAACACTCATATTCTTGTTTGTTCATTTCTTCACTCTGCAGTCATGTGTAAACCCCGCGTATTATCAATCCATATCGATACTAGCACAGTTTTCAACTTGCCTGATTCAATTTTCACTTGTACGTCAATAGAGGAGATGTCATTGTGGCTCGAAACTGATGATAATATTCATGTTCTTAAACCGAGATCAATAAACCTCCCATTCCTAAAAAACTTGGAGCTTGCTTACTTGGATTTGAATGATGATATAATGAGAATGCTTATATCGGGGTGTCCTGTTCTTAAAGAGTTAGCTTTGATTTATTGCTGGTTGGAGCTGAATATTATTTCCTCTAATGTGCTGAACAAGTTGGTACTAAAATATTGCAATCAGCGTGGTGGGTCAATGGAGATTTCTTGCCCAGGAGTTGTGTCTCTGAGCATTATACATAAGGGAGGGATTACATTGAAGAATATGTCATCTCTTGCCACGGCTGACATCTTATTTGTAGAGGATGATCACCCCTCCAATCTTGAGTTGAGGCTTCTCAGTGGCCTTTCAAACGTCACAAGTCTAAAGCTACAGACATATTATCATGATGTTATGGTATTCTCCATTCTAAAACTTATCACTGGAAAGATCAACTAGTTATTAAAAATAATAAAAATCATTATTAATCAATTAATTAGTTAGTCAATAAGGAAAAGATAAAGGAAGGGACATAAACAACTTAATCTTCTATGCATGCTTTTGAGCAATTTTATAGAATGGTAAAGGAAAGGCAAAACTAATAAATGGGTTGGGTTGGATTCTTCAAACATGCTATCTCTAGGCTATATTTTTAGGTACCAAATCTGAGAATATAATTTCTTTTACTTTGATGCTAGGATTCATAAAAATTTGTATTAAAGAAACAGTTTTGATTCATTGCATAGTTTGTCCAATTTTAAGTTCATATTCCCCGTTTTAAATAATATTTTATTTTAAACTATGGAGGTTTTGCTGCTAGCTGATATTCCAAACTGTCCAACCTTTAAAAACTTAAAGAGCTTGGAGCTTGGAAATTTGGATTTTAATTATGACTGGAATTTAGTGGCCTGTTTCCTTCAACATTCATCCAGTCTGAAGGACCTCATTTTGCACTTCAATCGAGTACTCTCTCTCTCTCTCTCTCTCTCTCACTCTATCTAGTGATTCCCTAGTTCTTTTTTTTTTTAAATCTTGTCAGCGGCCGTGATTCCCTAGTTATAAGCCAGTATCTAAGGAGATGCTGGATTTCTAATTTGATTAATGAATGAAACAGTGATGACTGGTACAGTCTGGTAAGATGCTTGGGTTTCAGTACCATAACTGCGTGACTTCAATAATGAACACGTGGTACCAAACCATTTTATTATTTTGTTTTTTGCTTTTATTATTTTTGTTGTTGTTGGTGCCTTCTCATTTTGCGACTGTGTGTTAACTGGCCTACATAGGGGGTTATGAATGCTCTGGCTCACTCGCACAGCATACTAAAACCAGTCAAGATGAATAGTAGTGTGGAGAAAAAAAAATCGCATATGTTTATGCGATAGAAAAATACCAAATGAATAGAACGAAGCACTCTTATTTCCATTAACCCAACCCAGGCTAGACCTTTAATTAGGAAACTGTTATCTGCCATTTGATTAGTGAACTTTTGAATTGTTCACCAACAAAGCCAAGGGAAGATGCTACAGGAGAAGAGTTTGAAGGAGATATTGCATTCCCATATGAATACCTTGAAGCAGTGAAGATAAGCTGCCCGGGAAAGAATGTTAAGTTGGTTGAGGAGCGGGACCAGGGTTGCTTCTTGACAACAGCAAAGATTATTATCTTGTAAGATTGTCACCTCCCGTCCCATTGTTTAACATGTTACTCCGTTTAAGTGACATGAAAATGGATGAGCATTTGTTATTATATTGGACATAATAAGCATATTCTGTAAGTATTTTAGATGTAAAAGTTATATAGTAACTTAATTGAAACAAATAAAAAATTCAATGACTATATAAGTATATATGGATAATTATTTGCTTTTTGAGTGTTCTTATGCAGTGTCCGTATGGAATCATATTTCCTTCAAGTTGGGCTATCCAGTGATGAAATTGGGAGATTTAGGGGCAACACAATGAGGTCATTTTTAGAGGTAGGAAGCTGCCGGCTAATATACTAGCAGAGCGAATTATGGAGGAGAATGTGTTGTGGGTACGGTTGTAAACTAGTGACCTTTATTTTGGGATCTCCTCATATGCCTCCATTGCATGTGTCATACATACCTTTTATGGTGATGCATTAAATAAATACAGAAAGATTTAAATTTAAAGTTCAAAACCTACTTCATGCAGAAAGATTTCAATATATGCTGAAAAGATTATCTAGGAGGTCTCCAGTTAGTAGTCCCCACCTCTCTCTATGTATTCGGAAATAAGATTTGGGACCTTCAAAAAGGAATTATTCAAAGGGAATTGGTTTGAAATATGAAGGGATTTGGTTTCTTCGAAAGATTGCAGCCCAAATTGAATATAAAGCTTCAAGAAATATCATGAACTTAGCCCAACTTAAATTTGACCCGTTTTAGCCTTAATTTCAGGCAGCCCTATATGATACATTTTTTAAGAATTCCTATTCTTAACTCAAATTTTGAATTATTGTATAAAGAATTCGGATTAACACGAATTTTAAAGAGATTTTGTGAATTTCTAATTTGATTCAGATGTGCTCGAATTCTGATTGAACGGTCTGAATTTCAAACTCAAAATTTGAAGTACTACGAAAATACGAACTCATCATTTCATGCCGACCAAGTAACCATAATGCAAGTTTCTGGATATATTTATTCAAAATATTTAAATGATGATAAATATCTCTGAACGAATAACCATGTTAAATATTACTTATTACAAATTAAATTAACCCCTGCCAATCGTATCTAGAAGTTTGTAGGTGTTGTTCTGCATAAAATGCGTTACATATATTTGTGCACAAAATTAATAGGCTATATATCAAGGAAATAGACAAAGCTCATACTTCGAAAATGGGATTTATTATATTAACAACGAAATTGGCTCTTCTTAGAATTAGTCGGGTTTAAAAAAACGGAGAAAAAATGGCGACTCAACAGGCGACTCAACAGGTGATTACCACTCCTCTCACCAGCACCGACGATGGATGGCAGGTAGTAAGAAGACAGCGACCCTATCCTTCCAACTGGCGCTACTCCCAACCCAATACCCCCGCTGCCCGCCCCTACCAACCCTACTC
This sequence comes from Carex parvula, assembly GCA_025461045.1. Classification (NCBI taxonomy): domain Eukaryota; kingdom Viridiplantae; phylum Streptophyta; class Magnoliopsida; order Poales; family Cyperaceae; genus Carex; species Carex parvula. The sequence continues at coordinate 94,278 of JAJGRW010001058.1, read as the reverse complement.
CCGCCCAACCTACGCCCAAGTTCTCCTTCGACCACCCATTGCCACAACACAGTCCTTACCATCTCGCCCGGCCTCCATAGCCTCCCCACCAAGCTCACCCATCTCCTCGGCCTCCACTCCATACTATGTCTCTCCACATAGCCCTTCTCGGCTGCGGTTCCCTCCTTCGCACACCTTCCCAGAATGGAGGGGCCGGTGCTTTCGATGTTGCCGCACCGGTCACTCTGCAGCCAAATGTAGGAACCCAAAGAGATGTGGACGCTGCTGGGCGTATGGTCATATTGGATCTAAATGTAAGCAAGATGTAGTCCCCCCACCACCTCCGGCTAAAACTACACCTTCACAAAAACCAAAATGGCATGGGGAACCCGACTTCCCGGAACTCTTAGTTGGCTCATACCCGCACAGGTCTCCGGACATGCCACTGGAAAGACCAATTCGCCTGCACTGCTTTATCCAGCGAGATGCTGAATACCAGGCAGAGATGGAGAGGCTCAAACAAGCGGTTGTCTTGCACACCGGGGGATTCCAGTGGGATCTTAGTGTGGATAATGTAGCAACATATGCCTGCCGAACTAATCTGGTAACGAAAGAGGAAATTCAGGTGTCCGAACTTAGTGGTTCACGGTTCCTCATTGTCTTGCCCGAAGGTCTTGATCCTGACACTTTCATTAATGCCACCCCGCAAGAGGCATGGGATGAAGGTCTGTCCTTCCAACCTTGGACACCATTGGAGGATGCGGAAATCAGTGTACCGGCATACAAAGTTTTGCTCCAACTCGTTGGTGTGCCACCCCATTTATTCAGGGAATGGCCGATAATACAGGCTGTTAGTAGATTTGGGGTTTATCTCGGCTCGGTGGAGCCGGAAAATCCTTCTTCATTATCCTCCTACTTAGTGGCTGTTGGCGTTGATGATCTTACCATAATACCGGTACAATTAGCCATGCATATCGGAGGAATGGTACACAGGGCTATGGTACACACAGTGTCTTGGCACAGGGCCCCCATCTACACAGCCGATGAAATGCCGAAGCACCCAAAGATTTATCACCTGTTGAGTATTTTAGATATAGGAATTTCGTACTCTTTTTGCCTTTAATATTTATAAACCTTCGTACCCAATAAATAGGTTAGTTGCAAGCGCACAACCTATCGATTGTAGTATTTAGGTGTCGATCCGCAGGGAGATGGGGAAATACCAATTTTTAATAAAGAAAACTACTTTTAAAATTAAACAATAAAAGTAAAGTGGGGGGGGGGGGTTTGTTCTAAAATCCTAAGGTTGGGTTCAATACCCGAAAGAGAGGAGTTTCAAACAATAAATGTAAATAAAATAAAGGAAAGAAAAATTAGTTTGTTTTCAAGTTTAAGGAGATCTAGGGGCATTCGGTCTACAATTCCTTGCTAATTCTATTTATTCGGTTTGTTTGAATTCATGTTTGATTTGATGAGGTTTCTAACCTATGTTAGCCTTTGGAACAAATATTAATACAAATACTTTGGGTGGATGGATTAATGTGCCTCGAATTCTAGGGCTGTCACTAACCTAGAGGGATATTTAATCACATGCTTCATAGTATATATTGATATTTGTTCTAAGGTGTCATAATTAGGATTTGCCTTCACCGTTAAGTCCTTCACCAAAACCCTAACCTTAATTTCTATAGTTCCAGATTGGATATCAAAGTACGGTCGCTTCTAATCCAATCCTAAGGTGTGTCTTTATGGTTTCAATTAGTACTCTCCTACTTGACCAATGCCGGAATTTAATAAACTTAAAGCGGAAAAACACGATCAACGCGATTTCAAGCTACTTCAATTCAATAAACCCTAACCAGGTGAACTAAAAGGCTAAGTACTAATGAAATTCATAAAGAATAAATCACAGAAATTAACAATCAAATCCGATAACACAATCATAATAAAAACAAATATCCGAATAAGTTAGAATTAAACAAGTTCATGCATTGACCTAAACCCCTAGAAAGAGATCTACTCTCTCTTGGAGAGATCCATAACAAAGATTGGCAAAAACAATAAGAAATGAAATAAAGAAATGATTACACCATTTCTTAGATCAAAAACCTCGATCTTGCTGACTCCTTGCTTGAATCTTCTTCTTCTCCTTCCTTGAAAAGCTTTGGAACTTCGAGAATTTCTGCGGGATCTCTCTCTCTCTCAATTTGTGGAAAATGGATATATGATAATGGATCTTGAGAGAGATGAAATTCTTCTTCTTTTATAGCCAAAGGCCTTGCCCAATTTAGAAGATAGAAGTGGAGTTAGTGGGTGCACTCCTCAGACTGCCATGTCTATTTTTGGCCTTCTAAAACGTGTCCCTGATGTTCCAGAAATAGAAAACCTCTTGAAAATGTGAATTTCTGGCTGTCTGCGAGTCCAGTGCGTCCGCACTGATGGTGAGTGCGGGTGATCTGGGTCGCACTGGCTCCAATTTCACTTTGGTTCCAAGTTTCCTTTTCTGAATTTTCTGCAAATTTTCTCTGAGTGCGTCCGCACTGGATCTTAGTGCGTCCGCACTGGCCTTGGAAATTTCTGTTTTCGGAAGAATCTGAAGATATCAAAAATCAGCTAAGTAGTGAGTGCGGATGACCCCACTCGCACTGGAGTTGAGTGCGTCCGCACTGCGCTCGGACTTTTTGTCTGTGAAGTTCTGCGATGCTGGAAAATTGGCCAAGTACTGAGTGCGTCCGCACTGTCTGTGAGTGCGTCCGCACTGGGAGATTTTTCTTCATTTTGCACTGTTTCCTGCATTGAAATACCGAGCGAACGCAGTAACTTGATTCTTGGTGTTTTCTATTCACTTTATATTCAAAATACAAGATATTTGGTGTTATTTTATGATAAAAACTAGATCGATGGTGTATATAATTTACACCTATCATCACCGGCCGCAACCGCCTCCGCCGTCATCATCTTCAGTCTGACGGCGGGTCCATGGGAAATGACCCCGACATCGTACCCATGAGTACTCGGGTACTGCAGCAACTTTGCAGAGGGATGACGGTAGACTCTTTTCCGCCGGAGTTACATAGATTTGCAGCTGCAGAAATACCGGAGCTACACATGACCGGCGAAACATAGGAAATGGTCACACTTGATCCGGTTCTCCCAAATCAGGAAGCTCAGAATTTCACGCAGGAAAATCAGAATGATCCTAAACGGTCGGGTAACCTTCTCTCAGTCACTCGGCCCACTTATCGTGTGGTGGGTCATTCACGAACCCCTATTCCGCCCACCACAAATGCCAATCCAGAAATTAGCCACAATAAATCTGCAACTATCCCAGAGGCATCATCAAGGGGCCAGGCATCACCAGCTGTACAGCTTTCCTACTCGGGTGGCTGCGTACCTGAAAAGGATAACACACAAATGATAACCCGTTTGGACGATAATGTCGTATCCTTACATCGGGATGAGGCAACTCAGGGGCCACAGAAAATCCTCCTCAGAGGAAGCCCGTCCAAAAACCGTCCCAAAAAGGCAGCACAACCTTCCAAAACTACTGCTGCACGTACCACTGACCAGCTAATCCCTAGGCAGACACCTTCCGAATCAGTGGTCCTTCCTTCTAAAACAGCTACAATAAGTACGGCATTGATTCCCTCCCGAGAATATTCGGCTATGACGGGGAGACAACACGTGGCGGACACGTCCAACACGGGAATCGTTTTCCGGGCTGCTAGGAAGCCCAACCCGAAGGGTCCAATTCGGGCCCCAACTAAAGGCCCTTTTTCTTCTAAATATAATTGGACAAGACCGGGCCTTGGAAAAATTGGGTCTTCGCAAACTGGGAAAAAAATAATTTCAGAGGTGCGCCACAAACGCAGAATACAGGAGGCCCCTGTCGCTGTGCCGCCAAAGAAGATGGCTGGTAAGGGCAAACAGAAAAGTGATGCTGAGATCTCTTTCAACCCCGAGGGTTTTTATGAAGTTAAAGTTCAATACGACCATATAGCTCGATTGGCCTCTGGTTGTGGGTTTCAAACTGAGCAAGTGGAGGAGGTCATTCGGGTCGATAATGAGCAGCGACGCCAGGCCATACAGCCGTTCAACCAGATTCTGGCAAATGACAACGAAGAGGGCATCGACTTGGATCGATTTGAGTTGGACTCCAATGATGAACTCTCTTCTGAGGAAGAGGAGGTGTAGGCTCCTGCTTAGTTTGATGGAGTGTGGTTCATCTTTGTTCAATGTCTTGCAAAATTAGAAAAATTAAAATACTGTCTTGGAACTGTTGTGGGCTGGGGTCGGTTAAGAAATGTGATGTTGTTAGAAATGTGATTAGGCAGTCAAGATGTGACGTTTGTATGCTTCAGGAAACTAAATAGAATGAAAGTAACTTTTCTTATTACTCGCGGCTTCTTCCAACTTTTTTTGTCAAAAACTGTATGGTGATTCATGCTAAGAACTCAGCTGGGGGTGTTCTTGTGGCCTGGAAGCATGGTTATTCCCTCCTCAATTCATGGGCAACTCAAAATACCTGCTCGGTTGTTCTCCAACAATTAAACACGGGAGGTAGCTTCATCGTTACCAACGTCTATGGCCCATCTACGGACGATCTCAAACCGGCATTCATTGCCAAACTTACAATGGTGGCATCCTTGGTTAGCTGGCCTTGGATAATTGGAGGCGATTTCAACCTTGTCCGTTGGCTAGTTGATCGCACAGGAAGTGCCAGAAGCTTCGGGTTAATGTCCTCTTTTAATGATTTCATAAGAGATGCTCAACTAATTGACATACCTCTTGCCAATAGAAAATTCACATGGTGCAGCAATAGACCAAATCCAACTCACTCGCGACTGGATAGAATCTTCATTACCCCGGAGTTCGCACAACATTTTACCCTAACCTCTCTTCGGGCCTTGGACATAGTTGCCTCTGACCATGCTCCACTCCTTCTCTAATGCTTTAACGAACCGAATCAGAAGAGACAGTTTCGAATTGAGCTCTTTTGGTTGTCAAACCCCCAAGCTTCTGAAATCATCCTCAATACCTGGCAGCGAGACAATCGGGTACACGGTGATAACATACACCGGTTCCGAGATAAATGTCAGCTCATGCATACACAGCTTCGACTTTGGCATTGTCAGAATTTTTCGGAAATTGACAAGCAGCTGCTCTTTTGTAAGAACACTCTTATCTTCTTTGACCAAATTGAAGAACACCGAACTCTAGAGGGTTATGAATGGAAATTTCGAATTATGGTGCGCGAGAGGGCCTATTTACTATCTTGTATCGTTGAGTCCCAATGGCATCATCGATCTCGGTGTAAGTGGCTCAAATTGGGGGATAAAAACACTGCATATTTTCATGCAATGGCCACGGCAAGACATAGAAGAAACAGAGTTTCTTCATTACTTCATCAGCAGCAATTAATAACCGAAGAAGGGCAGATTAGAGAAGTTTTCAAGTCACACATGGCGGACCTGCTAGGCAAAGAAAATTCGGTCATTCCAATAAACCTTCAGGTGCTGTACCCATCTAACCCAAACCTTGAGACATTAGCAGATCCGTTCACGGTTCTTGAAATTGAAATGGCGGTTAGACAGCTGGCTAAGAATAAGGCTTCGGGACCGGACGGCCTCCCTAATGAATTCATACAGTTGCAATGGCCGGTGGTTAGAGATGACATCCTTTCCCTAATACAAGGTTTTTTCAATCACTCAGTTAATTTATCGAGTATTAATCAAGCCAACATTACCATAATTCCGAAGAAGGAAATCTCTGAGACAGTGGGGGATTTTAGGCCAATCAGTGTGATGAATGTAGTACCGAAGTTAATCTCAAAGCTCCTTGCTAATCGACTGCGGGGTCTGCTACCCTCTTTGATTTCACCGTGCCAAACAGCTTTTGTCCATGGTAGACAGATCACAGAAAATTTTAATTCCACTAGGAAGATGTTGCATCACATTTCTAAGAACGGGAAGCCGACAGGTTTTATAAAGGTCGATTTTGCTAAAGCATTTGACTCGGTTAACTGGAAATATCTGCGAAACATTATGGTAGCCAGGGGATTCCCGGTAAAATGGTCTCGCTAGATTGAAGATTTACTCAACACGGCTTCCTCCCGAATTGTTTTAAATTGTGGCCAATCTGAATTTTTCCCACACAAAAGGGGACTCCGGCAGGGAGATCCCCTATCCCCTATGCTTTTTGATCTTGCGGTCGATGTTCTATACAGGATGATAGAGGTTCTAAATGGATCGGAAGCTGGCCACCTAACAAGAAAACTCAGGAAGTCAGTCGTCATACATCAATATGCAGACGATACGGTTCTCATTTCCAGAACCGATACCACCACTCTTGTGTCACTTAAAATTATTCTGTGCCTCTTTACTGCTGCCTCTGGATTGCAGATAAACTTCGACAAAAGCTCTTGGATCCCTATTAATGTAAATGAAAATAGGATCCCACTGATAACGACCATTCTGGGCTGCCAACAGTCAACTTTTCCGATCACCTACTTGGGTTTACCACTTACCATTAATAGACCGAATAAGGAGTTATTTATGCCATTGATTGAGAAAATGGAAAAAAAACTGGATGGCTGGAAAAGCCGACTCATTTCAAGAGGGGGTCGACTCGTTCTCATGAACTCGGTACTCAATTCGATCCCAATCTACTTCATGTCTTCCTTTATGTTACCTAAATGGGTCATTAAGAGGTTAGATAAAATTCGCCGGAGGTTCCTTTGGGGAAAATCAGACAACCGAATGGGAGTGTCATTGCTCAATTGGATGGCGGTGTGCATGCCAAAGAGCAATGGAGGCATGGGAGGGACTGACTTGCAAATTCGAAATTTATCCTTGCTGCTACGTTGGTGGTGGAAACTATATCGGCAGCCACGGTCACTGTGGACTCAAACAGGGACATCCATTCGCTCAGTAACGGGTGCTAATCGGTCTCATCGAGTCTGGATGCGACAGGGCTCTTTCTTTTGGAAGGATCTACTTAAAATTAAAAAACTGTTTGATTGGAGTACATTCTGGCGAATAGGGACTGGATCATCAATATCGTACTGGTTTGATATATGGATCAGACCTACAATGGCTGAATCCGCTGATATTTTACCGGGCACTAGGAACTGGTCACTGCAGCAAGCGATACAGCGGGGTATGCAAGGAGCCGACTCATCAGAATCTGAGGAGGGATTACATTGGAGATGGACTCCTACGAATGAGTACTCCGCTAAATCATTCTATGACATGATGGTATCCGGGGGTAAAACAGGATGGAAATACAGTTACATATGGCGCCTTCGAATGCCCCAATCTGTCAGAATTTTCGGTTTCATGTGCCTTAAGGGGAAGCTTCTGTCGCATGAAGTAATGATTCGGAGGGGATGGCTGTGTGATACCCGCTGCTTCCAGTGTACAATTTGCCATTTGGAGACCACTATGCACATACTTTTCAATTGCCACTATGCATCCGAGGTTTGGAGATGGTACCACTCTTTTTTAGGCTTCACCATCATGGTACCGGCACATACGGTTCAACAAACAGTGACCGCCTCAAAGAGAGCATGTCGGACTCTATTACAAAAGCAGATGTGGGGGTCCTTCTTCTTCTCGGCATGTTGGAGTATATGGAAGGAGCGAAATAATAAGATTTTTGAAAGGAAGAGCTTGGAGCCAAGGGGTGTGGCACACCGAGCATGGCATGAGGCCACTTTGTGGATGCGACATTGTTAATAACTCAGCTGTTTCAATTTTGTAGTTTTACCTTTTCGTTCTGATGTAACCACTGATAGCCACTATCAGTTTTTCAAAAAAAATATATTAACAACGAAATTATTTTTAACCGATCAAAATTAATGTAAAATTATAAATATTTTGTATATAATTTAGATAGGTCATGTACTAAAGTTCGTGCAATTTGAAAAAAAATAGTTTGTCATCCATAAGACGATTTGAAAAATTTACGGTTTAATATTATTTTTTATGAACACTTCATCCTTAACAAATAAATCATAAATTATATCAAAATTTACAAATTTAAATTGAACAGGTGGATGCACCGAAATATACTGTTGCTTCGGTTTTAAGTCGTCTTTTTCTTCAATAGATCACCACAAAGATGAGAATTATGCAATTGGCTTTGCTTAGGTTAATTTTTTGGAATCATTCTCCTACAAGAGAGGACTATGGATTCTAACATAATTCACGTCATAATTAAGGTACAAGTGTTTTGTGTGCTTAATTTGTTTTGTAAATTTGTGGATGGTATTACATTCAGTTTATTTATATTTGTTACTTGGTTCTGACTCACACTAATTTCCATTTATAATTTGAATGAAGCTTATAAGAACTTAAGCTCATTAAACTATTATTTGAGTGCAATATGAAAATTCATCGAATTGATTTCAAATTGAAAAGTTACCGGTCGGAATGATGTATTTATATGCTGATTTCATATTGTAGTTCATTTAATATAAAATTAAATGATAAAAAAATATGAACACAATATTTGAAAATAAATTTCTAAATTTTTTCTGATCGTTTAATTTTATACCGAATGAAATTGAATATTAACAAATTGGGCACAAATTACAGATTGTACAGGGAGTTTATTTCCTAATAACGGGCAGCTTATAGAGTTTGGGCAGATATGATTTAGATCTCAACCGCATATTCAGAAAAGAAAGGTAGAGATGCTACCCGTAATATCTATCCATCACTCCGTCCTCCTTTCACCGAGTCCTGATCCTCTTCAGTAACTCAAATTTTGACTTTAGATCAGGACCGTCGATCAGAATCCGCGCCAATCCTGCCCGAGATGGAATGCACGGGTCTCCTTTAATATTCGTTCTAAAGAAGATCGGACGGTCCGTATCTAAACTTAAAATTTGAGTCACTTTAGGTGATACGAATCCAGGTTTGTTCCATCTCCGCCTTTTTTTTATCCTTCTCTCTTTGCGTAGAGGAAATCAGGAAAAGTTGCTTTTTCTCAGTAGCCATGGCGAGCAACACTGGCGTTGGCGCTGGAGGCGGAGGGAAGGTTTCTTTCAAGATCACACTCACCTCCGATCCCAAGCTCCCTTTCAAAGTGTAAGTGTACGCATCCTCCTCCTCTCCTTCCTCTCCGTCTCTCTATCTCTATCTCTACGGTTAGGATTTCAACTCAATTGATCTGAATTGGATTTAATATCATCAAACAATCTAGGATTGTTCTGTTCTGTTCTGATTTGATCTGACTGATATGTTGTTGATTTTGTGACTTGATCAAATCTAATTGCAGATTTAGCGTTCCGGAGGCAGCGCCATTCACTGCTGTGCTCAAATTCGCTGCTGAGGAGTTCAAGGTCCCTCCCCAGACCAGCGCAATTATAACAAATGGTACATTAATTATAACTAGCTTCCTTTATTTTTTATTTTTTTCAGTGTGTGATTCTCGATCTGATCTGTAGTTAGATCCTTTGATTTGTTTTTCTTTTTTATGAGGGGAAGGAATATTAATCCTTTGATTTTATTTATTTTTTTTGTATGAGGAGAAGCTATATCCCATCTTTTATTGTTAGCATCAAAGAATAATAAAATTAAACTCATACTATCTTTTTTAGCAAATCTCAAAACCATTCTGACCGCTGAATAATTCAGCAGTTGAAATAATTTTGAATTTTGAAAAAACCGGTTCTCTCATAACCCATATTTCACCTGCTGAAATGCAGTGGTCGAAACCATTTCAACCGCTGAATAATTCAGCGGTCAACCTGATATTACGAAACTTGTTGAGATTGATGATATGATTATTTTTTTATGGTACCGATAAGAAAATTGGAGGAATATTGGTAAAATATATTGTGAAAGCTTCAATCCATATAATAATGATAAACAGATAGTTTTTTTTTTTTATAAATAAGCAGCTTTCATTAATAAAAGCTCAAACAAAACAACAATCCAGAATCCATCTTTCCGTACCATATCACAAACCCAGAACAAAAAAAATACTTAATGCCATCATCTAAAACTCTTTTCAAGGATATGTGTATTGTGCTCTCTATTTCAACGGAGTTAAGGAAATAAAATAAAAAAACAAGCATCATCGATGGATCATTGCTCCAACACATATCCTTGAACTGTAAACTTATAGGAGATCAAAGTTCAAATACTGATGCTAGAAATCTGGTATCTAGCACACACTTTAATCTCATGTCTATGACAACCTTCCAGAAAAAAAAAATAGCAAACAGAACTAAACATAACTAGTTCAGTATAACTAAATCTACCTAACTGTCACTCAGCTTTTATTTTTTGCATTTGAGCCATTCTTCTTTTGTGAAATGACAAATAGGATTCCTGAAGAATGGTAAAAAACACTGTGCAGCTTCTGTACGGCTTTCAAAAAAAAAACAAATAGGGTTTTAGGTACTGCGCCAAATGCTTCTTTATCCTTACACCGGAATCAGTTTCAAATGTAAATTTTTAGTTATGCACTGTTTGCTATACCTCAGTCTAATTTTGAGAAACATTTGATTATGAACTCCTTTATAGTATGTCTATAGGTCATGCGGTACATCCTTAGGCAGGGGCGGAGCCAGACTTTCGAACTATGGGTTTCAAACACATACGAGAGTCAATCATAAAATTTAAACACATACGAGAGTCAATCATAAAATTTTCCTTCAGAGAATAGGGGTCAATTTTACAATATCATGACATTTTACTCTAAATTATATAGAAAATCATATATAAATTAAAAAAAAAATGGGGGTCAATTGACCCCCATACCATCAATGTAAATCCGCCTCTGCCCTCAGGTCAATTATCTATTATGCACAGGAACACCATTCATGAAATATTTTTTATTTATGTAGGTTTTAGCAAATATGTTATTGGGCTTATTTCTCTTCTTATTTTTTCATTACAGATGGCGTAGGCATTAATCCACAACAAAGTGCAGGTTAGTCCTTCAAATTCTCTAATAAAAATAGTTTATATTTTGCTATCAGTTTATTGTGTATATAAGCCAATAACACAGCAAAGTCAGGTTAAACAATTGGCTTGAACTTTGGATCAAGGTTGGCAATAATTGCAGTGCAATAGCTTTTACACTTTTTCAAACTCGTATGTTTGAAAAGGCCCTGAATTTGTTGCAAAATATGTCCTTTAGAAGCTAAACTCATGGTGTAATATGTTAACATTGGTAACGTACATTTGGCTTAATTAGCATTTTATGAGGTGATATGTTTCACTACTCACTAATCATGCTTGATGCTTATCGCGCCAGCAACCATTTCTTTGTGTTCCTTTTTCTTGGTTCCTGATTTGTACCCGAAGCATATGATTGTAGTCCGTTTATGCATCAATAAATAGCTTTATCAACTTCTATTGTCAGCTATATTTTCATATTTTGTTTATCTGAAGTAATTTCTTGCAGGAAATGTATTTCTAAAACATGGCTCTGAGTTGCGCCTTATACCTCGTGACAGAGTCGGAGCTTCTATTTAGAAACTTTTAGTTGTGATATAATTTTGGATGGTGGTGTATGGCATGAAGAAACCAACATAATTCTGTAGTGGTAATAATTATGGCTCATAAGTACCCGTGAGAAAGTGGATTTCATGTTCTAACATTAATGTATTAACATCTTTCGCATCAGTTTATAGATAAATCGTCAGATGAATATGCGAGAAATATTGGTTCCTGATATTTATTTTGATGTTGTTGATGGTTCTGACATTTACCTAATTTTTCAAAGACAAGGTGTTGATGTTATGATGTAGTATCTATTTTATATCCAGTATTTATTTGATGTATGGCTCAGATTCTGTCAAACCTCCCGGCAGTGAACAATTGCATATTCACAAGTACATGATAAATCACCATGATATATTTTCCTGGCAGTGAAACAATTGCCTGGAAAAGAATATTTTCCTGGGAAAACTAGAATAACGCGTTTGTTTTTCCCAAAAAAAGCATCTATACAGAAGAATATTTTTGTTAGCGAAACTCTGAATTCTCTCCAGCTTTGAAATAAATAGGGATTTGTTAGATGGAAAACCCCTATGAGTGCTTTAAAACTCTTATATTCATTTTTTTTTGTCTTTATTAATACAATTAATTTAGCTATCAATCTATTCAAGAGTGTACCAATTTACCAGTCAAGTCAAATAAGAACTATAAAGTAGCATAAAAAAATGAGAGAGTCACCCCAAAGAAAATTACTAAAAGCATGTAACAACAGTACTAAAAGCTAGGTCATAGTCACAACACAAACAAAATTACAATGTTTAAAGAAGACTTGTGGAACCCAAATCGTGATCTCCAGACATGTTTTATCCTTTTCTCTGAAGAGTGGAGTAGAGTTGAAACAAAGTACATATTTAAATATCTTTGGGGTCTGTTCGGTAATGATAATTTTTATGAGAACGGTAATTTTTGGATATGAGAATGGAAAGATCAATTTGTGAATTTTCGAAGTTTTTTAGTTCATGAAAAAATTTAGAACATAGATGTTTAACAAATATATAAAAAATTTGTTTGGAAGTTAGTACTTTTCTTTTTACGGTTAAAATTGTTGTGAAAGATATAATGCTTAAATCAAAAATTGATTATTTCTGGACTCTTTCAATTGCTGATGCAATTTGAATTGCGTCAATTTTAATTTTTGTACTGTTAAATTGTTTAAATTGTGCTTGTTTAATTAATTTTATTTTATTTATGTTTTAAGCAAGTTAAATTAGAGAGTTTGACTCTAATATTGAATTTTTTCTTTTACTGGCTACTAATAAGATCACAGAAAGCAACTCAGCCGAACTGAACTGAATTCCAACTTTGCTCCAAGATCCATTCCCATAATTTCCCACTTCGCATTTCGCAATCCCCACTCCCCATTTCGAATTCGACATCCCTTACAAAAAAATATGGGCTTTATGTGAACATTTTTGTAAAGGCTTTCAGGCTTTGGTCCTGACTTCATAACAGGCCAGATTCCTTGGGCCTTGAAAAGACTATAGTTACAAAATCAGCGGAAAGGGAACTGATAAATTAATATTTTCGCTGTTAGGGGTTAAAGTTTAGAAGTTGATGTTTTTAAATGTGATGTTGATGTTTAGATGTGATGTCGATGTTTAGATGTGATGTTGATGTTTAGATGTTGATGTGTTGTGATGTGGATGTTGTTCTGGATGTAGAACAATAGATGTAATTTTATGTTTAATTAATGAAAATATATTTGGCAGCCACTGCCAAGGTTTCAAAAAAAAGCTTACCGAGTTGATGATCTTAATTTCAAATTTTATTTAATTGATTTTAAACAAATTATCAATAAAAAAATATTATTGTTAAATAATATGTTTTAAGTTATTAAATTAATAAATGGAGATATTAATTAACAAAAATGAGTTCATACGATGATATAATTAATTTTTAAATTAGTATGAGAAGTATCTAAATCGTATATATACAAGATGGATATATATCTAATTTTCTCTTAAAAAAATATTAATTTTCGTAAGATGGAATGCAACCAAACATATTGTAGAGAAAATTTCAATCGGTTGAAAGTTCCAAAAAATCAGGCAACACGGCTAAAACGAGGACAATATTTCTTCCCTTTAACACGCGGACAAGAAAAATGTTTGTTTACATGTCAAATGTCGCCAAGTCATTGACGGCAATGACGGGGGACCTGGGGGTGGGATCAGCATTTTGGAGTCTGGTTTGATATTTCTGTTCCTGATTTCCTATAACAATTAATGTTTCAAGTTGCTGACTACTAACGAGGGGGCCCTATGCTGTTTAAGTGTTTCTGTATTTGTTTTGCAATTCGAGTTTGGGACCCACAACTCAGTTTCACGTGAGGGAATGGCTGCATAGCGGTACTATGCGAATCCTTGTTTTGGTCCGGTAATCAAGGCCTGACATCCGTTTGGCCGTTCTGCTTTTATATTATCTCGTCTCCTGTTTCAACCCTCTCCTGTATTTCTTCAGATCTGGTTTCAAAAGTATAGTTTCAAAATGGGAAAGCTTAAGCAGCTTTTATAGACATGTTCGCCAATCGTAATTTTTATGGAACTGAGAACATGAGAATATCAATTTGTCAATTCTCAAATTGAAATTTTTTTATAGAAAAGTTTAATTTATAGGTATTTGACAAGTATATGATTTGAAACATTCGTTTATTTTCTTTTTACAATTAAATTTTTTGTAGAAGATTTTATATTAACATCAAACTTTGTACTGTTTAATTCTATTTTGTTCGATTAATTTTAATCGTTTGTTTTATTAATTTTGTTCAATTTTATTAACTGCATATTCAATTCAACAACAAATTGCATTTATTTACCTAAAATTTTATTAGAATAGAAAAATTAATTAAAATGACTAAAAGTACAGAAAATACAAAATAAACTTTATATTCAGAAATATAAACCGCAATTAAATTCAAAGCTAAAGTTCAAACAATTTTGAATAGGTGAAAACCAAAGCTAAAGTTCAAACATAAACTTTATATTCAATGCTTTGATGTTTAATTTTGAATAGGTGAAAACCAAAGCTAAAGTTCAAACATTGCAAATGCTAAAGTTTCGAATAGGTGCAACATATTCAATTTAAGTATATGTATATTGTGCTAAATCAATTAATACAAAAAGAGAGAAGCTTGAAGATTAGTTTGGGAAAAAATGGTCTGAAACAATTTTAAAATTCCTACAAAATTTCAATTCTTTTAGTTAGCATTTTACAATAATAAAAAAATCAGAGTTACAACATTTTGGAAAAAATTCCAATATTAGCATAAACGTACGCATTGTCTGCACACCCTCTAAGGGTAACACATAGACAAGGTCTGCGTATGTATTGTGTGTGTCACTCGTGGTTGATGCACATATTATGTATGCATAGACATAGGAATATTAAAAAAAAATCAAATATTGGTACTAAATTTTAGATTGTTGGCTATTGTCAAATTAAATTTCTGTAAATTGGTTGTTTTTGTTTGCAATAAAAGAAAAATATATAACCGTCGAGTATCAAAAACTTTAATGGAAGTTTTGAGACACTAAACGATATTTTTTTCACTGAAAATTGGTCATCTAAGATCAATTATCGGGATAAATTGTAGATCTTTTTGTCATCTTCTCGAAAAGTGGTCATATGCTGAAATCAAAGTTTTCAATGAAAAGTTACGTCTATTTAAAGTTCTGAAAAGAAGTACCGACGTATTTTTACAAAAAACAATGATGACACACATATGTTTTATAACTTGATTAATCTCGATAGCAGTGCATCAATGTATCATTGTAAAAACCATTAATACATTGTGTTTAAAAAAATGAAATCTAAAACATAGGCGTTATCTGCACATCTCATAGGACGGCATGAAGACAATGGATGCATAACTTTGCGTAGACATTGTCCAAAATACTGTCTAACTCTAAGATTTTATTATTTTGAAATGCCAATTAAAAATTCGGCACAAAATCATGAGTATTTCATGAAAAAAAAAACCATTTGAATAAATAGGAATGATAATTAAATGAAATGCGGAACATAAGTATTCAAAAAGTTGATTTTTTTTCAAAAAAAAATCCATGGGCAAGAGGTGCGCCGAACAGGACGTTAGTGAATCAGTCAATGACTCAATGTAAGTGTAAAGTGTCGGCAGGTCCTTTAACGGTCTCCGTTTGTTAAAACAGGAGATGTCCATTTAAAATTCTGTCGGTGTATGTATTACATACATACATAATATTATCGTATTTTAGTTTGTCAGCACTCAGCAACAACACGTGAAATTACAAATCTGGGACAGCATTATTTATTGTTTTATGATGCTCGAATTGAATGTTTTATTTGTAGGAATAGAACTACAACCTCCATAAAATGTAGCGAGAAATATTGGCGGTGCATGCATGGTGATTGGTGCACGTTGCCTGGCTGCTATATTTCCACCAATATAGCCTAACTAATCAATAACAAGGTATGGAGACATTTTTTGTAATATTAATTCCAGGTTGGATGAGAATAAGAGATGCGCGGCCCGAAAATAGACAAGAGATGGGACATCATGATATATTTATTAGTCGTTAACATTAATTTGGTTATTGTCGTTTTACTTTAGTCCAAACCATAATTTTATTGAAATTTATAACTTTCATATTAATATATAGAATACAACTATGGTTTTATGAAGGTCGCCAATTTGTTTAGTAAGTTTAACTTTGAATGACAAACCTGAACGGTTGATATGTGCTATATATTCATAATTTTATTTTTAAAGTCCATATAATTGATCCAATCAGTAAATATGATCTTCATATGAAAATGTATTTGTATATCAAAATTTTATATTTTTTAGAATATTTTTATTAATTTTTAGATAGATAGAAAATCACTTAATCTAAAAATTAAAAATTGTGGACCATCGGAAGCACATATTTTCTACCTATTTAATTTTTTTTTAAAATAACAGTGTTCTAAATAACACACTATAGCGTTTTTAGACCTTAAACGCTAAGTTATGAAATAAAAGTGCGCTATTTTAACTATGGCCGCTATAGCCCGTAACATATAGCACAAATAGTGCATGCTATACTACATAGGCTTTTATTTCAAGGTCCAAACTTAAATTTTTTTTAAGGACCAAAATTTTTCAACGTCCAGATTGTTTTTGCTTTTAAATGAAAAAAATATAAATAGTTATGACATGATACTTAGGTTATTGTGAATAGAAAAAAATAAATTAGTTTATATCATTATGCTAAGGTTATTTTGAATAGAAAACGAAATATAGTTTCTAATATTGCTAGAAATATTTTGAATAAGAATTGGACTTCGCACTGGTTTAATATGAATATTATAATTCCTTAATCAAATTGGTTTTACTTATTGCTCTATGAGACTTTAGATAATGTTGATTAGTAGAATTATAGAATATAATTAATTTTTGATAGAAAAAAAACGCTATGCGGGATAGTTTTCACTGTAGTTATGCTATTCGCGATAGCCATTTTTTTAACCTTTCCGCGATAACGCAATAATCGTTATTTAAAACATTGAAAAATAGTGAAGGAATTCTAAAAATTTGTCTCGAAATAGATTTTTCCTGTTTTTTTCATATAGAGATCATATTTAATTATTCTGAGCACCTATTGGAAATTCAAAATAGATATATGAATTCATAACATGATTATTGTTGAATTTAAAAACACAGATATATGAATTCATAACATAAGTCGATTCGGAATATGCATATTACTAGCCTCACTCCATGATTAAACTTACATTATATATCATGTTATCAGGATTTGCAAATAATAATAGGTTTGCAAGTAATTTGCATATTTCTGTACTCTTGAGCAAGTAATATAGAAACAATAATAGGAGCCAGGAGGAAAAACAATTTGGCAAAAAAACTTGAATAACTACTGGTGAAATTACAAACATATAATGATAATATATACTATCATGTATCTTGCTCTGTATCTAAAAACAAGTACATGTATATACCTTTTCTTAAGTGCTACAACTTTTAACATTTACTCTCAACTAAAAAGAACAGAACATTTGCCATATCTTGTAAAACACAAAAACAATAAATAAAGAAAATCTCTACTATTTTACATATTTAATTTTTAGAATCCACTGAATTGAGATATTTCAAGGTTTTCTTCAATGTGGGTCTAAACCTCTTCATGTTCAACCTCACATTTTGCTTGTCAAGAAAAATCTCTTTCATTGGATTCCACCCTTGTCGCCGTATGGACTCCGGGTTGGTGAAAACCGTGTGATTTCTTGGGTACTCGTCGATCAGTGTGCTCTCTTCCGGCGCAATGTCGTACTGGATGTACTTCAACTTCATATTCCCAACTGGCCTCTTGAAATAATTCCCTGCATTTTATTTTAATTTAGATCATTATAATCTGACATCCTATTTTTCCATGGATATAGAAAAAATGTGATAAAATCTCATGATAAGATGAAGAACTAGACGCAATTATAGTTCTACATGCGATAATTGTTGGATCAAACGAAATAGAGAGCATACCGGCAACCCAATCGAGCCCACCCCAAGGGAGGATTTGAATAAACACTGCATTGATAGGCAGGAACACCATGTTAGTTAGTCCGGCACCATGCACCCCCATAATCGCATCGCACGAATTAACAATGACGGAAAATCGCGCCAAATCATCAGTCGTCTCTATTGCTACCACATCAAACCCGAGCTTCTCTGTCTCACGAATTATCACATCTAGGTTCATAAACCGCCTTGTTCTTGCTCGAGCGACAATCATCAATCTCGGTTTCCTTCCCAATTTTTTTTGTACAGGAATTTCTACAACATCTCTCATGAGCCCATAAGTTGTGCGCATGAATCTAGTAAAATCGACTAGCGTGTACCTCTCGGGAATTCTCTCGGGATCAATACCAAAATCATCGTGACTTGTGAGGCCGATATATGCTTTTTTGTAGCAACGGACTTGATCGTCGGAATCAAAGTCGATAATGTCATATTTCGTAAGGTTCTTGAATATCGGGAGGTACTTCATAATCAAATAAATCTTTATATCGGTCACGAGAAATTCAACTTCTCCTTGAAACCTTCGAGCAGTTGTAAATATAGGTATCAACACATCGGTAAAGTCATGGAAGTAATTCCCGGTGTACCTGAAATTAGTAACACACCCAATTAATATATAACATGCAAGGTCTAACAAATTGAGCACAGTTCAAATGCTTTGTGTCTTTCATGCCTCAATCATGTCTCACATTCTTATCTCCGTTTTCAAAATCTATACAGTCGATTCAAACTGCTCAATGTGATCTTTATATTAAAATGTGTTTGGAGACCAAATTTTATATTTTTGGAAACTTTTTACTATCTTTTTAGATAGGTACAATATCACTGTTTTTCAAAACATTTTAGACCATCCAAAAATAGTGATTTTGTATTTATCTAAGAAAATAGAAATAAATTTCCAAAAAAATATAAAATTGGTCTCCAAGCACATTTTAATATGCATATCATGTTGAGCATTTCGGATTGACTGTTTGAACTTCGAAAATGGAGATAAAAAAATGACGTAAGATTAATTCATGAAAGACATGGGGCATTTGAACCCTACTCCTAACAAATTACCGTAAAATATGTAACACTGCTTAATTAGGTTTAACTGTACCCACGATCAGAGAACACAATTGCCGGCACATCTCTATGTTGTGTGCAAGGCGGGGCAACATCCGGACCGCCCATTGGTTTCACTGTGACTATTCGTACGTGGGCCATTGCCGCTGGATCCTCTTTCCTCGGGTACGGCTTGATCTGCCAGACTTTCCTCTGGTAATCCGGACCATCGTCAGATTCTGGCGACGGGACCCACATTACGGTGGCGTCTTTGCCTATAATTCTCACATCTCCTTCAATTTCACACTTGTCAATTCTCCTCTGGGAGAGGTCACATAAAGGCACTTGTTTCTTCATCTCTTTCTTTGGTTCCTTCTCTATAGTCCAATCTTGAAGAATTTAGAAAAGAAAAAAAAAATAAAAGGTTAAATTTAAGTAGAGAATATTAACAAAACTGAATCTACACAAATGCTGACATGAAGCACATGATTTGTTTCAGTTTAATATTGGACCCACATCCCATCTCGTGATGTCACCAAGGTCAAGGTACAGTAGTTTCACATTTAATATCAGACTTAATGGCATGCTTTTGCAATTTGGTCCTTCCACATTTTACTAATTATCAACTCATGAAATTGAAAAAAGAATCTGTCATTTCTTATTAACATTTGAACTTGTAGATTTACTGGGTCACATTTCAGGGCAAAACATTTTCTATGGTCCCAACAAAAAGTAACTACGGAATTGAATTATTATGAGAATTAATTACTATTCTTAAATCATAAAAAGTTATAAAGCATAAAGGAACTCTACTTGGTTGGTTTGAATCAATTGAAGGTAGCATTGCTTCAGTATCAAAAATGTTGGTTGAACTTTTATTAGAAGCAGAATCAGTTCCAGTTTCACATAGCTCGGATCCCTTTTCGCATGTTATAGTAATCTCCTTGGTTTCCTCCAAAATACTACCATCTAAAAAAGCAAAGCAAAACATGAATTAAAACCAATAATTAGTCTTACCTATTTTAGAAAATTGATAGTTCCAAAAGTTTTGAACCCAATGATAGTGAAATCAGGGGTGGTCCGATGGAGGCATTAGACCAAATTCAGTCCGATACCTGATCGGAGCCGTCTGATATGCATCAACATTCACGTGGATCAGACGGCTCCAACCAAACATCAGACTGAATTTGGTCTAATGCCCATCGGACCGCCCCCATCTAATTGATAGTACCTTTACGTGGAAAGTTAGTTTATGGAAGTAAAGACCTTAAAATGACAATTTTGGTAGCAGAATTGAAACAAGAAAATTTATAGGCATTTTGCTATTTACATTAACTTTGAAATTGTCTAAAGAAGACAATAGTAGAGAATAAACATAACAAGTGCTACAGTTGATTTTACACTTCTTTTCCCTTTTGCTTTTAACTTTATTTCACTGTCCCCAGCTTTATATGGTTTTAAATAATTCAACTGGTGCTTCCATGTTTGTCTTATTTCTCAATTTTGAAGTGTATATGCCTTTCAAATTTTTTGAAAAATGTTTTAAAACCAGAAAAGATAGAAAGAAACAGAATTTATTACCTAATTCTTGAACTGAACTCTCTGTAGACTCTTCACTGGTCAAAGATAATTTGGAAGTGGAAGAATTGTTTGAATTTATTGAACTAATATTGCTATCTACACCTAGTTTTGGTGCATTCTGGGGCTCCTTGTCCACATCTGAAAGAAATAAGAAAAAAAAAAACGGAATATGTATAAAAAGCAACACCTTTAAAGTACTTGTTTATCCTCTCTCTATAGTCTATATTGAAAAAACAATGGAAGCAAGGAGAAACAAAAGCAGTAAAGAAAATATTATACTTGGGTTTACCTATTTTTGAGGTAGCTTTTGAAAAGCTCACGTTGTCAGATGCACCGCCATCTAAAAACCCATAAAACGAGACAAGTTTAGAAATAACAAAACAAATTTTTTAAATTTCGTTTTGTAATATGCATTTTTTTTTGGGTTTCATGCGTACCTGGTTGCTCTGACCTCACCATATTTTGTGCTGTATCACTGCTAGGAGTAGCAAGATTTTCTATTGGAGGAGTATCCACTGAGAGAAGAAAAAATAGAGAGAGAATAAGAAAACATGAACTTGAAGCAAAATTGGAAAGATTGCATGAAATTTCACCAAATCAGAAATATAACCCATGCAAAACAAACAAACAAACACAATGTACCAAATTTGTAGCAAATCATTGATGAAAAGAAGAAATTACGGGAAACTGACCTACTACAAAGAAATGGAAAGAATCAAACTTGGCCATGGAGAAATATGCAAATGTGACGAGAAAGCATCCAAGCAATAAACCGAGAGAAAAATTTCTTGGCTCGATCCGGCGCATGCCTTTCAGGAGAGTAAACTCTTGACCCATTGTTTTGGTTTTTACATTGGATTCCATCTCTCTTATTCTTGAAGTGCTATGAGAGAGGGATAGAGAGAAGACAATGGAGGAGGTATTATTGAGAGAAAGACCAATTAATACTGGAGTGAGAGCAAGTCTTTGTTTCGTTGCAACTGGGAACAAACACTGACCGCAGCGCAACAACACAACACAACACAAGAGGGGGAGATGGGGTTGGGGCCTCGAGGGTGGCGAAACCGCAAAAGAATCTCTGCAATTTATGTAATTGTGTCCAGATAGAATGTCAGTCAAGGTATTGACTATTGAGTAAAGTGGAGAGCAAACAGTTGTAGGAATTCGTATCCTCTGCATTAACTCAAATTTTGAGTTAAGATCTGAACCGTCCTATTGAGATGCACACTAATATTAAAGTGCACGTGCATTATAGAAGTGGACAGGATTGGTCCGAGTTCTGATCATATGGTTCATAAATTAACTCAAACGGTGCGTTAATGCAGAGGATACGTATTACAGTTGTAGTAGGTCTCATCATTTATTTTGGTAATAAATGCTGTTTTGGTGATTGATTTACTTTCATTGGAAAATTCTTTGTAGCAATTTTTTTATTTTTATATAACATTTTATCTGTTAACTTAATAATTTATCTTATTTAAAGTGTCAACTAGAACGTAAACCGCTGCTATGGAGAAAAGGAAAATAAAAAAGAAATGATTGGATAGTGCTTTATGTTGTTTGTCTTAATAAATAAGCAAAAGTCTCCAAAAAAAGGAAGTAAATTGATTCTGGCTACTGCCTAGTAGTGAAACATTTTTGGGTTGTAATTGATTGTAGGCATAAGAAATTAGGTGATGTTAGTGCGCTTTAGTTTCCTCTTTTTGCTGCTTAAAATGGTCCATTGAATAAAGGAAGCTCAAATTGGAGTCCGCATCGTCTGCGTTAATTCAAAATAGCATCTTTTGAGTAATGTATCTCGGCCGTCAGATTTTAAATAGATCTAATCCGATCACGTGGGGTTCTTTAATATTAGTTCGGATCTAGGTAATACGGATCTTAAAGCAGATCGGATGGTCCTCTCATGTTTCATTAATATTTGTAAATAAATACTTGTCATTTTTTTTTTGGTTACTTCAAATGAAGTGAGAATTTTGCAAAGGGCCTCATAACTCAAAAAAAAAAAAAAGTGTTAACAAAATTTCAAAGATTTGTCCCTCGCATAGTCGCATGTACATGTCCCCATTAATAATTTGTACATGAGTGTGTACACGTAAAATGTCGCATGTTGAAACGTAAATTGTCCGATCTCTTGAATTATATGAATAGATATTTATGTTCGAATTGTCCTGTTGTATTAAATTTGAATCATCTAATAGTTAAACCTGTACATTCATGTGATCAAACTTGAACTATTCAGTATTTAAATTTAAAATTTCCAGTTTTTTTTCCCAATAATAAAACGGTACTTATATCTGCATAGTCGTGTAATTATTTCATTGTTCGGTGTTTAAACTAGAATATTCTGGTATTATGTTTGAATTGTTTTTTCTTTTTTCAAATTTGGTTTGTTCAACAACAAAAGTAGAATTAAGTCTTAATATGCACTAAGGAGTTCATGTTCTGTAAATAGATACTAAGGAGGTTTAATTTAGAGATAAGTCTCCTTAAGTCTTGAACATGAATTAAGATTTCAGACAAAATGAGATAAACGGAGGGGTTCTTAATTTTTGTTAAGGAATCGGTGTTCGGAAGGATTAAGCAACTAAGAAAACTAAAAGAGATGAAAAAAGTTTGAGGAGGCTTAATCCTCCCTTGCCGAACAATCAGGATAATGTTCAGTGTTTAAACTTACATAAATATGTAGAATTCTTTATTAGTATTGTTGTGTTTATACAACATGTGGTCGTATATGTGCAAAAATCTAGGTAATAGTTACATATATTGAGCATTAATAACAGATGTATCAAATATGAGAATTAAATAGTGGGATTAGAACAAAAGATTTTTCTCGTATAAAATAGTGTTGATATGCCTAATTCGGATGGAAGTCCATGTTATACAAACATGCAAGTGCATCTGTTTCGGCCCACAATTGAAGAATGAGCTCCATTAGTCTAATTTTCTCTATATGGATCTTGACATTCTATATAATGATCCTATCAAGTAGGGGCTGAACATAGTGGTGGAAAAAGGGTGCTAACTATTTTCTATAATTTGAAAATTTATAGTTTGATCTATTAAATTTTATAATTTTTTTATGTATTAATATCTTTTAGCTTCATTTATAAATGAAATTACACTATATTTAATTCTTCAGCTCCAATCTCTATTTTTTAGTTTCGTCCCAGCTATCAATGACTACTCAATAATATCTTTATGATTTTTATCCTAACTGAATATACCGTACCAAATCATCTCTACCTGTCATTCTAATTATTTAACATCTGCTAAATTAATTGAACCAAGTCAACTATTAATCAAATTTTAAGTGGGATTAATATTTAGTAATATTTCTTAATACTTGAACATAATTTATGTTAATATAAAATAACTAAAGTCTTCTACGGTGTAAGGTCCGGTGAAAAAAACTAGTCACGCCGTTACTAGTTCTATCACAGTGCATCAAGGATATGACACGTCACGCATGTTACGCAAGCTAATTTGGTCATGTCATGTCACACGACCAATTTATATTATTTCCTTTATTTAATTTATTTTGTAATTTGTTTGTATTTTGTATCATTTTTCTGATATTTTTCAGTTAAATAATTTGAAAATAAAAAAAATAATTAAATGTACCGATTGAGTCATCTTCAATCATGTTATGTATGATCACGCCATATAAAAAATAAATTTGTCACATAGTGTTATCAAATCACGACATGTTAATCATGTCCTTTTTTTTCTTTTACTGAGTCGGTAGCATTTTGGATTTAATAAATAGGAAATAGAAGTCTGTATCGGTATTTCTTGGAGACAAAAATGGAAATCATTTAGCACTTTTTGGTTGAAATACTTAATGAAGCATCTGATATTAGTTCGCGCAATCAGTTACTAGTTCATTTATGACTTTGAAGTTTGATCGGAACCAAAATTGACCACTAAATTGTTGGTTGCTCTTAATCAGAGGTCTCCATTTCCGAAATTTTTAGTTAGTTAGCACTTCATTAAATTCAAATTAATTAAACACCTCCCATATCAACAAAATTCAATTCATACCAACCACGCTCTCTCAGTCCGCGCATCCACTGCGATAAGTCTGATCGTATGCCTCGAAAGCATACGACTGGAGCTTCTCGAGAATCATGTCGCGTGGATCCATCATCACAAGTCGCTGCACATACTGGTCATGCACCGACCGCCAATTCTTGTTAGTCACAGTGCTCAGTTTCTTGTGAAACTCGTACCACTTGTCCTTCGTGATAGAATCTATTTTCATACAAGTTGCAGTTATATTTCAGGTTTTATTGGGTGTAACCATTCATTTATTTATAATACAAACAAGCAGAAAATAATTTATACCTGACACGTAGTGCATAAACTCCAATATAGACATGCCAAGACCGCTGCACCCCAATTCATCTGTCTCGGGTGGACCAAGTCCCTCAGCCACTCAAATATACATTTAGATTATATTAGGAAGCACTTAGATTAAGTAGGGTCTTTGGAATATTTCAACTACGGGGTAGTATAGGAAAGAATATAATTGCGTATCTAAAATACTTTAGTCTTGGTAGCCCAAAAGCCGAATGCAAGATCGAAAAAAACTTTCAAATCACATAATCAAACACCCAGCATGCCCTGCGAGTAGTGACAGTGCCGCATACGGGGTAACTGTGGGACAATCTAGGCCGCATGCGACAGTGACAATGACAGTGCCGCATGTGATGTAGAGACGTCGAAATTTATAATTTGCATAATTAAGAAGGATAGAACCTGAACCTAGAGGCTCTCTATTTACTGTTTAACCTTAACATTGATTGCAATTAGCACCACCGTATCAAACTTTTAAAAACCCCCGATAACCTAATCTAGTGAAAATTGTTTAAAATCTAATACACTATCCATGTGGATTATAGTAGGATCATGCGCTTGTGATCTGAACGTAAGTAGAAATTATGATTTATAAATCTTTAAAAGTAGTAGTTTACTTTGGACTCATCAGGCACAAACCCATCCTATGTAATACCGGTGTAAATCACTCATCGTAGTTGATATTCATCTGGTTATTCTGTGTCGTTGTGAGGGTATGGGTCTACATTAAATTTCAAAATAAATAAAAATATAACTTACCTATTTATTCAAATGAAAATTTAAATTATTTGCAAGTAGTTATCAAATATAAATTTACATATGAATTTGTGATCTTGTGGTTCTTGTACGAGATCCAACAAACGGGGCTAATACTCTCCTTCGTCACGTACAAAAAGACGGTAGAGGCCAGTTCCATATCCAAATACCATTCATCGTACGGGAGACTAGTTTCTTTGGTACTGCTGGTTGACGCCATACTAAAAGAAAATTGTCAATTTTGTCAATTTTTTGACACCATCGGTAAAAAATATATAATTTCAAACAATACAGATCCAATTTGGTGCATTTCTAATCAAGTTTGGTCTAAAATACTATAAATATGGTAAATTTATAATTGAGTAATTTTTTGACACCATCGATAAAAAAAATGGTACAATCTTGGATAATTTCAAACAATACAGATCCAATTGGGTGCATTTCTAATCAATTTTGGTCTAAAATACTACAAATATGGTAAATTTATAATTGAGTAATTTTTGGACACCATCGATACAATCTTGGGTAATTTCAAACAATAAAGACCTAATTTGGTGCATTTCTAATCAATTTTGATCTATAATACTACAAATATGGTAAATTTATAATTCAGTAATTTTTGGACACTATCAGTAAAAAAATAGTACAATCTTGGATAATTTCAAACAATTCAAGCCCATTTGGTGCATTTCTAATCAATTTTGGTCTAAAATACTACAAATATAGTACATTTATATTACTAATTTTGGAAATCATTCGAACTATTTAATACAATTTAATATAATTCTGATTTATTTTGGACTCCATTCGGACTATTTTGGACACCTATATACCCAAATAACTAATTTAAAAACAATGAAATAAAGTAATTAATTAAAAAAAATTACCTTTCACTGTAGTCTGTGAGCGCTGCCCCGTTTGAGCAACAAAATTGGTGCACGAATCAACTTATAGGCCCACAATCTTCGTGCGCCTCCCCAGTACGCGCACCAAAGGGTGCCCTTCCCTAGTCAGCGCACCAAATTGGTGCCCTCCCCCAGTGTGCGCACCAACCCAATTTGATGCGCGGGCTGAGAGAGCGTGGGTGATATGAATTGAATTTTGTTGATATGGGTGGTGTTTAATTAATTTGGATTTAATGGGGTGCTAACTAAAAAAATTTCGGTCTCCATTTCAGGAGTTCTTAGAGCTCTATTCTAATATAAAATTAAAAAAAGTAAAAAAGAGAAACCTAATCTGATTTTACATGTTTATGTTACTAGGCTGAAAAATTCACAATTATTATTTTAACAATTTTAAAAGTAAAATATTCAAATATTCAAATATTTTTTTTTTGAAAGAAATATGGAGGTTTAGCCTTCATATTCTATTAATATGAACACCAAGGTGTTAAAGACTACACATATTTTGAATAAAATTAAAAAATAAAATGGAAAGTAAATTTATAAGTACGTTATTGGACATATAAATAACATAACAATCAAATGTCATGCAACTTGAGTATTATTATATATTGAATTAAGGACCGTTAATTACGGACGGTAGAAATTTTTCAAGTCACCTAATTTACGGATTGTTGAAATTATAAGTCACATAATATGACTTCACCTCAAAATAAAATAGTAAAAAATTAAAAAAATATCAAACAACAAACCAATTTCATATCTTGAAAAAATAAAAAAAGGTCTCTTGTCAATAATAATAATAATAATGATGATGATGATGATGATGATGATGATGATGTGATGATGATGACTCATGAAATTGAGAATCAACTCCCAATAAAATACAGAAGGGATTAAATTTCAAAGTATAAGAGTTTGATTGTAAAAAGGGTCCAAGCAATTATCCTTTTATATTTTGTTTCACAATTACATTATTGTTTGGTCATATTCTACCTATTTTACAGAGTTTTTCTATTCTAAGCCTTTCCAAGAGCCACAATTAATAATAGTCAGAGAAATTAGGAAATGATTGAAATGCTTAATCATATCTTTCGAAAGAGTAGTGCTCCTCTTCCATGGGGGACGCGTCGTGTGTGGATTAATTTGTGCCATATATAGATTTGTAGAAGGGCTTTTGAGATTAAGTTTGCACGGATCTCAAAACAAATGGACGGACTGGATCTATGTAAATTTTTCTATGCGGGACAAGATCTCAACTCCTTTCAACATACCTTCAGACGTTCATTTACCCATGATTTTCCCTTTTACCTATATAATATATTTCCTTACATGTAACAATCCTTTACTTTTAAGAACCTCAAAAAAAAAAAAAAAACAATTGATAGATGAAATGGAACCTTTAAAACTTCTGATGGCTGTTACACAAATTTACAAGGAAACTTGGAATTTTTGAGAGGTGGGGTCCTTTTCTCATGTTCAAAGCTAAAGTTTGAATGTTTCTGGTCCAGTGGCAAAGACACATGAATCTATGTGAGAGGTTATGGGTTCGAAACTCGGATGAGAGAAATTATTTGTTGTAATAACAATGATATTAAATAGTTGGGTGGCTTGACCTCCAATCTTTACTAAAAAAAATTTAAGTTTCAAGAACAAAAAGAAAAAAAAATATGAGACCATTGGTAGTCTATTTTTGTTTTTTTATGCTACACATTTAATAGGGATTGAAATGCACAAAGAAGTGCAAAAGGGGTGCAACGTGCAAATCTATAATCTGGCCATATATTAGTCAAACAAATCATACATTACTCATGTTAATTTTGGGCCCAACTATTCGAAAAAATTTCACATGTGGTGCAAAATTTTAATTATATGCACAATTTTTTTTTAATCATTCTAGTAGAAAATGAAAACTATAAGGTTAAATAATAAATGAAAAATCTAATATGTTATGTTTTTGTATTGCTATCAAAATATATCCCTCCTGCTGTTTTGCTATCAAAGTTAACTTTTTAATTTCTTAACAATGTATGTTCCAATTTTCATCGATTATTATAATCAGACTCTTCACTCTTTTTTTTTTTTTTTTGAGGATAAGGTGGCAACTTGCCATCTTACACATAGTGATTGATAAGAGACTCTTCACCTTTGAAAGCACATTCTTTGTAAAAGTCACACATCTCGTATTCATTCAAACCATCAAAATAATCGAATCCATTAGGTCAGATGTATTTAATATGACAATTTCTTTCATTGGAGTTGTTAATAATATCATGTGCCCATTTTTCTATTTTTTTTAAAGGAGATACAAGTTGTTTTCAATTTTATTTGTTGTTATCATTTCGAACATCATAAAAAAGAACAAAAAATCTCGTAGACTTCAATTTCTCTTTAATTTTCTTTGAATCAAATCAAAACTATCAAAATATACTTTTCATTCAAAATCATATTTATACAACTTCTCTGTAAGCAAGACCGCATCGAAAAATGGTTAGAAATGTAAACCTATATCCTCAACTTAAAATGTTTTTTCACAGTATAAATATTATACACAAGTTAAACAAAAGTAGTTATAAATGACAACAATTATAAAAATTGGCTCTTTATGTTTTATATTTTTTTAATATAATTAATATTTTTTATTAAGTTTTTATAAAATGATAATAAATTGAAAAAAATGGTGCATTTTAGTAATGAAATTACTTAATAATATAGTTGTATTGATTTTCTCCAATATCTTATTTAAATTAATATTTAGTTTTGGAAGTTATTTGAGAGCGATGATTTATTTTATGGTAATACAAAAATGAAGTAGTTCTTAAATATAGCACTTAATTATAAGGACATCACACAATTATAATGAGTTTGTGGTTCTGTCACACAAATGTATCATTTTGAAATTTTGAATTCTAAGAACAATCCAAGACAACAACTCTTAGTTGATTATTAAAATGTAGACATTTGAGAAAATATTTCACACAAATCATGCAAAACTACATATTGTTTCAATGAGTGTACGTACCGTTCACCAGTCTTCGGCAAAACTATTGGAAAGTCCTGGACCGTCAGATCTATTTTAGGTTAGTGATGATGATGGTGCATATATGACGCTAAAAGCCCATTTAATTGGAAAGTCTTGCCCCATGTTTGGTTGTGGTCTAAAGGTGGCTTAAAGACTTTAAGCCACTGTTATTTCACCAAATATGATTTAAACTAATTGGCCAAACATGAAATAGCTTAAAAGTTAGGCCGGCCTAAACGGGCCTAAATTAAACCACCTCTTGAGGTGCCTTAAATTTAAGCTTCAATTTTACGCCACTGGGGCCCACTGTCATTCACCTTCAACCATTTCACCCCTCTCCTCATTAATTAGTAATAATATATTATTAGTATATAATTAGTATATTATTATTAATAATTATTATTAGTATATAATTATATAATTATATCTTATATTGTTAATATATTAAATAATTATTATAATAATATTATATATTAGTATTTTTGTATTAATAATTATTATTAATATATAATTATATTGTTAATATATTAAATAATTATTATAATAATATTATAATATATTATAGTTATTATTAATATATTAATGTTATATAATTAGTATCTTATTATTAATATATAATTATATAATTAATATCTTATATTATTAATATATTAATATTATATAATTAGTATCTTATTATTAATATATAATTATATAATTAATATCTTATATTGTTAATATATTAAATAATTATTATAAAAATGTTATAATATATTATAGTTATAATTAATAATTAATATTATATAATTAGTATCTTGTTATTAATAATTAACTAACTTAGGTTTCCAAAACTTTAGTCCTCTACCAACTCTAACCAAACAAGAAATACTTTAAGCCGTGGTCTAACTTTAGACCTCAACCAAACATAAATATTTAGGCCGGCCTTAGTTGGAATAACAACTTAGGCCACCTTAATTTTAGTCTACAACCAAACACCACCCTTGATACTACAAATCACCCAACTTTTTCTCTTTGTTACCGTAACAAACTCTCTGAAACAAAAATCTAATTCTAATTAATTATGTAATCAGACCAAACAGCTCCAATTGCCAAAAGACAAGAAGGCATTAGTCTTCTGGTTGCTTCCAGACTTGTCTAAAGTAAAAACGACAACATGAATTTACAGTTTTTAAAAGGGAGATTGGAAGTGGAAAATTAAAGCTTAACTCTTGTGACAAATGACATGTGATTAGTCAGTAACAACTATAAAATATACACGTTAATTGTCTTATTAATGTAATTACAAATCGAATAATATCTACTTGACATAATTTATTCATTCCTTTATCATTGAAAATCAATAGGGAATTTAATTATGACTTACAAAGTAGATACTAAGTGCACACATCACATATAGCTTTATATTGCACAAGTTCAGATTTGTCTTGCTTTCTAAACTCAAGATATTGCCATTAGTTAAAAACCTAATTTGAAAAATTACGTTTTTTATTTCTTTGAACATGAAAAATTAAACTTTGTTGTTTACACATCTGTCCTTGTTCTCCTACAATATGTGCTTTTTTTAAAATAGAACAAATTAATTAAGTTAATTCAACTGGGACTGC
This sequence comes from Carex parvula, assembly GCA_025461045.1. Lineage (NCBI taxonomy): Eukaryota > Viridiplantae > Streptophyta > Magnoliopsida > Poales > Cyperaceae > Carex > Carex parvula. The sequence goes on along the minus strand of JAJGRW010001058.1, from coordinate 62,968 downwards.
ATGAGTACACTACTATTATTATTATGACTGTAAGAATATGTTATTGCTTATACAAACAACTGGGATATCTAATTTTTTTAATTGAGGGTTGTTGATTATTGTTCGTGAAAAATCACTTAGGTCTCATCAATACATGCATGGTTCATTCATTTTCAGTTAGAATTTGTGCAGAGTTCACTCTTCAAATATGCATAATTCACCGTATGTATATATATCTGTATCACTGTTTCATGATGAAATGGATTGACGAGAGAGACGCTAGCTAACATATAATTTATAATCAAAGATGGATGCTTGCTAACCAATGCTCAAAAGACGCATAGAATGTTGCCAAAAAGAACCTGACTATAGATGGTGATTGGGGATGTAGAGAATTAATTAGTTGGTGGGATGTCAAAGCCCCAAAATGTGAAAATGATATGAAGTTTTTTTTTTAAGCTGATAACAGTACCTGCACTACAGTATCCGTACCATAACTACTATACTTATTTGGAGGGACCGCAAAAATTCCAGTACATAATTTTTTTTTCTAAAGTATTAATACATATGTAATGAAGTATTTATACTATGCACAAAAATATTTATACCTATGAGGTGAACAATTTTTACGTAAATAATTGTCTGTCCAACTAAATCTCTCAAACGTACCCGCACTATAAATAATGTGGGGAACCACTCAAACTACATGAGGTACCATACACGTTTTTAGAGGTAGATTTTTTTTCTCCGTTCAATCTCGTCCATATATCTGACAATCTGTGAGGAATTTTGCGAATCTAAAACCATAAAAGTCTTCTACGCAATTTTCTCTTTCAATGAGATCCATGATGATGTACTTTCGGACTCATCGCCACACAAGTATTTATATCTCGGCGTGCAAGTATTTATTCCTGTACTTGCAAGTATTTTTTACATATGGCACTAGATGACGTCTGAAAGTATTAATATCAACTACTGCAAGCATTTAGACCTCTGCACTGAAGTATTTATACCTATGTGGTCAACTATTTTTGTTAGAGGAATGTTGACGTGGGAACGATTGGGTAAGGTTGATGCGGTGATACGGGGCCACTACTTCAGTAGAGGAATGTTGACACGAGATGATTAGGGAACTGGAAAAGGACGCATCAAAGTATTAATATCTTATTTTTCAAGTGTTAATATATTATCTTCAAAGTATTCATATCTATGAAAGTTGACGCGGGAACGAGTGCGGAGATTGAGAAAGGGGATCATATAATTAGTGGAGATCATAGAAGAAGAGTGTTGCAGAGATTTTAGAATAATAATTAGTGGGACCATATATATAATATATTTTTAGAATAATATTTAGTGAGATTATATAATTAGTAGGGACCATAGTACATAATTTTTCTAAATGGGATGCGGAGATTTTGAGAGTACAAGAATGAGAGTACTCAAATATTTTTTTTTGTTGGTTCTCCTTATCAACTTAATCACTTAGAATTCTAGGAAGATTCACTATCGAAATTAAAATTGCTTTAACTGAAAAATTCTTAAACTCAATTCTAGCTTACGGAGAACTCTTAATATGTGAAAGAAACATTTTTGTTTTTTGACCTTATTTTGATAGCCATTAGGAGAGAGAGAGAGAGTTGTAAGACGTTTATATGTGTTGTTTGTTTTAGTTCTAGAATCTTTTTGTTGTATGTTCTCTCTTAGCTGGGATAACTTCGGATCTCATGATGTAAGACGTTTATATTTTACTTTCAATAAAAATTACACCTAGGCAGCCTCTGCCAGGTTTAAAAAAAAAAAAACAGAGAGAGAGAGAGAGAGAGAGAGTGGGCGGGTAAATCATCAAAAATTTGGTGCATTGATTAGCCTTTGATGCGTAACCAAATAAAATTAGAGTGCTAATTTTACATGCAGTGTGTGATAGGTATAATATATCCAACCAATTAGTACCAAACCAATTAGTGCAATTTCGTCATTTTTGAATAGTGCGTTTTTAGTTTTATTTAGTTGTATGTTTTCACCGACACCGTTGTCTAATTTTATGTAATAGCTACTTTGTAACTTTTTCTATCAATGCAATTGCTTATGGGTTTTCAATAAAAAAAAACCTAAATATATAAAATTTTCAGTTCTAAGTTCTACACCTCTGACAGAATATTATTTAGACAATTTAATTATTGGCCCTCAAACGGAGGCGGAACCATAATAATTTGCAAGATGGAACAAAAATTTTGAGTGAGACTTAATTTCGTAATTATTTTGAATATTACATATAATTATATTTTTTTTAAGAAAAACATAAAAATATAAGCTTATTTTGGAGAAAAAATTCAGGGGTAGTCGCATTTTTATAATTTCTTGTAGCTCAAGTATATTTTTATATTTTTTTTGGATAAAACATAAAAATAGAAATATATTCGTAAAATTTATTATAGCCGGCCCCGACTCCACTTAGCTCCACCACTGCTCTCAAATAAACTTTCAGATCAGACCTTCGGACATCGAAGCTATACATTAGTAAATGTGAAAGCTGTTGATATCCCATTGCCGAGACGATTCTCGTCTAGTAATTCTTCTGTTAATAAAAATGCACTATGTATGTTATGTATGTTAGGTATGCCAACTCTCATTGCGTGTAAATCTTACTAGGCGGATCTAAGTGTATGTCAGAAGTGCTAAGCCATCTCTATTATTTTAATTTTTTTAATTATATATATAAAATTTTAATTTAATTTTTATTTTTGTAAGCTTTTATATAGTCTAGCTTCCTCGTAAATTGACAAATTTGTGTTTGTGGTTAGAAAGTATAATTCTTCTTTTGAATTTTTTTTTTTTTTTTGGTAATATAAATTTTATAACTATCAAGTAAAATAGAAGGACAAAACTATGAAATCAGCCACATTAAAATTACCATCTGGGGAGGTTCGTTTGATATCCCAAAACTGCTTTCGTCAAATACGGCTTTCCACAGAATTCTATATGTATCTATGAGATCGAGTATGGATAATTTATCCACTGGGTCAATCTGGTTGGTTTAGTGGTTAGAATTCTTGTTTTTGTAAAATCTCATGGGTTCAATTCCCACTAATCATACATTTTTTTGTCTTTTTTTACATATTATACATTTTAAAAATTAGTTATCTCTATTCAAATTTTCTAGTTCCGCTTCTGAATCTTACATGATTGATATTTATCAAAAGTAGGATTTAAATAGCTTTTCTGAAATTTATCATCAAATTTTGTGTGCCTAGTGCTCTCCCTTTTTTGTATTTTTGTGCATGTTTTTTTTTTGTAAACTTGGTTTCAACACGGTTAGCCTTTTTTTTTTTTTGACATGTGATGGACTTTGAATAAAAACCAAGTCAGTCAACTTTGGTATTGCCTATTTACTTTGGCAGGCGCCAATTAAGGAAAAACATGTATTGAGGTTGGCAACAAATATACGTTGTATCGTGTTTGTTTTTGAATTGCAATGTTTTTCATGTAAAGGTCTGTTTGTCATTTTGATACATAGCGAGGAAGTAGAAAAATGAAATTTTCGTCTGTTTGGTTCTAACCAGGAAAGCAGGGGATATTAATTTCAATCGTTAACAGAGAGGGGATTTGTTTTGCAACGTTGTGTTGGCCACATCATTGAGCAGCCTCATTATTGTGTGCTCTTTTCTGTCATTTGCTCTTCTTATTGCCAATTTGCCAGATTATAGCTACATTACTGTCTGTTAATTAAGACCTTCCACACCTAGTTTTTATATTATCGTTATAAGTTTTCAGGGAACAAAGAGGAAACAGAATTGAAACTTATAATCCCCTTCTCTGTGCTCCTTTGATATATCTCACTCATAGAAAAACAAAGAGGAAAAGTAAGCCTTAATTAATAAAGAAAACCAGAGGAGAAAAATATCTCCAGTACACACTTAATTAGTTGATGCCATCTCAAATCCTAAATTTCATTTAAATAAATAAAAAACCTTATGAATTTTATACGCTCATATGAATTTTATATTTGCTACAATCTTAAGAATTTTATATTCTCATATTCATAAGAAGTTTTGTATCACGAGAATCTAGGGTCCATGGTGGCTAAGTGATGCTCTTAAACACACGAATTGGTGCTTTGTTATTTTTGTTAGGACTAAATATATAAATAAATAACAAATATTAAACAAACATAGAGCTGCTCACTTCCTGAATAGTCAATATGCAATATTGACTGGATAAGTCATGTCTTTAGAAAAAAGGTTAATGATTTTAAACATCTATTAATGAATTTATTGATAAAATAAAAAAATATTTACAGCATGTCAAATAATTCTCATTTCTATTTTAGATCTAATTTTTTATTCTCTTCAATTCCTCTAAACTATCCATATTCTTCTATTCTTCTATTCTACGTGTATACACTCTTTATTCTTCTAATTATCATATTTTCTTATTTCCATCTCTATACAAATTTTGTGGAGCTCTTCTGTATTTGCTCATCCATCGTCGTCCAACTGACACATGCGCTCTAGCGACTGGAGCCAAGTCTAATCAAGAATAGAGCTCCGACACCTCGCATCGACTATGTTCCCTTCCCTCTCCCTCACCCTCCTTACCGCTCGAGGAGGTAGAGACGAGGGAGAGGGGGGTTACTGTGTAGGGTTGAGTGGTTGGGGAGGAGGGGAGGTGGGGGGAGTGTTGTGGTAGATCTAGGGTTTCATGGGTTTTGTTTTTCATATATTTTAATCGCTTAGGAGAAAGAGAAGTCGTGTCGCTCTCATCTTTATCTCTATGTTCACTGATCAGTCAAGTCTCTCCTTAATTTTGTCCACATATTTTTTTATCAAATTACAATCACTCACATCAGTTTCTTTATCTCTTCTTCTCTCACAAAGTCATTACTACATTCTCTTTTATTTCTTTTTCAATAGATTGTGAATCCGTTATTCTATATATTCAAATGAGGATATTTCTTTTCTTTTATTCTTATTCTACTTAAGGAGAAAAAATGCATATAAATTTAAATTAAAAGTGTATCTCCAAGCTTTTGTTAATTGCAATGCAACCAGGTGGATTTATAATTCACTTTTCCAAAAAGAAAGAAAAAATGTTACAAGATTGAACAAGAAATATATTATATTTTTTTACAAAAAAAATAATCAACAAGAAATAACAAAAGTTTTGATAGGTACCTGACCAAATATCCTATTACCTCTCTGTGTATTTCCACGTAAACAGCTTAATTTTTCACCTTTAAGCTGGAATAAACGTTCCATAATCCTTTGGGAAAATTTAACAGAGTAGCTCTAACGGAAAATCTTCCTTGACAGTTTATTGTTGTCTTACAACACAAATTTAATAGTTATCTGCCTATTTGATTTGACAAGTTTTAGCTCACATGTCTTTCTTTTAAAGTTAGTGGCTTTAAATGCCTACTAACAATTTCATTGATAAAAAACGTATTTATAATGAGTCAAATGACCGTAATTCTTAAATCTATTCTTCTAATTCTCTCGTAATAACTCTAATACCTTAATCATTATCTCGCTTCACTTCTTCGACAGCCGTCGGGCTCCGACGGCGATCGGATCTACTCACTGTCGAGCTCCAATCGAGATGTTGATCATCCTAGTACTTTAATCGCCATCTCGCTCTACGACCAAATCTGTTTCTTCAACCGCCGCCGCGCTCCAACGGCGACCGGATTTACTCACCGTCGTTCTCTAATCGAGATGGGAACTCTATACTCTGAACTCCGATGATACCGCACTCTCAACTCTGATCGGCTTCGCTCAGCTCCTGTCCCCCCTCTCCCTCATTCTCCTTTCCGCTCAAGAAGATAGAACCGAGAGAGGGGAGGTGTTGCTTCTTTTAGCTCACATGTCATTAATCCATAAATATTATTTATTCTACAATTTGGTAAAATTCTGTTTCTGAGTTATGATTATTTACATTAAAAAAAAATTCTCTCTCTATTAAGCCCCTCACAATACTCCAAGTTACTGAGGCTGAGGCCATCCGTATCTAAATATTAAAGACAAACGCGGATCCATGTGTAATGGTGGTCAATTAAACCTCATTTATCTTCAAATTTTTTATTTTTATATGTAATTTTTAAATATCTTAGAGTAAAATATTATGAATAATTTAAAATTAATCTTTATTTAGCATGAAATATTTTACATAATTAACTTTCAATATGTAATTATGTCATAGCTCGAAAGTTTGGTCCCGCGCCTCTGATTAAAGACACAATGAGAATTGAAATTTCCAACATCCATTTCTTATTCTTTAGCTTGGATTTCGGACCCAGTCAAGCACGTTGCCTCGGTTCAAACTATGCTCCTTTTTCCACACTACCTTGAAATTAATGGTCCATCCCCTAGTTGGGTTGTTTCTGCCACTTGTTATTTTTTTTTCTTTTTGTTTATTTCTACTTATGGTCATGGTCTAGAATTTTTTTATAAACCATAATTAAAAAAAAGAATTTTACGAAACCAATATTTTTTATAAACTATAATTAAATTTTTTTTATGAAACTAATATGATTACTTTTTTAACAAAAAAACATAAAAACTGAAATGTCATTTCGGTACGAACTTTTTTTTCCGGACGGAAATGACACTTCAGTCCAAAGTGGTTTTACAGGTTTTCATACTAGCTGCCACAGAAAACTGAAAATCTCTCTGACCCGAAATCTCTTCTCTTCTTTCTCATTTCCAGGCAAACTAGTTTTTCTGACTTTTCTAAATAATTTATAAGCAAACTCTTAAAAATAAAAAAATAGATCGGACCGAAATGACATTTTGGTCGGAGCTAAAAAAAAATAGGACCGAAATGACATCTCGGTCCATGGGTGTTACACCGAATGCTACACCTATTTTTCTGAAAAAACTGTGAAATTAGCTCGGGCTAAATTGTCATTTCGGTCTGAAAAAAAAAAGTTTGGCCCGAAATAATATTTCAATTCTTATGGTTTTGTTAAAAAAATTAATCATGCTGTTTCATAAATTTTTTATTTTTAATTATGGTTTATAAAAAAATTCCATGGTTGGTCTATTATTGATACTTCTCCCTTTTTTTTCCAATTAAACTCTTTCATGGAACAACGTCTACTTGATTTTTTATTACTATTAAACTCTTTCCAATTAAACTCTTCCAATTAAACTCTTTCATGGAACAACGCTCATGGAACAACGTCTAAAATTTCTACATTACTAGAAAAATTCTAAATAATCAATAAATCATGGCTCAAGTTTTAAAAATTAGGTATCTATAAAAGTTATCAGGGAGAAAAATAATCTAGGAAAACCCAAAAGCAAAAAAGTTAGAAATCACAAAACAGAGAGGAAACTAAGAGATGATATTGAATTAGGTATGACCACTGTACCAGTGTTTGTCCAAAATATCAGAAATTCTGATATAATATCTAAACAGTGTCTTCGATCTAAAAGTGACCAGTAATGGACTCGCAATGAAATATAAAGTTGTAGAAAATCATTCATAATTTTCACCATAAACCCCCGGAGATTGATCAATATTCTTTTATTTCATTTTAACTTAAGAAGCTCTTCGTGTTGGTTCCTCAGCATTTGCATATAGCCCGTCTCAAAATCTGGAATCCACAATTATCATGAAAACGAAGTAAGAAATATATTTTTCAGTGCGAAATTTAGTCGCAGTTTGTATATTTACAAAAATATATCCAAATTATACAATTAAATATCCACAATATATCAATATTTTTTAAACCAAATTACTATGATAAATTTGAGTTGGCTTACCATGCTTTGGGAAGTAAAGCCCCTATTTACTTCCCGTCCATATTTTGCTATTTCAAAATCTAAATAGTTTAACCAAATCGTTGGTAATCAAATTTTAAATTTTTTTGGAAACTTTTTATTAGTTTTTCAGAACTCTTGAAAATTTACTCTCTTTTTTTCACAAATTTCTAAAAAAACGGTGATTTTCAAAAATTAAAAAAAGAAAATAGTAAAAAACATCTAAAAAAATGTAAAATTTGATCTCCAAGCATAAAAATGTGGAGATCATGTTTGAACAAGTTTGATCAATTATTTAAATTTTAAAAATAAATATATAGACAGAAAGTAAAACAACCTTCTTAATTCTCAAAACACCGTGACAAATTTAATTAAAGTGTATACGAATGCATATGCAAATGCATGAAGGGGCTGCAAGATTGACCCATTTAAGCTTTGTTCCGGTCTCAAAGGGAATGCAAGGCCCAATTATTTTAAGATTTGTTACTTCTATAAATTTCGGCCCATAAGAAAGGGATCATAACATTTTTCCTTCTTTTCTTGGGGTGATAAAAGCATAAATATTACAAAAAATTCTGACCTCTGCCGGAGTTTTATTACAGAATTTACTTATTGGCTCTTAAAATAATAAAATTTATTAGGAATGAAAATCTCAAGTTGTTAATTCTTAAGTTGAAAAAAAATATGATAAATTTAAAAAAAAAATTATTCGACAAGTACATATAAATTTTTCTAGGAAGTTGATTTTTTCCTTTCTACAATTATTTTTTTTTTGTATAAAAATATTATACTACCATCAAACTCTGTTACATGCATTGATGCTAACCACTTATACATATTAATCTTTTTATGTGCATTATTGATATACTTATGAAATCTTGTCCCAGAAGATTTTTGTCTCCTGGCAGTGTACTAGTGATCGGTACCAACAAGTTTATGACCAATCACTTTCTCCTGTCCGAAACAAGTGAATTATACTTGTAATTATATCTTAAAATATTGTTTCATCAAGTTACTAATTAAACTAAATTAATGCTCAAGTGCTTAACGATATGTTGGTTTCCACTATCCAGCTATGCACGCAAAAAAAAAATGTTGGGAATGAACGGAGGTTTGACTTAAAAATAACTAAAATTTTGAGTTTACATTGGAAACGTTAGATCTATTTTGATACAAATATTAAAAAAAATATATATATTTTATTTCAGATCGGATTGATCTTAATTCTGATCAAACAATCCGAATCTAAACTCAAAATTCGACTTACTCCAGGAAACATGAGCACTTCAGTTATCTTAATGACACATGACTCAGGGAGTAACACCACCACCAACAGCTTGTGTCTGCTTTGTTCCTATTTCTATGTTTCCTGTTTTGTGCTTTTCTGGTAGGGTACTTAATTTATGCATTTTCTGTTTTCAGTTTTCAGATTTTTTTATTTAAAAGATAGAAGTCAAGTCTTTAAATTTCATATTCATATTATTACAACAAATAATTTTTTCTATCTGATTTGAACTCATGACTTTCTACATCATAAATTATGTATTTTTGTCACTAGATCAAAAACTAATTATTCTGTTTTGAATGTTTCTAATAGGATACTTAAGTTCGATATAGTAGATTGTTAGTTTTTATTGATGTCTTAGTTTGTATGTAGTGATAATCTCTAGTTTACTATTTATAATGAATCAGTACTGAATTTTCATTTCAATTAAAAATACCTTCGGATTTGAAACTTTGAATTAAGAAAATAAAAAAAGAAGAATTATTTTAGTACCCGCGCTACAGTTTCCACACTGTACCCGCACTTCCATAACTGTAAGGTTGCGGTCCCCACAACTACCGATCTAACTAACAATGTTATCGGACTTTCCATTTTGAATTTCAAATGTTCTTTTCTCTCCGTTTTTTTTCTTTTTCGAAGGCTTCGGCAATTTTGAGGCGATTTTAGGTCGATTTGGAGGCGATTTGGAGGTGATTTCGAAACTGAAAGCGATTTCGTGTGGTTCTCACAAGTTTAATCGGTGATTTTGAAATGTGATCAGCTAGATTAATATTGTTTCTTTTCGATTTTTTTTTTGTTCTGGTGAATTAATAATGATACATCGTTTCGTTTCTATTTCATATACACAATCGTGTTTCAGTGTTGCTGGATTTTGAGATGTTTGTGACAATTTAATTTGAGAAGATGATGTAATTGTCTATTATGTGTTCAGATATAAATACTTGGTAGTTCAGATATAAATACTTGATGTGTTCAGATATAAATACTTGGTAGTTTAGATATAAATACTTGATGTGTTCAGAAATAAATACTTGATGTGTTCAGATATAAATACTTGGTAGTTCAGATATAAATACTTGATGTGTTCAGAAATAAATACTTGATGTGTTCAGATATAAATACTTGGTAGTTCAGATATAAATACTTGATGTGTTCAGATATAAATACTTGGTAGTTCAGATATAAATACTTGATGTGTTCAGATATAAATACTTGGTAGTTCAAATATAAATACTTGATGTGTTCATATATAAAACTTGATATGTTCAGATATAAATACTTGATCTATTCAGATACAAAATTCATTTTAATAAAGTGGCAGTTACAATTTAAAGTTAACAAAAATTAATAACAACCAATTATTAAAAGGAAATAACGTTATATGGTTAAAATTATTTATTTGAAAAAAATATGTAATAAACTTCCAATGGGCTGATTATTATATATGAATTCATATAAACCATAGAGAATACTAACATATTACAATTAGTGCAACATATATACATATTGTCTTTTGTACACATGCAATCCCATGTGATCTATAATAACATATACTCCTTAAGATCCAATACAATGTTTGTATAAAAGTTATGTCCTTACCACTTAGTAACCATGTGATCAAGGTTTGGTCCAATTTTCGTCAAGTTGGGCTCATGTTGCCAAAACTCTTGGTTATGATCTAGTTTGGACCAAAATTTCATACAAACTAGTTGTATTAGATCAAACATATAAAAAAGAGAGTGCCCATGTGATCCATGACATGATGCCTCTTGGTTAAAGGTCTCCAACATTTCAACTCAAATATTTTTTTAAGATTCTTATTCATCCAACGTAATATAGATATAAATACTTTAGTTCGTAGGTATAAATAACACACCCTTATAGTTATAAATACTTTGTTTCGTAACTATAAATACCACAAGAATAGAGATATAAATATTACCCGCACATAAGCTAAGTCAACATTTTTTGTTGACAATTTTAGTGGTCCTCACATGTCGTTTATTACCCACACATAAGCTAAGTCAACGTTTTTTGTTGACAATTTTAGTGGTCCCCACATGCCGTTTGAGTGGTCCCCAAATGCGGATATGAAGCGAGGATTTTTCAAGAAAAGGTGCGGGTACGGTTATTTTAGAAAATCATATATCATATATGTAGTTCATTGTATAGATATAAATACTTGTCCTGTATAGATATAAATACTTCACAATGTTACTATTAATATCTGTAAAACAAAATTACAGTTTTGGAAACAGTTCGGTCCCCACAAACAGTTATGACAGTTTAGGTGCGGGTACAGTACGGGTACTTAACTGCGGGTACTCATATCAGCTTCCAAAAAAAAAAATGGAAACTTACAACTTGCTACAAAACCAATAAATCAATATCCGTGAAAACTCACGAGAATTCAATGCAGCGAACAGACCAAAATAAATGAGATGTGATGTTAGCAAAGAATAGACTATGATAACTCTGCCTTAGGAATTCGGATGTACGGGATTAGGTTTGATCCGACCTGGGATTAATCTGAACGGTCCGTTACTATTTATTCTCAGTCAGGTACTTACGAGGATACAGATTCGCCTGAAAGGCTGAAAGTATCCCCATGTCCTTTCTACAGCCTAGGCGCAGTTTTCATCTATATCCCTCTTCTTCTTCCATTGGGCCTCCATCTCTCCAGTACCCACTTTATTTATTGTCTTCTCGCTGGGACATTTCATGTATACTCCTCAAAATTTTCAAAATTATATATTCGTAATTTAAATTCATAATATCATATTTATCTTTCATCTAACTTTCAAAAACTCATAAATTTATTCAATTTTTTTTTTTTCATTAAAACTCATTTTAAATTTATAAATTCTCATTTTCTCCTTTATTAAAAAAATAAAAATATGTAGTATGTGTAATAATGAGTCCGGCTACTATAACACTAGTGTCATTTCAAATTAAATAACACCACATCTTATACTATTGGATCTACTTTAATATTCGTGCAAGACACTAGTGTCATTCTAGCTCTATCTTGTACACGAATATTAAAGTAGATCCAATGGTATAAGATGTAGTGTTATTTAGTTTGAAATGACACTAGTGTTATAGTAGCCGGACTCTGTAATAATAATGTTTCTACTTGTGATGTTTACACAATGACATTTAGTTATACGCTTATGTGTATATTACAAGTAAGAAAATGAACTATTTGTCCACATAACCGGCCAATTACAATACTCAATATTTCTCTTGTACAAGCTACATATTTTTTATTTTTTTAATAAAAGGTAAAATTAAAATTTTACAAATTTAAAATGAGTTTTAATAGAAAAGGAAATAAATTACTTAAATTTGTGAGATTTTGAAATTTAGAGGGATAAATATTATATTATGAATTTTAGAGGGAAAATATGTAATTTGAAAGTTTTCAAGGGTATACAAATTCCCCTTTTATTAAAAGCAACCTGAAAAACCTTCTCAAATTTTCTTCCAACAGTTAAATTTATTTCATCTTATTAAATTCTAAATTGGAGATAAATTCTTTTCGTGGTGTAATGTGATTTGGTTCCTAACTTACTATGCAAATGGTTGGTTATTTGGTGGATACTGACCCGCATCTGGCCAGCCCATATGCATCGGACCCGGCCCATATCCTCTCTTCTCACTGGTCACCCCTTATCAGGACTCCCGAATTCATATCACCTGTGGTAATAGAAATTATGGGTTTAGATCCGGACCGTTCGATCTGTTGTAGCACGAATATTAAAGGAAACTGTTCATTCCACTTCAGACCGCATCTAAACTCAAATATTCTGTTGCCTCAGAGGATATGAACAGTGATTCCCTGAGTGACTCAGTCACTCTCGTCGTCCTCCACCTCGCCTCCCGATTTCTCCGGTCTCCATTTCCATCTCCTCTCCTCTTTGAGCGGAAACTAAACAAGGGTCAACAAAGAGAGAGAGAGAAAGAGACAAGAGGTCAGTTGATTCCATCTCTCACTGTAATCCTCTGACCCTTCTAAGAAAAAGTTCAATTTCAGCTCCCGATTTCTTACAGGTTCAAATGAGGTGGTTACGGACATGGCGTTCTCCTTCTATGGGTATGCGCTTGAGCTTCACAAAAGAAACTACCATCTCAAATCCATGCGCCATTTTAAGAGCTCTAGGCGTTAATGACTGGGAGACACCTCTTCAACCTGGGAACTTTGTTCAATCACATAGATTTGGATCGTACCATGAGAAAGGGGGTGGTACTGTTACAAGAGATTGGTTTGTTAAAATCTGGAGAGAAGAAATTAAGCAATGGAAGGAGACAAAAGGCAAACTGAGAGAGAATAAATTGGATAAAAATGAAAATAATTTGCTTGGGAGTCTCTCCACATTTCAAATTCCTTTCTTGAATCGGGGAGTAGATGAATTAGCAAAGGATTTTTCAGGGAGAACAAGTCCAGTAAATCACAGGAGAACTGATGCTATCTCCACAGACGTACCTTTTTTTTTTTTTTTCAAAAAATTGCATTTAATTTTGCTATCTTATATACAATGTTTCAGTATTGTATAGAATATACCTTTATGCATATATTGATGTATTATGTTCTAACATTAAAGAATAATTCTTTTTTGTATAACGCCCTGTGAATCCAATTTATCTTTCGATATAACATACTATTGCACTGAATTTTTCTATCTTATATACAATGTTTCAGTATTGCATATAATATACCTTTATGCATATATATGATATATTTTTTTTGTAACATTGAAGCATAATTCTTTTTTGTGTAACACCCTGTGAATCCAATTTATCTTTTGATATAACATACTATTGCATCCATACTTTCTATATATATCCAAGACAACATCTTGGTCATGCTATAAATATACTTTGTAAAATAGTATTGACTAAAATTTGGCATTAATTTTGTTTACTCATATCTGATTTAGCGCAAGCTGGAGTCACTCCTGTCAAGAAACAACCTGGTTATTGCAAGAGACGTAGAATGGGCAAACGTGTTATTTTCTTTTGAACAGGTTATTATGTTGTAATTTTGTTTTGACGTGAAGATGAATCAAATTTTATATTGAATTCTTGATACAATGTAACACTATTTAATATTCCATTTTGCATTTTTTTTATAGGAGAGTAGATACATGATAATGGATGCATCATATCCTAGTGCGGTGTGTAACTTCTGACCTCTTTTATTATGATTTTCGTTTTTAAATATCTTTTAATTTGGTTGACATATTTTTTAATTTTTATTTTGTGGTATGATAGTTTATCTCTGACCTGTGATTTATCTCCAGCCTGTAGGATTTATTAGGGAGACGAGTAATGTCATCTTCAGGCAGGTACGCTAAGGGTCCATTTATTTTGAGTATGCGTACACACCTGCTACCAAAAAAATAGAAATACCACATATAAGGTTTTATCATGGGGAACAATAAGTATGTCACATACCTCTCAAAAAGTTAGAAAAATCCTAGTATTATCATCTATGCGTCACAAGTAGAAAAATGACCCATTTGCCATCGGAAACCGACTTATTAGTAGACCGAACATTTTTCTTACACATACTACATATTTTTATCTTTTAATAAAGGATAAAATGAGAATTTTATAAATTTAAAATGTCTTTTAATAGAAAAGACAATAAATTGGGTAAATTTGTGAGTTTTTTAAATTTAGGAGGGTAAATATAATATTTTGAATTTTAGAGGGGAAATACATAATTTTGAGGTTTTAGAGGGGAAATACATAATTTTGAGGTTTTTGAGGGGTATACATGAAATTCCCCGTATTATTATCTATACCCCATTTACTATTTCCCAATTTCCCTTTGTTCTTCTCCAATGCGAAGGGCTTTTTGAATTTTGATTCCTTTTACTTTTAAACAGCGCCGAAGTGGGGTTTTCGCATTACATGTTAAGGCATGCATGATGTACCTTATTTTTAGCAAAATTGTCTTATTGTAATTTAAATTTATAGAGGAATACATGAAATTTTTTGTTCTTTCTCTATGGTCTTGGCACATATAACCAATTTTATACCATAATTGTGCAAATAGCGAGTGCTATTTTTCACAAGCACTTTTAACAAAAAGCATTTTGGTCTTTTGTGTCAATTTGCAAATAATGCACAATCAATAAACATTATAAGTTTTCCATTCCTAAAATGCCCTCTATCTTTCTTTGTTAGAGTCACTCCAAATTGAAATTTAGCCGATATTAGTTTGGGTGCTAGATTTCAAGTACGCATAAATTACCATTAGGGACATTCCCCTACTATTTAGTGGCATTTCTTGATCAGTTTGAAAATAAAATATAATATCATGCCATATTTGTAATAAAAATAGCCATCCTCACAACTGAAACTAGCAAATATAATGGTCGTCCCTTGGATCAGTTTGCAAATAAGACGCTTTATAAAAATTGATTTATCTGTCATTCTATCTAAAATGACTGCTTTAAGGATATTTGGTTATTTTGAGTTTGTACTTCGCTTTTATTGGATGGCTATTATGCGACAGTAACCTGAATTATGTTTAAAAAACCTGGACTGTGTGGCAAATATGGTGGAAGGTTTTGTTTGCAAAGATTACTTACAGAGACCTGGCTATCTTTTCTGAATGATTACTGACTTTAAATTTATCGTCTGATACCTGAATTCAGATCCAGTGCAATACCTGACTGAGTAGAGTGAGATCTGAGTTGTCAGTTTTAATCTGGCACGAATCTCAAAACAGATCCCCGTATATCTAAATAGGCACCGTATTACTTTTGGCCCGGGTGGTTGTATTGTACTCAGTCCGGTACTTGAGGGGATACGAACTCGTCATACCTTTCTTTATGGACTGTCCTTTTTTTTTTTTGTATAGTGTGTTGGTGTTTCAGTATTTTATACTCTTCATTTCCTGATGCAATATACAAATTTTTAATATTCTTAGACTGTTGGTATCTTTTGGTATTTCTTTGGAGTCCTTATCAGTTCAGTCCTCTTATTGCTGTTTTTCTCTGTTAGTTAAAATTTATGTATAAATTGCAGCTTCTTCGCACAAGACGGCCTTTTGTTGCACACGTAAATGATTCCCATGGAAATGAAATATTCCAGGTAAGATTTCAGGGTTACTTTTTCTGCTTGTACATACTGGTACGGTACCAGAAGCATCTTATTTCCAGCTTCTCAACTGAGTAGAATTGCAGTAAACCTCTTTTTGGCCAACTTTGAAGTATTTGATTCTACTCTTCTTTCATTTATGCAACTGAGCCCAAATCAAGTAAACTATAGGAAACAAAATTCAAGGGCCAAGAAATGTCACACATGCACTGGTAAAATAGGTTACTGGAATCTCATATTGGAATCTTCTACAACTAACAACAACAACAACCAAGCCTTTATTCCCAAACAAGTTGGGGTATATTGTAATCTTCTAAAGTAAATTTTTTTTTTTTTTAATAATCTACCTCTTATTGTTTAGGTCAGGAGGCCATTTTGGCTGATTAATAGCTCAATCTATGTAGAGGTTGATGGTAAGGTACGCATTTCTGTCCCAGTACCACTATATTACCACCTTGCTATTACTTCTATAGCTATTGTATTAATTTCTAGACATCCATAGGACTCTACTAACTGCCATCTGTATTTAAAAGTAAAGACAAGGAATCAATTTTTCATTTACATTTTGTACATAGGAAATTGGTGTTGTTCATAGACGCTGGCATCTATGGAAGCGGATTTATGACCTCTACTTGGGGTAATTTTTTCTTCCTTCTCTTTCTCTGTACTCTTTATTTGACGTTATTGGACTTTCGCATTTTATTATGTTATCTGACCTTTTTAGTGTCAATAAGATCTGAAATTACATTAAATTTACGAGTTAGGGCTAGACAATTTAAAGTTAAACAACCAAAAACAGAAGGAACTATATTGAGATAAGCTGATGCATATCAAATGAAAGAGTGTCAAAACTTGTTACTACCATCCTTTGTCAAACTTATAACAAAAACTGCACATACTACTATGACTTATTAGATAATTCTATGACTTGTTAGATAATTAGAAAATTATAGAACCCTTCGTTATTTGTAAACAGATGTTGGACAGATCCTTATTTTTGTTGATTTTTTTTTTTTTCATTTCATTGTGCAACATTTCCAGAAATAGTCAATTTGCGGTAGTTGAGAACCCAGGATTTTGGAACTGGAATTTTACCTTGAAAGACGAAGAAGGAAATGTGCTGGCTGAGATTGATCGCAACTGGAGGGGTATAGGTCTTGAGGTCAGTGATTTCTTTTCTTTCCTTTATAGTTTCTGCATGCATGCGCAGTGAGTATTTTCAGAGACTGATGTGTGATTTTGATCAATTTTTGATATCAGTTAACAAAGTTGGTGGTTGAGTTCAAATAGTTGATCTGAACCGTTCAACGTTATCTCTCTATGAAAATGTACTTGCAGACTAAATTTTACATTTTTTTTGAAATTTTTTTACTATTTTTGTAGATAGGTAGAAAATCAGTAATTTTGAATGGTTTAGAATTATTAGATCAAGTGATTTTCTACCCATCTAAAAAAATAGTAAATAATTTGTAAAAAAATTTAAAATTTGATCTACAAGTAGATTCTCATACGAGATCATGTTGAATGGTTCATATTGACTGTTCGGACTTAGAAAACGGAAGATATTGATCTATAGTATGGACCAATCCGCTCTATTCATAGTACCATAACCTCACTCATTTTTTTAAAATCAAATTAAGCTAGGAAATAGCAGAACAAGATTACTTATTTTGCCTTTGTGCTAAATCTGGTGCAGCTTTTCACTGATGCGGGTCAATATGTAATTCGTTTTGGAGGTTCAATTTCAGGATATAATAATGGGTCTGAGTACCATGTAAGTTCTCTACTCAAAATGCATTGCAGTCCTTTATGTTTAGATCTTTAATTTGGTTTAGCAAAATTCTTTAATATATTAACAATCAATCTTTTGCATGGCCATTATTTTCTAATGTTACATTCAATCCATCTCTGAGTTTTCTAATAACTATTTATCTTTTTTCGGATTTGTTAGATTGAGGGATTGGAGGTTGTTCGGCCCCTAACTCTGTCAGAAAGAGCCGTCGCAGTTGCACTGGCAGTTTCCTTAGATTGCGACTACTTCTCTAGGCGTCGCGGCTGGTACATTTTAATTTACTTTTGGATCGAGTACATACCAATTTGAAATTTGACTGACTGTTTACCTTGTTCTTGGCTTGTTCATAGTAGCTTAAAACTACCAAGGGTTAATATTTTATTTATTTATTTATTATTATTATTTTTTTTTAAAAGAGTGGAACAAGTCCACCAGTTTACATTGAAACTATCTAGTTTGTTACAAAAACTGGTACTACCAAGGGTTAATATAGTGTAAACATTCTCTCTGTGATGAGAAAATGGCCCGTTAATATCTTGAATTTGCATTGCCAAAAGTAACCCAAAATTTGAGTTTGGATCAGGACCGTCTGATCTAGTCTGGCACGGATATTGAAGGGCCCTGTACATTTCACCTCGGATTGGATTGGCCCGGATTTTTATCAGATGGCCCGAATCTAAACTCAAATTTGGGTTACTTTAGGGGACTCTAATATCTTAGCCTGGACATAATACTGTTCCCTTTTCTTCTTGTTTTTTCCTCAATTTTATTTCTTTGTTCGTTTTTCAGGGGCCTCCCAATTATTCTACTTGAGGAATAGCCGCATGTGGCAGAGCTGTGGCCATTAGTATCATATATTTTCTTTTCCTTTTCTATTGAAGGCAATTTCAGAGCACCGCTCTATTTGCACAGATTTTCTTTCACTGATTAAAAGATGTACGACAAATTAGCAGTAGGCTAGAAATCTGTCATTGCACCGTTATGCACTGGCGTTTCTTTGGCTAATATTCTAACTGGCACCCTTCAACTCATGTTGTCTTGTCCATTTTCTATATATTTTTTTTTTTGCTTCATAATTGCCAAATTGTAGAGTGATTGAGGCAATTTCTGACGCAAGTGGTGCTTAGTGAGGCCAAATTTCTGTGTTACCGTTCCAAATTGTCTTGAGAAAATATAGAAGCTTTGATGTGTTTGCGAGCAATTATTCTATGTTTGTCTTCATTTCCATTGCCTCTAACAACCATACGCTGTCTATAGTGATTTTGTGCAGTCCTACCAAGTCGACTGATAATTATTTTCAAGTATTTCAATATCATATATGCTGAGTTTGGGTTATCCAGAATTTGGATGCCTTAATATGTTCGTTTATAGTACAAAAATTTAATATTTACAGTGAGATGCAATATCTGAAAAAGTCTAAAATTTTACCGAATGTTATGGATTTGGGACAGTATTAATAACTTGGTAATTGACTAAGGTGGTATTTTACCAAATGAACAAGTAACACCAAAATTGTAATATAATTTAATAATAATATCTAAGAAAAATACAAGCAAATGAAAGTGAAGAAATTATCATACTCCTGATAAAATTTGAGACAAAATATATTATTTCAAGACCGACAAATCACAAATGTATTTTTACAGCATCGACTAAATTGAAAATATCGTATAAAACTATAAATACGTTCTAAGCCGACTGGAAAAAAATTATCAGATCTACAAGATCAATACAAATAATTTATATCCGATGAATATATTTAATTTATTTGGTTAAAGGTTATGAGCATATATCTAAGAGAACAAAGTTTTTCGGTAAATATATTATATTCTTGAAGTTTGAAGGGAAGCTGGGAAGACCATCTAATTAAAAATTAACAAATTTTGCCAAGAAAAAAAGAAATGTATGAATCCCTTCTTCTGTTCTAGACAGAATACAAAGAACAAACAAATCTCCAAATCCGTTATTTTACAAAAAGAACCAATGAATTGCAACATTTTTACTCTGCAAAAAATAATAAGTATCATTCTCTGAGAAGATGAAGTGCTCTCTCCAAAATCGGTCTGAACCGTGTGAAATTGAGCCTGACATTCTGTTTTCCGAGATAAATTCCATTTGCCACTTGCCACCCTTGCCGGTGGAATGATTCCGGGTCTCTAAACACGGCATGATCTCTCGGATACAGATCCATTAGCGTGCTCTCCTCTTCGCTTATGCTGTACTGCAGGTACTTGAGACCCATGTCAACTGCCGGTTCTCCAAAGTCGTACTCACAAGTCCTCTCATAGTTACCCAGAGGAACTATTTGAATGAGCACCGCATTTGTCGGGAGAAACACAAAATTTGTTAGCCCCGCCCCATGCACGCCCATCATCACATCGGCAGAGTTAACGAGATGTGCAAATTCGTTGATATTCATGGAAAATAAGGCATTACCGATCACGACTTCGAACCCTAGTTTCTCGATCAATGGGACGATTTCTCCGCGGTTCATGAGTGATCTAGTGTGATCCCTTGCCATGATCAGTAGTCTTGGTTTCTTCCCGCTTGCCTCTCCTAGTTTTATAGCGACATTTTGTTTGAGTGAGTAAGCCATCTTTGCGAAACGGCTGAATTCAACCGTGGAAATGTGATTCGGAGCTCTTGATGGTTCCACAATTAAATCTTTATGTTTCGATATGCCAACAATCACACGATGGTAGCAATGCACCCGTTCTTCCTTGTCATAGTCGATAATTTCATAATTCGACAACTTCTTAAGAAGTCCGATATACTTGAAGATAAACCATGGTTGTATGTTGGATACAAGAAACTGGACTTCTCCTTTGAATTGGTAAGATGTTATGAACAGTGGGACCAGTAGGTCAGCGAAATCATGGAAATAGTTTCCATTATGCCCTCCATTAGCAAAGATAACAG
Source organism: Carex parvula (assembly GCA_025461045.1). Classification (NCBI taxonomy): domain Eukaryota; kingdom Viridiplantae; phylum Streptophyta; class Magnoliopsida; order Poales; family Cyperaceae; genus Carex; species Carex parvula. Next base: position 42,120 of record JAJGRW010001058.1, on the reverse strand, counting down.
CTGCTGAATTATGATATACGTCGCATTTCGGAGCTCGGTTGTGGGCTTCTACTTTTATCTTGATTTCTCTGAGTTGAGCCATTAATTCGGTAGCGTACTTGCGAGGATGTGGCCTCACGCTCCATGTTTCGTTGTTCACTTCAGAGATGTAACTTTCGGTTGAAGTAACTGATAAAACCGAAGACGATTTGCCGTGAACGCGCACATCTCCCTCGACATCACACAAGTCAAATTGCATATCCGAGAAGTCACAAGAAGGTTTTTTAAAGAACTTTCTTTTATCACCATCTTCACCTTTTTATGGAAACATAAATAAATTGATACATTAAAAAAGAGCAAATAAAAGTAAAGCGTGAGAAGAGTTAAATATATTAAATTTGTAGAAGAGATAAAAGAGAGGTGTTGTGTTGTATAATTGTATTGTATCTTACCAAGATTCTCTTGATCTCTTGCATTTGGAATAGAGGGCTGGAATTGTTCTGGAAATGGAATAGGATTATCTTGGGGAGGTGGAATAGAAGGCCCAATATTTTGATTAATGGGCTTTTCTTGGGCTGAGGTGTTAGAAGGAATAGATTGTTCAATAAAATTTTCTTTCTTCTGGGTTTCTGGGATGGATGGCACAGATTGTTCCTGCACTGGGGTCTTTTGTGTTGTTGGGATCAACGGCTCAGATTGATTCTGTGATGGAGTTTGCATTGCTACCGTGATCGACGGCTCCGGTGTTGCCTTTTCTTCTTCGTGAGAGCTAAAGGGATCTGGAATTAGAATTGAAACAAATAAATGAGCGATGCAATACTCGATAGAAAATATTTTTTTTGGTTTTGGGTTTTCATATTATTTTACAAAATTTATCAACAATGTAAATCATATCATTTTGAAAAATTTAAGGACAAAGCAGCATTTTTGTCTGCATTGAGTCTTGCAATGAACTTAAAATGACTATTAAACAAAAAAAACATATTTGGTATAGAAATAATGCATATTTTGCATTATTAAAAAGCATTTCTTAAAGCAAAAAAGAAAAAAGAAAAGAAATACTAACTGTTGAATTGAGTTTAACGAAATGGTAAACTGATGCAAGGAACAATCATCAAATGCCATAGAAATGCTGTAATAATTCAAAATTTGATTCCAATTTAGATTAGTACCTATGAGTTCTATTTGTTCAATAGTATATCACGAACAAAAACTGAAATATCTTACAACCCAAAAGTAAATAACAAACTTACATGATCTTAGGCGATTTGCAAACTGATCCGGTACAGAGAAATAAACCAAGAGAATAACAAAGCATGATGCCATTATTGCAAAGTAATTAGATCTTATAACCCCATTCATTTTGTAATCTCCTCCTTTTCCTCCTCTTCACCTTCACCTCTTCTAAAATGGAGGCTTGGGCATGCAATCTATTAGTAAGTGATTGCCAATCTCAAAAAATAATAATAAATAAACTTAAAAATAACAAATACATGTAGCCCCCTCTCTCTCATGGTTGTGTGTGTAATCTTCTCTCTATAAATATATTTGATGTACATGATTTGAAAACAACTAGCAAAAAAATCATTTAGTAGATAGTTTTATTGCACTTTGACTTCACAGCTTTGCTATCCATTCCAAAAAATGTACCTCAGTTTTAATTTGTGCAATAACTCGTCTTGAAATGAATTGTATCTTTGACTGAAAAGAAAATATGCGAGGACCTTTTATTCAAATATGAAGCTAACAATTATAAACAATTGATAAAATTATGGTGAAGCTCCAATATGTTAAAATAAGTTTTTGAAGATTTATATTGATTTCATTATACGGTTATAATTTTAATTAGAAATTTTATAGTTAGATACAATAGCTATTTTGATCTTGAGAATATAAATTTGGAACCAATATATCCCACATGTGTCTAATTCTCAATTAACAAACTAATCTATTATATTTTGAACAATTTGAATCAATTTTACATTTTTTTTCCATTTAAAATTGGTGAACTAGAGAAAACTTTTAAAATTATAATTTTTTGCATTTTGAGATGGACATGGTCGTTTTGAGTGGTATAGGACTATGCATTAATTAATAATTGTACACCTTCATAATTTATCGTAATACTAAATTGACCATACATATAAAAACAATCAAATGGATATAAAGAACAATATTTAGAGAATTTATAATGAGTGAGGCTATGGTAATATTATAGCGCGGATTGGTCCGTATCGCGTATCAATATTTAATTTTGTCTTCAAAATTCTAACAGTCGATCTGAACCGTTCACATGATCTCCATATGAAGATATACCTGAAACTAAATTTTTCATTTTTTAAATTTTTTTACTATTTTTAGATAAATAGAAAATTACTGTTTTATTTACTACCCATCTAAAAAATAGTAACCAAATACTGAAAAATGTAAAATTTAGTTTAAAAATACATATTCATATGGAGACTATGTTGAACGGTTCAGATCGACCGTTAAAATTTTATATTGATTCGTAGTGCGGATTAATATGCATTGTACCATAGTCTCACTCATAATTGCACCTGTGGGGCTTTCCCAATGATGATACCTTGTTTCCTGGATGGTAGTTAATAAGTTTATTATGAATTTTCATTAAAGGAACTTAAACTATAAATATTTATTAAAATTAGTTTTAGATTGTAAAATATAAACGTTACATAGAATCTTCATTGGTTGATTTCGGTCCATTCAAACAACTAATTACTTTGAAATGTTGCTTTGAAATGTTGACATGTTGTTGGTGAATACTTTTCAAATTAAAAATGGTTGATCAATTTAATTACATCCATGAAATCTATATAGATCTAGCCGACATTTTTATCAATATCCAAAGTTAATTACAAATTAATAAGTTTACTCATGATTCCCGACTTTTTCGGCCATAAAATGGCTGATTTTCTCTTTTTTTTTTAGAGACACTATGAAGAGCAAGATAATGAAATCTAACACTGAAAATTTGAATTTTTTATTTAAATTATTTGTTAGATTATTCTTTTGATTTATAATTAGCATATTTATACTAAAAAACACTAGATTACTTGAAATTATGTTGAATTACACTATATTACATTAAATTACGCTAAATTATGTTGAATTATCCTAAAATACACTAATTTTGCTAATTATAATGAAATACGATAAATTACGCTAAACTACGCAAAATTAGACCGATTTTGTGCCATCTTTCATAAATCATAAAAAATAGTAAAAAAATTCCAAAAATAGTAAAAAAATTAGTATTCTACAAGTTCATTATATAAATAATTTAAACTAATTTACTGAGCTACTTACATTGAATAATAGAAATGATAATCTTAATCGGAAACTTCAACTCAAGTTTTGAGGCTCTTCTCTTTATTTTTTGGCAATTCTGAATTTTGAAACCCGGCATCATAGGCACAGACGCATGCATATTTTCGCAAGCTTTCTGAAAAGTGGTCATTTGCTGAAATCGGACACTCGAGCGCCGTTTTATGACCGTTTGAAGTTTCGTTGTTGTTTTTCGCCTTTTCAGTGAAGATATCGTTCCTATTCATATAAAATTTACCATAATTTACATTATTTTAGCGTAATGTAATGTAATTTAACTTAATTTAATGTAATATAGTGTAATTCAATATAGTGTAATTTAACATAATTTCAAGTAATTTAGCGTATTTTAGTATAAATATGCTAAATATACATCAAAAGAAGTAATCTAACAAATAATTTAAACAAAAAATTCAAATTTTCGGTGTTAGATTTCATTATCTTGCTCTTCGTAGTGTCTCTAAAAAAAAAGAAGAGAAGAAAATCGGTCATTTTATGACCGATTTGGACATTTTTGAAAAAAGTTGGAAATCACGGGTAAACTTATTAATTTGTGATTAACTTTGAATATTAATAAAAAAAGTCGGCAGATCTAGTCTTTTTCCTAAAAAAAAAGGAATACAGATCTAGTCTGGATCTTCTGTGGCACACTCATGTTTACAGCATATAATATATGGTGTGTACTATTTATCTCTTGAATTTTTTTTTAAAGAAAAATGTGGAGGCCGGGTCTTTAGATTCCTTTTATACGTACACCAGGGATGTCAAAGATCATTATATCTTAAAAGTTATTGGCAATTTTGTGTCCTGATCTCCAAAAAATTGACACCACAGTTGCCAAAGAAGATCCAGTATTGGAAACATGAAATTCAAGTCATGCTGATTTGCAGCCCATTTTGATGGATTCTTAAACTAAAAAACCAACCAAAATTTATTCGGAATTTTTTTAGATTTTTAATATTGCTAATATAATTAATTTATGGCTTATTTGCATGCTGATTCGAAACTTTCACATGCATGTATGCGCTGCAAGTCGTGTGATTATAAATCTGATCGAAGAAAAAATGATAACTGAAGGAATAAAATATAAGAATATAAGTGTTATTGGTACCTCACAATTCAGAAATATATGGTTTGCTTGTAAGGCGGTTGTTTCTCATTACATGCATTAAATGCGCTTTTGGCTTGGTATTGACTCCATTATTTGTTTTCTAAATAGAAATATACTCAAATTTGTACTGTTTCCCTGGAAAAATGCACCGGTGCACATGTATTAGCCTTCAAATTGGACTTTGAATTATTCCTCACTCCATTTTGCCTTGCAAGGTCCAAATCATGGATGTCATCATGTCATGATCCGGTTCAAAGAAAATTACAAGTTAGTTGCTATCTCAATAAATTTTGTTTCTTTTGCGAAGCAGACGTTGTACCTACAAATTAATGTTTCATTAACAAACAAAAAAAAATAGTACTTAGGCATAAGGGCATCGTATAAAAATAGAATCAGAACAAACACATAAACCTCGTCCTCGTCTAACTTATTTAATTTTGTAGTGCGATACATGTAGACCATTCGTTTAACACTTTAATAAAAAAAGGACCTTAAGAAAAATATATTTGAGTTGCATTTTAATGTCAACTTTTTCGCACTTTATTTTATCTTCTTTTGATTTTTAGTATATTTGAATTTGGATTACAGGAACATGAAGCCATGAATCCCAGATATCCATTTACCACTAACAAGGATCCGACTCCATTCCAACAGAAATCTAGGAATGTATTTTTTAACTTAATCCAGTTTGTTGTCGGAGCTCATTTTTGAAACAGAAATATATTAACACTGTTAAAATATTTATTTAAAATTAAAAATAAAATGTAATTATTGTTTCATGTTAATGGAACGGGCTTATGCCTTTTCAAAAAAAAAGAAAAAAAAAAATAAAAATTGTGGACATGTTTTTTGGATAAAATTATATCAAATTTGAAGCAAATTGTTTGATTACTTCCGTTTAAGTGGTGATAAAACTAAATCCTTGTTAGATATATGGGTCGGCCCAACAGGCCTTTATTAGGTCAGCAGAAAATTATCTCTCTATGAAAATGTACTTGCAGACTAAATTTTATATTTTTTTTGAAATTATTTTACTATTTTTTGTAGATAGGTAGAAAATCAGTAATTTTGAATGGTTTAGAATTTTTAGATCAAGTGATTTTCTACCCATCTAAAAAAATAGTAAATAATTTTTAAAAATTTAAAAATTTGATCTACAAGTAGATTCTCATACGAGATCATGTTGAATGATTCATATTGATTGTTCGGACTTAGAAAATGGAAGATATTGATCTATAGTATGGACCAATCCGCGCTATGCATAGTACCATAACCTCAGTCATTTTTTTAAAATCGAATTAAGCTAGAAAATAGCAGAGCAAAATTACTTATTTTGCCTTTGTGCTAAATCTGGTGCAGCTTTTCACTGATGCGGGTCAATATGTAATTTGTTTTGGAGGTTCAATTTCAGGCTATAATAATGGGTCTGAGTACCATGTAAGTTCTCTACTCAAAATGCATTGCAGTCCTTTATGTTTAGATCTTTAATTTGGTTTAGCAAAATTCTTTAATATATTAACAATCAATCTTTTGCATGGCCATTATTTTCTAATGTTACATTCAATCCATCTCTTATATTTCTAATAACTATTTATCTTTTTTCGGATTTGTTAGATTGGGGATTAGAGGTTGTTCGGCCCTAACTCTGTCGGAAAGAGCCGTCACAGTTGCACTGGCAGTTTCCTTAGATTGCGACTACTTCTCTAGGCGTGGCGGCTGGTACGTTTTGATTTACTTTTGGATCGAGTACATACCAATTTGAAATTTGACTGTTTACCTTGTTCTTGGCTTGTTCATAGTAGCTTAAAACTACAAGGGTTAATATTTTATTTATTTATTTATTATTATTATTTTCTTTTAAAAGAGTGGAACAAGTCCACCAGTTTACATTGAAACTATCTAGTTTGTTACAAAACTGGTACTACCAAGGGTTAATAGTATAAACATTCTCTCTGTGATGAGAAAATGGCCCGTTAATATCTAAACTCAAAATTTGGGTTACTTTAGGGGACC
>JAJGRW010001058.1:0-28897 GCA_025461045.1 Carex parvula | reverse complement strand
ATGTTTAATTAATGAAAATATACTTGGCAGCCACTGCCAATGTTTCAAAAAAAGGCTTACGGAGTTGATGATCTTAATTTCAAATTTTATTTAATTGATTTTAAACAAATTATCAATAAAAAAATATTATTGTTAAATAATATGTTTTAAGTTATTAAATTAATAAATGGAGATATTAATTTAAAAAAATGAGTTCATACGATGATTAATTAATTTTAAATTAGTATGGGAAGTATCTAAATCGTATATATACAAGATGGAAATATATCTAATTTTCTCTTAAAAATATTAATTTTCGTAAGATGGAATGCAACCAAACATATTGTAGAGAGAAAATTTCAATCGGTTGAAGTTCCAAAAAATCAGGGCAACACGGCTAAAACGAGGACAATATTTCTTCCCTTTAACACGCGGACAAGAAAAATGTTTTGTTTACATGTCAAATGTCGCCAAGTCATTGACGGCAATGACGGGGGACCTGGGGTGGGATCAGCATTTTGGAGTCTTGTTTGATATTTCTGTTCCTGATTTCCTATAACAATTAATGTTTCAAGTTGCTGACTACTAATGAGGGGGCCCTATGCTGTTTAAGTGTTTCTGTATTTGTTTTGCAATTCGAGTTTGGGACCCACAACTAGGGAATGGCTGCATAGCGGTAGTATGCGGAATCGCGGATCCTTGTTTTGGTCCGGTAATCAAGGACTGACATCCGTTCGGCCGTTCTGCTTTTATAAAAGGAGTAGAACTACAGTGTGACGTGCTCACCAACGGATTTGGTGAGCACGCTTCTAAAAAACGCATTTTTAAAGTTTAAATAGTTGATTCGAACCTTCCAACGTGTTCTTCATATTAATATGTGCTTGGAGACCAAATTTTACATTTTTTGAAAATTTTTACTATTTTTTTAGAATTTTTGAAAATCAGTGTTTTTTGAATTTTTTTTTTATTTAATTAAAAGCTTTGATTTTCAAAAATTTTAAAAAAATAGTAAAAAATTTTCAAAAAATGTAAATTTGGTCTCAAGCACATATTAATATGAAGAACACGTTGGAAGGTTCGAATCGACTATTTGAACTTTGAAAATGCATTTTTTGGAGGTGTGCTCACCAAAACCCGTTGGTGAGCACGTCACACCGTAGTTCTACTCCTTTATATTATCTCGTCTCCTGTTTCAACCCTCTCCGGTATTTCTTCAGATCTGGTTTCAAAAGTATAGTTTCAAAATGGGGAAAGCTTAAGCAGCTTTTATAGGCATGTTCGCCAATCGTAATTTTTATGGAACTGAGAACATGAGAATATCAATTTGTCAATTCTCAAATTGAAAATTTTTTATAGAAAAGTTTAATTTATAGGTATTTGACAAGTATATCATTTGAAACATTCGTTTATTTTCTTTTTACAATTAAATTTTTTGTAGAAGATTTTATATTAACATCAAATTTTGTATTGTTTAATTCTATCCTTTGTTTTATTAATTTTGTTCAATTTTATTAACTGCATATTCAATTCAACAACAAATTGCATTTATTTACCTAAAATTTTATTAGAATAGAAAAATTAATTAAAATGACTAAAAGTACAGAAAATACAAAATAAACTTTATATTCAGAAATATAAACTGCAATTAAATTCAAATGCTTTGATGTTTAATTTTGAATAGGTGAAAACCAAAGCTAAAGTTCAAACATTGCAAATGCTAAAGTTTCGAATAGGTGCAACATATTCAATTTAAGTATATGTATATTGTGCTAAATCAATTAATACAAAAAGAGAGAAGCTTGAAGATTAGTTTGGGAAAAAATTGTCTCAAAAAATTTTAAAATTTCTACAAATTTTCAATTATTTTAGTTAGCATTTTACAACAATAAAAAAATTAGAGTTACAACATTTTGGAAAAAAATTCAATATTAGCATGAATGTATGCATTGTCTGCACACCCTCTAAGGGTAACACATAGACAAGGTCTGCGTATGTATTGTGTGCGCGTCACTCGTGGTTGATGCACATATTATGTATGCATAGACATAGGAATATTTAAAAAAAATCAAATATTGGTACTAATTTTAGATTGTTGGCGTCAAGTTAAATTCCTTTAAATTTGTTGTTTTTGTTTGAAATAAAAGAAAAATCTATAACCGTTGAGTATCAAAAAAATTTAATGGGAGTTTTGAGACACTAACGGTTTTTTTTTCACTGAAAATTGGTCATCCAAGATCAATTATTGGGATAAATTGTAGATATTTTTGTCATCTTCTCGAAAGTGATCATACACTGGAATGAAAGTTTTCAATGAAAAGTTACGTCTATTTAAAGTTCTGAAAAGAAGTACTAACGTATTTTTACAAAAACACAATAATGACACACATATGTTTTATAACCTGGTTAATTCCGATAGCAGTGCATCATTGTTTAAAAAAATAAAATATAAAACGTAGGCGTTATCTGCGCATCTCATAGGACGGCATGAAGACAACGCATGTATAACTTTGCATAGACATTGTCTGTGTGTCATCCCTAAGAGTTGTGCATAAAATACTTGTGTTTCTAGTAACATGGTAACATTGGAATTTTTCCCAAAATACTGTCTAACTCTAAGATTTTATTATTTTGAAATGCCAATTAAAAAATCGGCACAAAATCATGAGTATTTCATGAAAAAAAAAACCATTTGAATAAATAGGAATGATAATTAAATGAAATGCCGAACATAGTATTCCAAAAAGTCGATTTTTAAAAAAAAAAAAAATCCATGGGAAAGAGGTGCGCCGAACAGGACGTTAGTGAATCAGTCAATGACTCAATGTAAGTGTAAAGTGTCGGCAGGTCCTTTAACGGTCTCCGTTTGTTAAAACAGGAGATGTCCATTTAAAATTCCGTCGGTGTATGTATTACATACATACATAATATTATCGTATTTTAGTTTGTCAGCACTCAGCAACAACACGTGAAATTACAAATCTGGGACAGCATATTTATGTTTTATGATGCTCGAATTGAATGTTTTATTTGTGGGAATAGAACTACAACCTCCATAAATGTAGCGAGAAATATTGGCGGTGCATGCATGGTGATGGTGCACGTTGCCTGGCTGTATATTTCCACCAATATAGCCTAACTAATCAATAACAAGGTATGGAGACATTTTTTGTAATAGTAATTCCAGGTTGGATGAGAATAAGAGATGCGCGGCCCGAAAATAGACAAGAGATCGGACATCATGATATATTAATTATTAGTCGTTAACATTAATTTGGTTATTGTCGTTTTACTTTAGTCCAAACCATAATTTTATTGAAATTTATAACTTTCATATTAATATATAGAATACAACTATGGTTTTATGAAGGTCGCCAATTTGTTTAGTAAGTTTAACTTTGAATGACAAACCTGAACGGTTGATATGTGCTATATATTCATAATTTTATTTTTAAAGTCCATATAATTGATCCAATCAGTAAATATGATCTTCATATGAAAAATTTGTATATCAAAATTTTATATTTTTTAGAATATTTTTATTAATTTTTAGATAGATAGAAAATCACTTAATCTAAAAATTAAAAATTATGGACCATCGGATGCACATATTTTCTACCTATTTAATTTTTTTTTTAAAATACAGTGTTCTAAATAACACACTATAGCGTTTTTAGACCTTAAACGCTAAGTTATGAAATAAAGTGCGCTATTTTAACTACGGCCGCTATAGCCCGTAACATGTAGCACAAATAGTGCATGCTATACTACATAGGCTTTTATTTCAAGGTCCAAACTTAATTTTTTTTTAAGGACCAAAATTTTTCAACGTCCAGATTGTTTTTGCTTTTAAATGAAAAAAATATAAATAGTTATGACATGATACTTAGGTTATTGTGAATAGAAAAAAATAAATTAGTTTATATCATTATGCTAAGGTTATTTTGAATAGAAAACGAAATATAGTTTCTAATATTGCTAGAAATATTTTGAATAAGAATTTAGACGTCGCAATGGTTTAATATGAATATTATAATTCCTTAATCAAATTGGTTTTACTTATTGCTCGATGAGACTTTAGATAATGTTGATAATTAGTAGAATTATAGAATATAATTTTTGATAGAAAAAAAACGCTATGTGGGATAGCTTTCACTATAGTTATGCTATTCGCAGTAGTTTTTCTTTTTACCTTCCCGCGACGACGCGATAATCGTTATTTAAAACCTTGAAAAATAGTAAAGGAATTCTAAAAAATAATTTTGTCTCGAAATAGATTTTTCTTGTGATTTTCATGTAGAGATCATGTTTAACTATTCGGACCACCTATTGGAACTTCAAAATAGATATATGAATTCATAACATGATTATAGTTGAACTTAAAAACACAGATATATGAATTCATAACATAAGTCGATTCGGAATATGCATATTACCAGCCTCACTCCATGATTAAACTTACATTATATATCATGTTATCATGATTTGCAAATAATAATAGGTTTGCAAGTAATTTGCATGTTTCTGTACTCCTGAGCAAGTAATATAGAAAAAATAATACGAGCCAGGAGGAAAAACAATTTGGTAAAAAAACTTGAATAACTACTGGTGAAATTACAAACATATAATGATAATATATACTATCATGTATCTTGCTCTGTATCTAAAAACAAGTACATGTATATACCTTTTCTTAAGTGCTACAACTTTTAACATTTACTCTCAACTAAAAAGAACAGAACATTTGCCATATCTTGTAAAACACAAAAACAATAAATAAAGAAAATCTCTACTATTTTACATATTTAATTTTTAGAATCCACTGAATTGAGATATTTCAAGGTTTTCTTCAATGTGGGTCTAAACCTCTTCATGTTCAACCTCACATTTTGCTTGTCAAGATAAATCTCTTTCATTGGATTCCACCCTTGTCGCCGTATGGACTCCGGGTTGGTGAAAACCGTGTGATTTCTTGGGTACTCGTCGATCAGTGTGCTCTCTTCCGGCGCAATGTCGTACTGGATGTACTTCAACTTCATATTCCCAACTGGCCTCTTAAAATAATTCCCTGCATTTTATTTTAATTTAGATCATTATAATCTGACATCCTATTTTTCCATGGATATAGAAAAAATGTGATAAAATCTCATGATAAGATGAAGAACTAGACGCAATTATAGTTCTACATGCGATAATTGTTGGATCAAACGAAATAGAGAGCATACCGGCAACCCAATCGAGCCCACCCCAAGGGAGGATTTGAATAAACACTGCATTGATAGGCAGGAACACCATGTTAGTTAGTCCGGCACCATGCACACCCATAATCGCATCGCACGAATTAACAATGACGGAAAATCGCGCCAAATCATCAGTCGTCTCTATTGCTACCACATCAAACCCAAGCTTCTCTGTCTCACGAATTATCACATCTAGGTTCATAAACCGCCTTGTTCTTGCTCGAGCGACAATCATCAATCTCGGTTTCCTTCCCAATTTTTTTTGTACAGGAATTTCTACAACATCTCTCATGAGCCCATAAGTTGTGCGCATGAATCTAGTAAAATCGACTAGCGTGTACCTCTCGGGAATTCTCTCGGGATCAATACCAAAATCATCGTGACTTGTGAGGCCGATATATGCTTTTTTGTAGCAACGGACTTGATCGTCGGAATCAAAGTCGATAATGTCATATTTCGTAAGGTTCTTGAATATCGGGAGGTACTTCATAATCAAATAAATCTTTATATCGGTCACGAGAAATTCAACTTCTCCTTGAAACCTTCGAGCAGTTGTAAATATAGGTATCAACACATCGGTAAAGTCATGGAAGTAATTCCCGGTGTACCTGAAATTAGTAACACACCCAATTAATATATAACATGCAAGGTCTAACAAATTGAGCACAGTTCAAATGCTTTGTGTCTTTCATGCCTCAATCATGTCTCACATTCTTATCTCCGTTTTCAAAATCTATACAGTCGATTCAAACTGCTCAATAGTGATCTTTATATTAAAATGTGTTTGGAGACCAAATTTTATATTTTTGGAAACTTTTTACTATCTTTTTAGATAGGTACAATATCACTGTTTTTCAAAACATTTTAGACCATCCAAAAATAGTGATTTTGTATTTATCTAAGAAAATAGAAATAAATTTCCAAAAAAATATAAAATTGGTCTCCAAGCACATTTTAATATGCATATCATGTTGAGCATTTCAGGATTGACTGTTTGAACTTCGAAAATGGAGATAAAAAAATGACGTAAGATTAATTCATGAAAGACATGGGGCATTTGAACCCTACTCCTAACAAATTACCGTAAAATATGTAACACTGCTTAATTAGGTTTAACTGTACCCACGATCAGAGAACACAATTGCCGGCACATCTCTATGTTGTGTGCAAGGCGGGGCAACATCCGGACCGCCCATTGGTTTCACTGTGACTATTCGTACGTGGGCCATTGCCGCTGGATCCTCTTTCCTCGGGTACGGCTTGATCTGCCAGACTTTCCTCTGGTAATCCGGACCATCGTCAGATTCTGGCGACGGGACCCACATTACGGTGGCGTCTTTGCCTATAATTCTCACATCTCCTTCAATTTCACACTTGTCAATTCTCCTCTGGGAGAGGTCACATAAAGGCACTTGTTTCTTCATCTCTTTCTTTGGTTCCTTCTCTATAGTCCAATCTTGAAGAATTTAGAAAAGAAAAGAAAAAATAAAAGGTTAAATTTAAGTAGAGAATATTAACAAAACTGAATCTACACAAATGCTGACATGAAGCACATGATTTGTTTCAGTTTAATATTGGACCCACATCCCATCTCGTGATGTCACCAAGGTCAAGGTACAGTAGTTTCACATTTAATATCAGACTTAATGGCATGCTTTTGCAATTTGGTCCTTCCACATTTTACTAATTATCAACTCATGAAATTGAAAAAAGAATCTGTCATTTCTTATTAACATTTGAACTTGTAGATTTGCTGGGTCACATTTCAGGGCAAAACATTTTCTATGGTCCCAACAAAAAGTAACTACGGAATTGAATTATTATGAGAATTAATTACTATTCTTAAATCATAAAAAGTTATAAAGCATAAAGGAACTCTACTTGGTTGGTTTGAATCAATTGAAGGTAGCATTGCTTCAGTATCAAAAATGTTGGTTGAACTTTTATTAGAAGCAGAATCAGTTCCAGTTTCACATAGCTCGGATCCCTTTTCGCATGTTATAGTAATCTCCTTGGTTTCCTCCAAAATACTACCATCTAAAAAAGCAAAGCAAAACATGAATTAAAACCAATAATTAGTCTTACCTATTTTAGAAAATTGATAGTTCCAAAAGTTTTGAACCCAATGATAGTGAAATCAGGGGTGGTCCGATGGAGGCATTAGACCAAATTCAGTCCGATACCTGATCGGAGCCGTCTGATATGCATCAACATTCATGTGGATCAGACGGCTCCAACCAAATATCACACCGAATTTGGTCTAATGCCCATCGGACCGCCCCCATCTAATTGATAGTACCTTTACGTGGAAAGTTAGTTTATGAAAGTAAAGACCTTAAAATGACAATTTTGGTAGCAGAATTGAAACAAGAAAATTTATAGGCATTTTGCTATTTACATTAACTTTGAAATTGTCTAAAGAAGACAATAGTAGAGAATAAACATAACAAGTGCTACAGTTGATTTTACACTTCTTTTCCCTTTTGCTTTTAACTTTATTTCACTGTCCCCAGCTTTATATGGTTTTAAATAATTCAACTGGTGCTTCCATGTTTGTCTTATTTCTCAATTTTGAAGTGTATATGCCTTTCAAATTTTTTGAAAAATGTTTTAAAACCAGAAAAGATAGAAAGAAGCAGAATTTATTACCTAATTCTTGAACTGAACTCTCTGTAGACTCTTCACTGGTCAAAGATAATTTGGAAGTGGAAGAATTGTTTGAATTTATTGAACTAATATTGCTATCTACACCTAGTTTTGGTGCATTCTGGGGCTCCTTGTCCACATCTGAAAGAAATAAGAAAAAAAAAAACGGAATATGTATAAAAAGCAACACCTTTATAAAGTACTTGTTTATCCTCTCTCTATAGTCTATATTGAAAAAACAATGGAAGCAAGGAGAAACAAAAGCAGTAAAGAAAATATTATACTTGGGTTTACCTATTTTTGAGGTAGCTTTTGAAAAGCTCACGTTGTCAGATGCACCGCCATCTAAAAACCCATAAAACGAGACAAGTTCAGAAATAACAAAACAAATTTTTTAAATTTTGTTTTGTAATATGCAATTTTTTTTTTGGGTTTCATGCGTACCTGGTTGCTCTGAGCTCACCATATTTTGTGCTATATCACTGCTAGGAGTAGCAACATTTTCAATTGGAGGATAATCCACTGAGAGAAGAAAAAATAGAGAGAGAATAAGAAAACATGAACTTGAAGCAAAATTGGAAAGATTGCATGAAATTTCACCAAATCAGAAATATAACCCATGCAAACAAACAAACAAACAACAAACACAATGTACCAAATTTGTAGCAAATCATTGATGAAAAGAAGAAATTACGGGAACTGACCTACTACAAAGAAACTGGAAAAGAATCAAACTTGGCATGGAGAAATATGCAAATGTGACGAGAAAGCATCCAAGCAATAAACCGAGAGAAAAATTTCTTGGCTCGATCCGGCGCATGCCTTTCAGGAGATGTAAACTCTTGACCCATTGTTTTGGTTTTTACATTGGATTCCATCTCTCTTATTCTTGAAGTGCTATGAGAGAGGGGAGAGAGAGAGAGAGACAATGGAGGAGGTATTATTGAGAGAAGACCAATTAATACTGGAGTGAGAGCAAGTCTTTGTTTCGTTGCAACGGGAACAAACACTGACCGCAGCGCAACAACACAACACAACACAAGAGGGGGGAGATGGGGTTGGGGCCTCGAGGGTGGCGAAACAGCAAAAGAATCTCTGCAATTTATGTAATTGTGTCCAGATAGAATGTCAGTCAAGGTATTGACTATTGAATAAAGTGGATAGCACACAGTTGTAGGAATTCCTATCCTCGCATTAACTCAAATTGTGAGTTAAGATCTGAACCGTCCTATTGAGATGCACACTAATATTAAAGTGCACGTGCATTATAGAAGTGGGACAGGATTGGTCCGAGTTCTGATCATACGGTTCATAAATTAACTCAAACGGTGCGTTAATGCAGAGAATAAGTATACAGTTGTAGTAGGTCCATCATTTATTTTGGTAATAAATGCTGTTTTGGTGATTGATTTACTTTTCATTGGAAAATTCTTTGTAGCATTTTTTTTATTTTTATATAACATTTTATCGGTTAACTTAATAATTTATCTTATTTAAAGTGTCAAACTAGAACGTAAACCGCTGCAATGGAGAAAAGGAAAATAAAAAAGAAATGATTGGAGAGTGCTTTATGTTGTTAGCTCTTAATAAATAAGCAAAAGTCTCCAAAAAAAGGAAGTAAATTGATTCTGGCTACTGCCTAGTAGTGAAACATTTTTGGGTTGTAATTGATTGTAGGCATAAGAAATTAGGTGATGTTAGTGCGCTTTAGTTTCCTCTTTTTGCTGCTTAAAATGGTCCATTGAATAAAGGAAGCTCGAATCGGAGAGTCCGCATCTTCTGCATTAACTCAAAATAGCATCTTTTGAGTTAATATATCTCGGCCGTCAGATTTTAAACGGAGCTAATCTGATTACGTGGGATCCTTTAATATTAGTGTGCATCTAACTAACACGGATCTTAAACCAGATCGGATGGCCCTCTCATGTTTCATTAATAGTTGTAAATAAATACTTGTCAATTTTTTTTTTGGTTACTTCAAATGAAGTGAGAATTTTGCAAAGGGCCTCATAACTCAAAAAAAAAAAAAAAGTGTTAACAAAATTTCAAAGATTTGTCCCTCGCATAGTCGCATGTACATGTCCCCATTAATAATTTGTACATGAGTGTGTACACGTAAAATGTCGCATGTTGAAACGTAAATTGTCCGATCTCTTGAATTATATGAATAGATATTTATGTTCGAATTGTCCTGTTGTATTAAATTTGAATCATCTAATAGTTAAACCTGTACATTCATGTGATCAAACTTGAACTATTCAGTATTTAAATTTAAAATTTCCAGTTCTTTTTTCCCAATAATAAAACGGTACTTATATCTAAATAGTCGTGTAATTATTTCATTGTTCGGTGTTTAAACTAGAATATTCTGGTATTATGTTTGAATTGTTTTTTCTTTTTTCAAATTTGGGTTTGTTCAACAACAAAAGTAGAATTAAGTCTTAATATGCACTAAGGAGTTCATGTTGTGTAAATAGATACTAAGGAGGTTTAATTTAGAGATAAGTCTCCTTAAGTCTTGAACATGAATTAAGATTTCAGACAAAATGAGATAAACGGAGGGGTTCTTAATCTTTGCTAAGGAATCGGTGTTCGAAAAGATTAAGCAACTAAAAAAACTAAAAGAGGTGAAATAAGTTTGAGGCGGCTTAATCCTCCCTTGCCGAACAGTCAGGATAATGTTCAGTGTTTAAACTTACATAAATATGTAGAATTCTTTATTAGTATTGTTGTGTTTATACAACATGTGGTCGTATATGTGCAAAAATCTAGGTAATAGTTACATATATTGAGCATTAATAACAGATGTATCAAATATGAGAATTAAATAGTGGGATTAGAACAAAAGATTTTTCTCGTATAAAATAGTGTTGATATGCCTAATTCGGATGGAAGTCCATGTTATACAAACATGCAAGTGCATCTGTTTCGGCCCACAATTGAAGAATTAGCTCCATTAGTCTATTTTTCTCTATATGGATCTTGACATTCAATATCATATTAAATAATGATCCTATCAAGTAGGGGCCGAGCATAATAGTGGAGAAAGGGTGCTAAGCATCTCCTATAATTTGAAAATTTGTAGTTTGATCTATTAAATTTTATAATTTTTTTATGTATTAATATCTTTTAGCTTCATCTATAAATAAAATTACACTATATTTAATTCTTCAGTTCTCCAATCTCTATTTTTTAGTTCCGTCCCATCTATCAATGACTACTCAATAATATCTTTATGATTTTTATCCTAACTGAATATACCGTACCAAATCATCTCTACCTGTCATTCCAATTATTTAACATCTGCTAAATTAATTGAACCAAGTCAACTATTAATCAAATTTTAAGTGGGATTAATATTTAGTAATATTTCTTAATACTTGAACATAATTTATGTTAATATAAAATAACTAAAGTCTTCTACGGTGTAAGGTCCGGTGAAAAAAACTAGTCACACCGTTACTAGTTCTATCACAGTGCATCAAGAATATGACACGTCACGCATGTTACGCAAGCTAATTTGGTCACGTCATGTCACATGACCAATTTACATTATTTTCTTTATTTAATTTATTTTTGTAATTTGTTTGTATTTTGTATCATTTTTCTGATATTTTTCAGTTAAATAATTTGAAAATAAAAAAAATAATTAAATGTACCGATTGAGTCATCTTCAATCATGTTATGTATGATCACGCCATATAAAAAATACATTTGTCATGTGATCAAATCACGACATATTAATCATTTTATTTTTTTTCTTTTACTGAGTCGGCCTCATTTTGGATTTAATAAATAGGAAATAGAAGTCTGTATCGGTATTTCTTGGAGACAAAAATGGAAATCATTTAGCACTTTTTGGTTGAAATACTTAATGAAGCATCTGATATTAGTTCGCGCAATCAGTTACTAGTTCATTTATGACTTTGAAGTTTGATCGGAACCAAAATTGACCACTAAATTGTTGGTTGCTCTTAATCAGAGGTCTCCATTTCCGAAATTTTTAGTTAGTTAGCACTTCATTAAATTCAAATTAATTAAACACCTCCCATATCAACAAAATTCAATTCATACTAACCACGCTCTCTCAGTCCGCGCATCCACTGCGATAAGTCTGATCGTATGCCTCGAAAGCATACGACTGGAGCTTCTCGAGAATCATGTCGCGCGGATCCATCATCACAAGTCGCTGCACATACTGGTCGTGCACCGACCGCCAATTCTTGTTAGTCGCAGTGCTCAGTTTCTTGTGAAACTCGTACCACTTGTCATTCGTGATAGAATCTATTTTCATACAAGTTGCAGTTATATTTCAAGTTTTATTGGGTGTAACCATTCATTTATTTATAATACAAACAAGCAGAAAATAATTTATACCTGACACGCAGTGCATAAACTCCAATATAGACATGCCAAGACCGCTGCACCCCAATTCATCTGTCTCGGGTGGACCAAGTCCCTCAGCCACTCAAATATACATTTAGATTATATTAGGAAGCACTTAGATTAAGTAGGGTCTTTGGAATATTTAAACTACGGGGTAGTATAGGAAATAATATAATTGCGTATCTAAAATACTTTAGTCTTGGTAGCCCAAAAGCCGAATGCAAGATCGAAAAAAACTTTCAAATCACATAATCAAACACCCAGCATGCCCTGCGAGTAGTGACAGTGCCGCATACGGGGTAACTGTGGGACAATCTAGGCCGCATGCGACAGTGACAATGACAGTGCCGCATGTGATGTAGAGACGTCGAAATTTATAATTTGCATAATTAAGAAGGATAGAACCTGAACCTAGAGGCTCTCTATTTACTGTTTAACCTTAACATTGATTGCAATTAACACCACCGTATCAAACTTTTAAAAACCCCCGATAACCTAACTAGTGAAAATTATTTAAAATCTAATACACTATCCATGTGGATTATAGTAGGATCATGCGCTTGTGATCTGAACGTAAGTAGAAATTATGATTTATAAATCTTTAAAAGTAGTAGTTTACTTTGGACTCATCGGCACAAACCCATCCTATGTAATACCGGTGTAAATCACTCATCGTAGTTGATATTCATCTGGTTATTCTGTGTCGTTGTGAGGGTATGGGTCTACATTAAATTTCAAAATAAATAAAAATATAACTTACCTATTTATTCAAATGAAAATTTAAATTATTTGCAAGTAGTTATCAAATATAAATTTACATATGAATTTGTGATCTTGTGGTTCTTGTACGAGATCCAACAAACGGGGGCTAATACTCTCCTTCGTCACGTACAAAAAGACGGTAGAGGCCAGTTCCATATCCAAATACCATTCATCGTACGGGAGACTAGTTTCTTTGGTACTGCTGGTTGACGCCATACTAAAAGAAAATTGTCAATTTTGTCAATTTTTTGACACCATCGGTAAAAAATATATAATTTCAAACAATACAGATCCAATTTGGTGCATTTCTAATCAAGTTTGGTCTAAAATACTATAAATATGGTAAATTTATAATTGAGTAATTTTTGGACACCATCGATAAAAAAAATGGTACTATCTTGGATAATTTCAAACAATACAGACCTAATTTGGTGCATTTCTAATCAATTTTGGTCTAAAATACTACAAATATGGTAAATTTATAATTGAGTAATTTTTGGACACCATCGGTAAACAAATGATACAATCTTGGGTAATTTCAAACAATAAAGACCTAATTTGGTGCATTTCTAATCAATTTTGGTCTATAATACTACAAATATGGTAAATTTATAATTCAGTAAATTTTGGACACCATCAGTAAAAAAATAGTACAATCTTGGATAATTTCAAACAATTCAAGCCCATTTGGTGCATTTCTAATCAATTTTGGTCTAAAATACTACAAATATAGTACATTTAAAATATTACTAATTTTGAAAACCATTCGAACTATTTAATACAATTTAATATAATTCTGATTTATTTTGGACTCCATTCGGACAATTTTGGACACCTATATACCCAAATAACTATTTAAAAACAATGAAATAAAGTAATTAATTAAAAAAAAATACCTTTCACTGTAGTCTGTGTGCGCTGCCCCGTTTGAGCAACAAAATTGGTGCGCGAATCAACTTATAGGCCCACAATCTTCGTGCGCCTCCCCAGTACGCGCACCAAAGTGCCCTTCCCTAGTCAGCGCACCAAATTGGTGCCCTCCCCCAGTGTGCGCACCAACCCAATTTGATGCGCGGGCTGAGGGAGCGTGGGTGATATGAATTGAATTTTGTTGATATGGGTGGTGTTTAATTAATTTGGATTTAATGGGGTGCTAACTAAAAAATTTCGGTCTCCATTTCAGGAGTTCTTAGAGCTCTATTCTAATATGAAATTAAAAAAGTAAAAAAGAGAAACCTATTCTGATTTTACATGTTTATGTTACTAGGCTGAAAAATTCACAATTATTATTTTAACAATTTTAAAAGTAAAATCTTAAAATATTCAAATAATTTTTTTTTTTGAAAGAAATATGGAGGTTTAGCCTTCATATTCTATTAATATGAACACCAAGGTGTTAAAGACTACACATATTTTGAATAAACTTAAAAAATAAAATGGAAAGTAAATTTATAAGTACGTTATTGGACATATAAATAACATAACAATCAAATGTCATGCAACTTGAGTATTATTATATATTGAATTAAGGACCGTTAATTACGGACGGTAGAAATTTTTCAAGTCACCTAATTTACGGATTGTTGAAATTTTAAGTCACATAATATGACTTCACCTCAAAATAAAATAGTAAAAAATTAAAAAAATATCAAACAACAAACCAATTTCATATCTTGAAAAAATAAAAAAGGTCTCTTGTCAATAATAATAATAATAATGATGATGATGATGATGATGATGATGATGATGTGATGATGATGACTCATGAAATTGAGAATCAACTCCCAATAAAATACAGAAGGGATTAAATTTCAAAGTATAAGAGTTTGATTGTAAAAAGGGTCCAAGCAATTATCCTTTTATATTTTGTTTCACAATTACATTATTGTTTGGTCATATTCTACCTATTTTACAGAGTTTTTCTATTCTAAGCCTTTCCAAGAGCCACAATTAATAATAGTCAGAGAAATTAGGAAATGATTGAAATGCTTAATCATATCTTTCGAAAGAGTAATGCTCCTCTTCCATGGGGGACGCGTCGTGTGTGGATTAATTTGTGCCATATATAGATTTGTAGAAGGGCTTTTGAGATTAAGTTTGCACGGATCTCAAAACAAATGGACGGACTGGATCTATGTAAATTTTTCTATGCGGGACAAGATCTCAACTCCTTTCAACATACCAAACTTCAGACGTTCATTTACCCATGATTTTCCCTTTTTCCTATATAATATATTTCCTTACATGTAACAATCCTTTACTTTTAAGAACCTCAAAAAAAAAAAAAAACAATTGATAGATGAAATGGAACCTTTAAAACTTCTGATGGCTGTTACACAAATTTACAAGGAAACTTGGAATTTTTGAGAGGTGGGGTCCTTTTCTCATGTTCAAAGCTAAAGTTTGAATGTTTCTGGTCCAGTGGCAAAGACACATGACCTCTATGTGAGAGGTTATGGGTTCGAAACTCGGATGAGAGAAATCATTTGTTGTAATAACAAGGATATTAAATAGTTGGGTGGCTTGACCTCCAATCTTTACTAAAAAAAATTTAAATTTTCAAGAACAAAAAGAAAAAAAATATGAGACCATTGGTAGTCTATTTTTGTTTTTTTATGCTACACATTTAATAGGGATTGAAATGCACAAAGAAGTGCAAAAGGGGTGCAACGTGCAAATCTATAATCTGGCCATATATTAGTCAAACAAATCATACATTACTCATGTTAATTTTGGGCCCAACTATTCGAAAAAATTTCACATGTGGTGCAAAATTTTAATTATATGCACAATTTTTTTTAATCATTCTAGTAGAAAATGAAAACTATAAGGTTAAATAGTAAATGAAAAAATCTAATATGTTATGTTTTTGTATTGCTATCAAAATATATCCCTCCTGCTGTTTTGCTATCAAAGTTAACTTTTTAATTTCTTAACAATGTATGTTCCAATTTTCATCGATTATTATAATCAGACTCTTCACTTTTTTTTTTTTTTTTTTTGAGGATAAGGTGGCAACTTGCCATCTTACACATATTGATTGATAAGAGACTCTTCACCTTTGAAAGCACATTCTTTGTAAAAGTCACACATCTCGTATTCATTCAAACCATCAAAATAATCGAATCCATTATGTCAGATGTATTTAATATGACAATTTCTTTCATTGGAGTTGTTAATAATATCATGTGCCCATTTTTCTATTTTTTTAAAGGAGATACAAGTTGTTTTCAATTTTATTTGTTGTTATCATTTCAAACATCATAAAAAGAACAAAAATCTCGTAGACTTCAATTTCTCTTTAATTTTCTTTGAATCAAATCAAAACTATCAAAATATACTTTTCATTCAAAATCATATTTATACAACTTCTCTGTAAGCAAGACCGCATCGAAAAATGGTTAGAAATGTAAACCCCCTCAACTTAAAATGTTTTTTCACAGTATAATTATTATACACAAGTTAAACAAAAGTAGTTATAAAATGACAACAATTATAAAAATTGGCTCTTTATGTTTTTATTTTTTTAATATAATTAATGTTTTTTATTAAGTTTTTATAAAATGACAATAAATTGAAAAAAATGGTGCATTTAGTAATGAAATTACTTAATAATATAGTTGTATTGATTTTCTCCAATATCTTATTTAAATTAATATTTAGTTTTGGAAGTTATTTTGAGAGCGATGATTTATTTTATGGTAATACAAAAATGAAGTAGTTCTTAAATATAGCACTTAATTATAAGGACATCACACAATTATAATGAGTTTGTGGTTCTGTCACACAAATGTATCATTTTGAAATTTTGAATTCTAAGAACAATCCAAGACAACAACTCTTAGTTGATTATTAAAATGTAGACATTTGAGAAAATATTTCACACAAATCATGCAAAACTACATATTGTTTCAATGAGTGTACGTACCGTTCACCAGTCTTCGGCAAAACTATTGGAAAGTCCTGGACCGTCAGATCTATTTTAGGTTAGTGATGATGATGGTGCATATATGACGCTAAAAGCCCATTTAATTGGAAAGTCTTGCCCCATGTTTGGTTGTGGTCTAAAGGTGGCTTAAAGACTTTAGGCCACTGTTATTTCACCAAATATGATTTAAACTAATTGGCCAAACATGGAATAGCCTAAAAGTTAGGCCGGCCTAAACGGGCATAAATTAAACCACCTCTTGAGGTGCCTTAAATTTAGGCTTCAATTTTACGCCACTGGGGCCCACTGTCATTCACCTTCAACCATTTCACCCCTCTCCTCATTAATTAGTAATAATATATTATTAGTATATAATTAGTATATTATTATTAATAATTATTATTAGTATATAATTATATAATTATATCTTATATGTTAATATATTAAATAATTATTATAATAATATTATATATTAGTATTTTTGTATAATAATTATTATTAATATATAATTATATTATATATTAAATAATTATTATAATAATATTATAATATATTATAGTTATTATTAATATATTAATGTTATATAATTAGTATCTTATTATTAATATATAATTATATAATTAATATCTTCTATTATTAATATATTAATATTATATAATTAGTATCTTGTATTAATATATAATTATATAATTAATATCTTATATTGTTAATATATTAAATAATTATTATAAAAATGTTATAATATATTATAGTTATAATTAATAATTAATATTATATAATTAGTATCTTGTTATTAATAATTAACTAACTTAGGTTTCCAAAACTTTAGTCCTCTACCAACTCTAACCAAACAAGAAATACTTTAAACCGTGGTCTAACTTTAGACCTCAACCAAACATAAATATTTAGGCCAGCTTTAGTTGGAATAACAATTTAGGCCACCTTAATTTTAGTCTACAACCAAACACCACCGTTGATACTACAAAATCACCCAACTTTTTCTCTTTGTTACCGTAACAAACTCTCTGAAACAAAAATCTAATTCTAATTAATTATATAATCAGACCAAACAGCTCCAATTGCCAAAAGACAAGAAGGCATTAGTCTTCTGGTTGCTTCCAGACTTGTCTGAAGTAAAAACGACAACATGATTTACAGTTATTAAAAGGGAGATTGGAAATGGAAAAGCTCAACTCTTGTGACAAATGACATGTGATTAGTCAGTACCAGCTATAAAATAAACACGTTGTCTTATTAATGTAATTACAAATCGAATAATATCTACTTCTTGACATAATTTATTCATTCATTTATCATTGAAATCATAGGGAATTTAATTATGACTTACAAAATAGATACTAAGTGCACACATCACATATAGCTTTATATTGCACAAGTTCAGATTTGTCTTGCTTTCTAAACTCAAGATATTGCCATTAGTTAAAAACCTAATTTGAAAAATTACGTTTTTTATTTCTTTGAACATGAAAAATTAAACTTTGTTGTTTACACATCTGTCCTTGTTCTCCTACAATATGTGCTTTTTTTTTAAAATAGAACAAATTAAGTTAATTCAACTGGGACTGCATGAGTACACTACTATTATTATTATGACTGTAAGAATATGTTATTGCTTATACAAACAACTGGGATATCTAATTTTTTTTAATTGAGGGTTGTTGATTATTGTTCGTGAAAAATCACTTAGGTCTCATCAATACATGCATGGTTCATTCATTTTCAGTTAGAATTTGTGCAGAGTTCACTCTTCAAATATGCATAATTCACCGTATGTATATATATCTGTATCACTGTTTCATGATGAAATGGATTGACGAGAGAGACGCTAGCTAACATATAATTAAATTATAATCAAAGATGGATGCTTGCTAACCAATGCTCAAAAGACGCATAGAATGCTGCCAAAAAGAACCTGACTATAGATGGTGATTGGGGATGTAGAGAATTAATTAGTTGGTGGGATGTCAAAGCCCCAAAATGTGAAAATGATATGAAGTTTTTTTTTAAGCTGATAACAGTACCTGCACTACAGTATCCGTACCATAACTACTATACTTATTTGGACGGACCGCAAAAACTCCAGTACATAATTTTTTTTTTTCTAAATACATATGTAATGAAGTATTAATACATATGCACAAAAATATTTATACCTATGAGGTGAACAATTTTTACGTAAATAATTGTCTGCCCAATTAAATCTCTCAAACGTACCCGCACTATAAATATATGTGGGGGCCCACTCAAACTACATGAGGTACCATACACGTTTTTAGAGGTAGATTTTTTTTCTCCGTTCAATCTCGTCCATATATCTGACAATCTGTGAGGAATTTTGCGAATCTAAAACCATAAAAGTCTTCTACGCAATTTTCTCTTTCAATGAGATCCATGATGATGTACTTTTGGGCTCATCGCCACACAAATATTTATACCTCGGCGTGCAAGTATTTAGTCTTGTACTTGCAAGTATTTTTTACATATGACACTAGATGACGTCTGAAAGTATTAATATCAACTACTGCAAGCATTTAGACCTCTACACTGAAGTATTTATACCTATGTGGTCAACTATTTTTGTTAGAGGAAGGTTGACGTGGGAACAATTGGGTAAGGTTAATGCGGTGATACGGGGCCACTACTTCATTAGAGGAATGTTGACACGAGATGATTAGGGAACTGGAAAAGGACGCATCAAAGTATTAATATCTTATTTTTCAAGTGTTAATATATTATCTTCAAAGTATTCATATCTATGAAAGTTGACGCGGGAACGAGTGCGGGGACTGAGAAAGGGGATCATATAATTAGTGGATATCATAGAAGAAGAGTGTTGCAGAGATTTTAGAATAATAATTAGTGGGACCATATATATAATATATTTTTAGAATAATATTTAGTGAAACTATATAATTAGTAGGGACCATAGTATATAATTTTTCTAAATGGGATGCGGGGATTTTGAGAGTACAAGAATGAGAGTACTCAAATAATTTTTTTTTTATTGGTTCTCCTTATCAACTTAATCACTTAGAATTCTAGGAAGATTCACTATCGAAATTAAAATTGCTTTAACTGAAAAATTCTTAAACTCAATTCTAGCTTACGGAGAACTCTTAATATGTGAAAGAAACATTTTTGTTTTTTGACCTTATTTTGATAGCCATTAGGAGAGAGAGAGAGAGAGAGTTGTAAGACGTTTATATGTGTTGTTTGTTTTAGTTCTAGAATCTTTTTGTTGTATGTTCTCTCTTAACTGGGATAACTTCGGATCTCATGATGTAAGACGTTTATATTTTACTTTCAATAAAAATTACACCTAGGCAGCCTCTGCCAGGTTTTAAAAAAAAAAAACAGAGAGAGAGAGAGAGTGGGCGGGTAAATCATCAAAAATTTGGTGCATTGATTAGCCTTTGATGCGTAACCAAATAAAATTAGAGTGCTAATTTTTACATGCAGTGTGTGATAGGTATAATATATCCAACCAATTAGTGCAATTTCGTCATTTTTGAATAGTGCGTTTTTAGTTTTATTTAGTTGTATGTTTTCACCGACACCGTTGTCTAATTTTATGTAATAGCTACTTTGTAACTTTTTCTATCAATGCAATTGCTTATGGGTTTTCAATAAAAAAAAACCTAAATATATAAAATTTTCAGTTCTAAGTTCTACACCTCTTGACAGAATATTTAGAGAATTTAATTATTGGCCCTCAAACGGAGGCGGAACCATAATAATTTGCATGCAAGATGGAACAAAAATTTTGAGTGAGACTTAATTTCGTAATTATTTTGAATATTACATATAATTATATTTTTTTTAAGAAAAACATAAAAATATAAGCTTATTTTGGAGAAAAAATTCAGGGGTAGTCGCATTTTTATAATTTCTTGTAGCTCAAGTATATTTTTATATTTTTTTTGGATAAAACATAAAAATAGAAATATATTCGTAAAATTTATTATAGCCGGCCCCGACTCCACTTAGCTCCACCACTGCTCTCAAATAAACTTTCAGATCAGACCTTCGGACATCGAAGCTATACATTAGTAAATGTGAAAGCTGTTGATATCCCATTGCCGAGACGATTCTCGTCTAGTAATTCTTCTGTTAATAAAAATGCACTATGTATGTTATGTATGTTAGGTATGCCAACTCTCATTGCGTGTAAATCTTACTAGGCGGATCTAAGTGTATGTCAGAAGTGCTAAGCCATCTCTATTATTTTAATTTTTTTAATTATATATATAAAAATTTAATTTAAATTTTTTTTTTGTAAGCTTTTATATAGTCTAGCTTCCTCGTAAATTGACAAATTTGTGTTTGTGGTTAGAAAGTATAATTCTTCTTTTGAATTTTTTTTTTTTTTTGGTAATATAAATTTTATAACTATCAAGTAAAATAGAAGGACAAAACTATGAAATCAGCCACATTAAAATTACCATCTGGGAAGGTTCGTTTGATATCCCAAAACTGTTTTCGTCAAATACGACTTTCCACAGAATTCTATATGTATCTATGAGATGAGTATGGATAATTTATCCACTAGGTCAATCTGGTTGGTTTAGTGGTTAGAATTCTTGTTTTTGTAAAATCTCATGGGTTCAATTCCCACTAACCACACCTTTTTTTGTCTTTTTTACATATTATACATTTTAAAAATTAGTTATCTCTATTCAAATTTTCTAGTTCCGCTTCTGAATCTTACATGATTGATATTTATCAAAAGTAGGATTTAAATAGCTTTTCTGAAATTTATCATCAAATTTTGTGTGCCTAGTGCTCTCCCTTTTTGTATTTTTGTGCATGTTTTTTTTTTGTAAACTTGGTTTCAACACGGTTAGCCTTTTTTTTTTTTTTGACATGTGATGGACTTTGAATAAAAACCAAGTCAGTCAACTTTGGTATTGCCTATTTACTTTGGCAGGCGCCAATTAAGGAAAAACATGTATTGAGGTTGGCAACAAATATACGTTGTATCGTGTTTGTTTTTGAATTGCAATGTTTTTCATGTAAAGGTCTGTTTGTCATTTTGATACATAGCGAGGAAGTAGAAAAATGAAATTTTCGTCTGTTTGGTTCTAACCAGGAAAGCAGGGGATATTAATTTCAATCGTTAACAGAGAGGGGATTTGTTTTGCAACGACGTTGTGTTGGCCACATCATTGAGCAGCCTCATTATTGTGTGCTCTTTTCTGTCATTTGCTCTTCTTATTGCCAATTGCCAGATTATAGCTACATTACTGTCTGTTAATTAAGACCTTCCACACCTAGTTTTTATATTATCGTTATAAGTTTTCAGGGAACAAAGAGGAAACAGAATTGAAACTTATAATCCCTTCTCTGTGCTCCTTTGATATATCTCACTCATAGAAAAACAAAGAGGAAAAGTAAGCCTTAATTAATAAAGAAAACCAGAGGAGAAAATATCTCCAGTACACACTTAATTAGTTGATGCCATCTCAAATCCTAAATTTCATTTAAATAAATAAAAAACCTTATGAATTTTATATTTGCTACAATCTTAAGAATTTTATATTCTCATATTCATAAGAAGTTTTGTATCAATATGCAATATTGACTGGATAAGTCATGTCTTTAGAAAAAAGGTTAATGATTTTAAACATCTATTAATGAATTTATTGATAAAATAAAAAAATATTTACAGCATGTCAAATAATTCTCGTTTCTATTTTAGATCTAATTTTTTATTCTCTTCAATTCCTCTAAACTATCCATATTCTTCTATTCTACGTATATACACTCTTTATTCTTCTAATTATCATATTTTCTTATTTTCCATCTCTCTATACAAATTTTGTGGAGCTCTTCTGAATTTGCTCATCCATTGTCGTCCAACTGACACATGCGCTCCAGCGACTGGAGCCAAGTCTAATCAAGAATAGAGCTCCGACACCTCGCAACGACTATGTTCCCTTCCCTCTCCCTCACCCTCCTTACCGCTCAAGGAGGTAGAGACGAGGGAGAGGGGGGTTGCTGTGTAGGGTTGAGTGGTTGGGGAGGAGGGGAGGTGGGGGGAGTGTTGTGGTAGATCTAGGGTTTCATGGGTTTTGTTTTTCATATTTTTTAATCGCTTAGGAGAAAGAGAAGTCGTGTCGCTCTCATCTTTATCCCTGATCAGTCAAGTCTTTCCTCAATTTTGTCCACATATTTTTTATCCAATTACAATTACTCACATCAGTTTCTTTATCTCTTCTTCTCTCACAAAGTCATTACTACATTCTCTTTTATTTCTTTTTCAATAGATTGTGGATCCGTTACTCTATATATTCAAATGAGGATATTTCTTTTCTTTTATTCTTATTCTACTTAAGGAGAAAAAATGCATATAAATTTAAATTAAAAGTGTATCTCCAAGCTTTTGTTAATTGCAATGCAACCAGGTGGATTTATAATTCACTTTTCCAAAAAGAAAGAAAAAATGTTACAAGATTGAACAAAAAATATATATTATTTTTTTACAAAAAAAATAATCAACAAGAAATAACAAAAGTTTTGATAGGTACCTGACCAAATATCCTGTTACCTCTCTGTGTATTTCCACGTAAACAGCTTAATTTTTCACCTTTAAGCTGGAATAAACGTTCCATAATCCTTTGGGAAAATTTAACAGAGTAGCTCTAACGGAGAATCTTCCTTGGCAGTTTATTGTTGTCTTACAACACAAATTTAATAGTTATGTACCTATTTGATTTGACAAGTTTTAGCTCACATGTCTTTCTTTTAAGGTTAGTGGCTTTAAATGTCTACTAACAATTTCATTGATAAAAAACGTATTTATAATGGGTCAAATGACCATAATTTCTAAATCTATTCTTCTAATCCTCTCGTAATAACTCTAATATCTTAATCATTATCTCGCTTCGCTTCTTCGACAGCCGCCGCGCTCCGACGACGACCGGATCTACTCACCGTCGCGCTCCAATCGAGATGTTGATCATCCTAGTACTTTAATCGTCATCTCGCTCTACTATCGAATCTGCTTCTTCAACCGTCGCCGCGCTCCAACGGCGACTGGATTTACTCACCGTCGTTCTCTAATCGAAATGGAAACTCTATGCTCTGAACTCCAATGATACTGCACTCTCGACTCTGATCGACTTCGCTCAGCTCCTGTCCCCCCTCTCCCTCGTTCTCCTTTCCGCTCAAGAAGATAGAACCGAGAGAGGGGAGGTGTTGCTTCTTTTAGCTCACATGTCATTAATCCATAAATATTATTTATTCTACAATTTGGTAAAATTCTGTTTCTGAGTTATGATTATTTACATTAAAAAAAAATTATATCTCTATTAAGCCCCTCACAATACTCCAAGTTACTGAGGCTGAGGCCATCCGTATCTAAATATTAAAGACAAACGCGGATCCATGTGTAATGGTGGTCAATTAAACTTCATTTATTTTCAAATTTTTTATTTTTATATGTAATTTTTAAATATCTTAGAGTAAAATATTATGAATAATTTAAAATTAATCTTTATTTAGCATGAAATATTTTACATAATTAACTTTCAATATGTAATTATGTCATAGCTCGAAAGTTTGGTCCCGCGCCTCTGATTAAAGACACAATGAGAATTGAAATTTCCAACATCCATTTCTAATTCTTTAGCTTGGATTTCATACCCAGTCAAGCACGTTCCCTCCGTTCAAACTATGCTCCTTTTTCCACAATACCTTGAAATTAATGGTCTATCTCCTAGTTGGGTTGTTTCTGCCATTTGTTATTTTTTTTCCTTTTGTTTATTTCTACGCATGGTCATGGTCTAGAATTTTTTTTTAAAACCATACTTAAAAGAAGAATTTTATGAAACCAATATTTTTTATAAACCATAATTAAATTTTTTTTATGAAACTAATATGATTACTTTTTTACACAAAAAACATAAAAAACTGAAATGTCATTCGGTACGAACTTTTTTTTTCCGGACGGAAATGACACTTCAGTCCGAAGTGGTTTTACAGGTTTTCATACTAGCTGCCACAGAAAACTGAAAATCTCTCTGACCCAAAATCTCTTCTCTTCTTTCTCATTTCCAGGCAACTAGTTTTTCTGACTTTTCCTAAATAATTTATAAGCAAACTCTTAAAATTAAAAAAAATAGATCGGACCGAAATGACATTTTGGTCGGAGCTAAAAAAAAATTGAACCGAAATGACATCTCGGTCCATGGGTGTTACACCGAATGCTACACTCTATTTTTCTGAAAAAACTCGTGAAATTATCTCGGGCTAAATTGTCATTTCGGTCAGAAAAAAAAAAAGTTGGACCAAAATAATATTTCAATTCTTATGGTTTGGTTAAAAAATTAATCATGCTGTTTCATAAATTTTTTATTTTTAATTATGGTTTATAAAAAAATTCCATGGTTGGTCTATTATTGATACTTCTCCCCTTTTTTTTTCCAATTAAACTCTTTCATGGAACAACGTCTACTTGATTTTTATTACTATTAAAACTCTTTCCAATTAAACTCTTCCAATTAAACTCTTTCATGGAACAACGCTCTTGAACAACGTCTAAAATTTCTACATTACTAGAAAAATTCTAAATAATCAATAAATCATGGCTCAAGTTTTAAAAATTAGGTATCTATAAAAGTTTCAGGGAGAAAAATAATCTAGGGAAAACCCAAAAGCAAAAAGTTAGAAATCACAAAACAGAGAGGAAACTAAGAGATGATATTGAATTAGGTATGATCACTGTACCAGTATTTGTCCAAAATATCAGAAATTCTGATATAATATCTAAACAGTGTCTTCGATCTAAAAGTGACCAGTAATGGACTCGCAATGAAATATAAAGTTGTAGAAAATCATTCATAATTTTTCATCATAAACCCCCGGAGATTGATCAATATTCTTTTATTTCATTTTAACTTAAGAAGCTCTTCGTGTTGGTTCCTCAGCATTTGCATATAGCCCGTCTCAAAATCTGGAATCCACAATTATCATGAAAACGAAGTAAGAAATATATTTTTCAGTGCGAAATTTAGTCGCAGTTTGTATATTTATAAAAATATATCCAAATTATACAATTAAATATCCACAATATATCAATATTTTTTAAAACCAAAGTACTATGATAAATTTGAGTTGGCTTACCATGCTTTGGGAAGTAAAGCCCCTATTTACTTCCTGTTCATATCTTGCGATTTCAAAATCTAAATAGTTTAACCAAATCGTTGGTAATCAATTTTTAAATTTTTTTGGAAACTTTTTATTAGTTTTTTAGAATTCTTGAAAATTTACTCTCTTTTTTTCACAATTTTCTAAAAAAACGGTGATTTTCAAAAATTAACAAAAAGAAAATAGTAAAAAAATATCCAAAAAAAGTAAAATTTAATCTCCAAGCATAAAAATGTGGAAATCATGTTGGAACAAGTTTGATCAATTATTTAAATTTTAAAAATAAATATATAGACAGAAAGTAAAACAACCTTCTTAATTCTCAAAACACCGGGACAAATTTAATTAAAGTGTCTACGAATGCATATGCAAATGCTTGAAGGGGTTGCAAGATGGTCATTTAAGCTTTGTTCCGGTCTCAAAGGGAATGCATGGCCCAATTATTTTAAGATTTGTTACTTCTATAAATTTCGGCCCATAAGAAAGGGATCATAACATTTTTCCTTCTTTTCTTGGGGTGATAAAAGCATAAATATTACAAAAAATTCTGACCTCTGCCGGAGTTTTATTACAGAATTTACTTATTGGCTCTTAAAATAATAAAATTTATTAGGAATGAAAATCTCAAGTTGTTAATTCTTAAGTTGAAAAAGAATATGATAAAATTAAAAAAAAAATTATTCGAGAAGTACATATAAATTTTTCTAGGAAGTTGATTTTTTCCTTTCTACAATTATTTTTTTTGTATAAAAATATTATACTACCATCAAACTTTGTTACATGCATTGATGCTAATCACTTATACATATTAATCTTTTTATGTGCATTATTGATATACTTATGAAATCTGTCCCAGAAGATTTTGTCTCCTGGACAGTGTCCTAGTGATCGGTACCAACAAGTTTATGACCAATCACTTTCTCCTGTCCGAAACAAGTGACTTATACTTGTAATTATATCTTAAAATATGTTCATCAAGTTACTAATTAAACTAACTAATGCTCAAGTGCTTAACGATATGTTGGTTTCCACTATCCAGCTATGCACGCAAAAAAAAAATGTTGGGAAATGAACGGAGGTTTGACTTAAAAATATCTAAAATTTATGAGTTTACATTGGAAACGTAGATCTATTTTGATACAAATATTAAAAAAAATATATATTTTATTTCAGATCGGATTGATCTTAATTCGGATCAAACAATCCGAATCTAAACTCAAAATTCGAGCTTACTCCAGGAAACATGAGCACTTCAGTTATCTTAATGACACATGACTCAGGGAGTAACACCACCACCAACAGCTTGTGTCTGCTTTGTTCCTATTTCTATGTTTCCTGTTTTGTGCTTTTCTGGTAGGGTACTTAATTTATGCATTTTCTGTTTTCAGTTTTCAGATTTTTTTTTAAAAGATAGAAGTCAAGTCTTTAAATTTTATATTCATATTATTACAACAAATAATTTTTTCTATCTGATTTGAACTCATGACTTTCTACATCATAAATTATGTATTTTTGTCACTAGACCAAAATTAGTTATTCTGTTTTGAATGTTTCGAACAGGATACTTAAGTTCGATATAGATACAGTAGATTGTTAGTTTTTATTGATGCCTTAGTTTGTATGTAGTGATAATCTCTAGTTTACTATTTATAATGAATCAGTACTGAATTTTCATTTCAATTAAAAATACCTTCGGATTTGAAACTTTGAATTAAGAAAAATAAAAAAAAGAATTATTTTAGTACCCGCGCTACAGTTTCCACACTGTACCCGCACTTCCATAACTGTAAGGTTGCGGTCTCCACAACTACCGATCTAACTAACAATGTTATCGGACCTTCCATTTTGAATTTCAAATGTTCCTTTCTCTCCGTTTTTTTCTTTTTCGAAGGCTTTGGCAATTTTGAAGCGATTTTTGAGGCGATTTGGAGGCGATTTCGAAACTGGAAGCGATTTCGTGTGGTTCTCACAAGTTTAATCGGTGATTTTGAAATGTGATCAGCCAGATTAATATTGTTTCTTTTCGATTTTTTTTTGTTCTGGTGAATTAATAATGATACATCGTTTCGTTTCTATTTCATATACACAATCGTGTTTCAGTGTTGCTGGATTTTGAGATGTTTGTGACAATTTAATTTGCGAAGATGATGTAATTGTCTATTATGTGTTCAGATATAAATACTTGGTAGTTTAGATATAAATACTTGATGTGTTCAGATATAAATACTTGGTAGTTTAGATATAAATACTTGATGTGTTCAGAAATAAATACTTGATGTGTTCAGATATAAATACTTGGTAGTTCAGATATAAATACTTGATGTGTTCAGAAATAAATACTTGATGTGTTCAGATATAAATACTTGGTAGTTCAGATATAAATACTTGATGTTTCAGATATAAATACTTGGTAGTTCAGATATAAATACTTGATGTGTTCAGATATAAATACTTGGTAGTTCAAATATAAATACTTGATGTGTTCATATATAAAACTTGATATGTTCAGATATAAATACTTATCTATTTAGATACAAAATTCATTTTAATAAAGTGACAGTTATAATTTAAAGTTAACAAAAATTAATAACCCAATTATTGAAAGGAAATAACGTTATATGGTTAAATTATTATTTGAAAAAAATATGTACTAACTTCCAATGGGCTGATTATTATATAGAATTCATATAAACCATAGAGAATACTAACATATTACAATTAGTGCAACATATATACATATTGTCTTTGTACACATGCAATCCATGTGACTATAATAACATATACTCCTTAG
>JAJGRW010001057.1:513283-568325 GCA_025461045.1 Carex parvula | reverse complement strand
TTTACAATATACTTTTACTTATATTTAAAAGAATCAAAAGATTTATGTAATACATATGTTTTGGTATATGGTACGTCAACAGGGTCTTAGACGAGGATGCGAGTTGCACATATCCCATCTCGTATTAATGATTTTAGGTGTATATAAAAAGATATATCACAAAATATCTAGCAATCTAAGCAACAATATATATATATATATATATATATATATATATATATATATATATATCCAATTTTTAAAAAGTTGAAATACTTTCGTTGCTAATAACTATTTTGACCCGTCAATAATTTTTTAACAGGTCAATATTGTAAACGATTTACCTCCCGGATTTTTTATTATAAAATTTAGAAATAAAAGCAAGGCATAATCCGAGAGTCCAAATTTAAATCTAATGATCAACGGCCACTGCCATTTGGGGCTCACATGTCGGATTTAATTCAGATCTCTCTGAGCGGATCTTCAAGTTGGACCTAAACCTAGCACAAATCTCAAAGCCAATACATAAATCTCAAAGCCAATACTTAAGTCCAGTGGTCTGCACAAATCATAAAGCCCAACACAGATTTTAAAGGCCCAGTGCAGATCTCAAAACCTCAAATAATAAAGGACTTGAACCATTTTACAAATAGAACCCTCTGACAAAAGAAAATTACAAGCGCAGTCTCTGGATATTTATAAATAGGTCCCTAGCGGCTTAAAACATTCTCAAACAAGCCCTTAAAGGCCCAATTTCCATATAAAACCCTACCAAAAGTCCAAATCATCAATCCCAGCCCCCCCCAGAATTTATAAACAAGCCCTTGAAAGATTAAAACTCTTACAAATAAGTCCTTTCGGCCCATAACTTCTCCATTTTAAGTCCAAATTGAGTCAAACCACCTCCAAATGAACCAAATTAAATTCTCCATGACTTTAAACCAAAATTGAATATGTTCAAGCATCAGCCAGATCATGAAATGACCAAAATACCTTTTTCTCAATTCGGTCAGAGATGAAACGTACGGGACATTTTTAAAAATCATGCCAATACGGATCGAAATGTCCAGATTCGTTATGCGCGCATTAACTAAAAAATTGAGTTAATTGCAGATTGACTGCATTCAAATAATTTCCCATTCTAATTCCTGCATTCCCTGCCGGAGCAGTAGATCATTCGCAGCCATCCGATTAAGATCTGATGCTGGTGCATCCTTCCTCTCCTCGCCGGTGGAAATAAAGGTCTGCTTACCGCCTGAGACCGTACCCCTTACTGTCCATAAAAAATAATTGTAAATAAATTTGAGGCTAGTTTTGTTGGCTGAAAGTTTTATCCATAACATAAAAAAAATTTAAAAATCCAAACATAATCACATTTGAGAAATATGAACATAACCGTACCGTTGGCAATAACGGTACTATTTGCCTCCTATCGCTGGCATTGCCAGTAGTATTTGTTATCATATCGCTGGCAATGCAGCGGTAGTGGGCAGTTTAGGTTTTTTTACATCTTTGTTGCTTTTTTTGTTATATTTTTTTTGTTAGATTTTTGTCTAATAATTTAATAAACCTAGTACTGTGGCGATGTTATTTTTTGTTATATTTTTTTCTTGATTAGCATAATGTTGCACGATGTTGATGCGTAAAACACAATACTAACTGAGCATTCAAATGAACTAATATATAAAATAAACACAAGTGCAAACAAACAAACAAAACATAATACAGTACAAAATACTAACAATCCAACAATCCAACAATCCAACATAGAAATACTACATGTACTGAGATGACGTAAATTTATGCGAACATCGTCGGTTCCTGAATGCGCAAAGTGCTATCGTTGGCATCCCAAAAATGGACTATGTTGCTGAATGCGCGAAGTCTTGGCTATGCAATCCGCCTTACTCATGGGCGTTGGTCCTCGGCGGAAACATCAGTGGTGCCATCTCCTCGTAACTGAACCATATTGGCTCCTCTGTACAGAGATCCTCTAAGGCCTCCTGCATGACCTACATACAGATAATATTAGCCGTGATATTCAATAACTGCTTATTTGAAAAAAAAATTAAATATTGTTGTATGTTACCTGTGTGACATGCAGGATATGCTGGTCCTCCTTCTGGTGCTCCCTCTTCGTTGTAGTACGCATTCCATCCACACATGGAGTACAACCAGTCTTGATCCAGGTTAGGACCACCATCTGCAGGGGCATCTGGGATTGTTGTGCTACGTTCCTATGTACTCTCATCAGATGAAATTTCACACCAGTTGATCAGGATCTTCACAGGCATTGTTTGTGCAAGTACCACAAACAATGTACTGGTACTGTTGATGCTATCTACCATGTCATCAAGAACCTGTGAATCCAAATTTCTTTGTTAATATGACATTGAAGAGCATACCAGCCAGCCATAAATTTAGATTATACATAAATCAACATTTATTTCCTATTCCAGGTGATTTGTTGTTCAGCTTGGATTAATCCAACAGACGAAAACCTGGTATTATTGTAACTTTGCCTTAACAGAAATTTGAACTGCTTTGGCTTAATTTGCAACCAACAATAAAACCTAGAGAATTTTAGATATATGCACATGATAACTTGTTCAATTAGATATTTTCCCATCCAAAATTGAAAATTAGTTATTTCCCCATCTAAACATTACTATTTTATTAACAAACCCAGTCTTTATTTCTTTGACTAAAAAAACCATATTAATATTAATAAAATATCTAATTGAAAATTTTCAGCCTTACTTTAAACTATACTGTTATTCTCAATCATTTCCAGGCTCCCTTCCTTCTATATGTGGAAATTTGAGAAACTAAAATGTGGAGTCTGCATAGCTGAATTTCTCAATGATTGTCAGTTCACAAATGTGAAGTCGGTACTGGTAGCACTTTGTTGTAAGGAGTGCCTTGTTCCAATTGAAAGTGAATCATCCTTTGAAATCAAACCTCTTTATGAAGCTATCTCAAGAAAAAGTTCAAGTTCAGGTCGAGAGATCTCGTTCAAGCTCTAGGCAGGCTTGTAAGAGGTTCAAGCGAGCCTGTTCGAGACATTCTTTCCAATTTTGACCTCACCTTGGATTCACTCGGGTCTCTGATTTCCTATGTCGATTTACTGGCAGATGATAGCAATGATGGGAATTATTCAATTGAGAAGTGCAGTTTGGATTGGTACATGAGGCTGGATTCTTCAGCTGTGCGTGCATTAAATGTATTTGAGTGCAAGACTGACCAGAACAAAAAATTTAGCTTGTTCAGTATAGTGAACCGTACCTGTACTGCTGGTATGGATAAACAGCTCCTGAATAGGTGGCACCTACAGTATATACCAATTGAAAAAAAAATATTTGTTTGTTAAATCGGTACAGCAGTATAGTACCCTACTATTGGCACCTACAGTATATACCTTATTAGTAAATACTAGGTTTTTGATGCAAAAAGGATACATTAGGGAAGTTCACTGCTATGGTTGAGATTGCCAATCAACCAGAGCTATGAGACAGAGCTAATAGACCTCCATAAAATAGATAACGGAGAGTATATGATCTCACCGAGCTATGAGACAGAGCTAGCTTCTCTCAAGGATCAACCCTCCTTCATCCCACATGGTCCTCCACTGTCATGCATGATCCTCCACCTTCCCTGTACCTTCGGCTTTGTCACATGCGTTACCCTCATTTCAGTTTTCTGGTATTCTGGTAACATGGCAAAACTGTTCAGTTTTCTGTTCTACTCATCATTTCAGTTGATCAGAAAATGTGGAATATATGAAAATTGATTTATACTGATATATTCATTGATGTAAAATGAGTAGGTATGAAAGTTCAGTACTAGAATAACACAAATGTAAAATGAGTAGATATGAAAGTTCAGTACCATAATAACATCAAAACGAGAATAACACATATTGGAGATATGTCCGTGAGAAATTTAGACTATAAGTACATATGAAAGTTTATGTACTTTCAACTTTCCACATACTGAAGGAAGTTTAAAGTAAGGGGCAAAATTTTCAATTAGATATATTATTAATATTAATTTAAACTTTTTAGTGAAAAAAAAAATCAAGAATGGGTATATTAATAAATAGTTATATTTAGATGGGGAAATAACTAATTTTTCAATTTTGGATGGAGAAATATCTAATTGAACAAGTTTTTATGGGCTCATGGGCGTATATCTAAGTTTCTCTAAGACGTAAATCCTACAAGATAAACATGCAAGATGCACAAACAAATTGTAACAAAAAGAAAAGAATGAGTAAGGGGATCATAACCACTAACAAGGCAACTTTGCATTTCCCAATAACAAAAGGATTACAATTTAAGTTTAGCTTCTTTATCAT
Organism: Carex parvula; assembly: GCA_025461045.1. Lineage (NCBI taxonomy): Eukaryota > Viridiplantae > Streptophyta > Magnoliopsida > Poales > Cyperaceae > Carex > Carex parvula. The sequence goes on along the minus strand of JAJGRW010001057.1, from coordinate 563,989 downwards.
CTTGAGGGCTGTGAATAGCCAATGGTTGTTGACCCTCGGGGAAACATCCATGGTTCCATCTCCTCATCACTGAACCATGGCTCCTCTGTACCAAGATCCTGTGAGGCCTCCTGCGTGACCTACATACAAATAATATTCCAAAATAGACCTCTAAACTCTCTGTTGCAAAAAGAATTACAATGGGATATTAAATTATTAATCAAATGGTCACTCTGTGTGTGTGTGGGTGTGTGTGGTGTTGAGATGGAGATCCTTTACCTGGTCATATAAGTAGCTGTTTCCCTGGGTACCAAAATCCATTTTGGGGCAATTACGAATTTCAACCATCTCCTTCATGGGGTGTGACACATCACCCGTAGGGACCTGTGCCTGCAACCCTTTAATTGCAGTAAGGTTTGCACACTCACGGATGATTAATCGCTGAAGCTTGGATTGTGGCAAAAGGTGGATTTCAGGAAAACAGCAGTCAACTATCTTTAATTCTTTCAGTTGATATGGAACAGTTAAAACCTCGTGAAATTGGCGACAAGATTTAATTGCAAATTTCTCAAGTAATGGAAGATCTCCTTGCAGAAATTGAAGTGATATGAGCTCAGGACAGCCCTCAAAAAAGAGGTCCTTGAGAAATGAAACGTCCCCATCCATCCAATGAACCGATAACAGCTCTGGACAACCAGAGATAGCAACACCCCGCACTTTAGATTGTGAGGAAAAAGATATTTCATGAGTACCGCAAGATTTTATTTTCAGTACTTCAACTTCTTTTGGAATTTTTAGGAGTTTCAACTGCGGGCAATCAACAAATTTTACTAGTGGAAGAGAACTTGACACCCCATCCCTCCAATGAACTGAAATTAGCTCTGGACAGTTATGGATTACTAACCGTTTACATCTTGATGGTAAAATGATTTCACGAATACCGCAGTCGATTATCTCCAGCATATAAAGTTCTACAGCTGGGATGGCTGAGAAAATCCTTAATTTGGGGCAATTAGAAAGCGACACTCTCACCCATGGGATAACCTGTCTATAGTCAGAGATCGAAACATTTTGAGTCTCAGATTGGAAACCAATATTTCTTTTATCCATCTGCTTCATTTCTTCCAGGATGGCTGAGAATATCAACAATTTGGGGCATCCAGAAAGTGTAATACTCTCAAGAAAAGGCAAGTCCCCAATTTTGTAATAAATAGAGACAAGCTCTCTGCAACTAAAGATCGAAATCTTTTGAATTTTAGATAGTGATGAGAAGTTGATTTCTTGAAAGCCACAATCTGCTATATCCAGCTGCTTAAGTTCTTGGGGGATGTCCGAGAGCATCAACAAATTGGGGCATCCAGAAAGTGAAATACTCTTAAGAAAAGGTAAGTCCCCACTTTTGTAATAAATAGTGACCAACTCTCTACAATTAGAGATTGAAAGTTCTTTAAGTTCAGAGGGTGAAGAGAACTTGATTTCTTGACAACCACATGCATTTATCTCCAACACCTCAACCTTTTGGGGGAAGGCCGAGAGCATCGACAAATTGGGGCATCCAGAAAGTGAAATTCCCTTAAGGAAAGGTAAGTCCCCACTTTTGTAATAAATAGTGATCAACTCTCTACAATTGGAAATTGAAAGCTTTTTAAGTTCAGACGGTGAAGATAACTTGATTTCTTGACAACCACATTCATTTATCTCCAACACCTCAACCTTTTGGGGCATGGCAGAGAGGATCGACAAATTTGGGCATCCAGAAAGTGAGATACTCTTAAGAAAAGTTAAGTCCCCACTTTTGTAATAAATAGTGATCAACTCTCTACAATTAGAGATTGAAAGCTTTTTAAGTTCAGAGGGTGAAAATAACTTGATTACTTGACAACCACATCCATTTACCTTCAACACCTCAACATTTTGGGGGATGGCCGAGGGTATCAACAAATTGGGGCATCCAGAAAGTGAAATTCTCTTAAGGAAAGGTAAGTCCCCACTTTTGTAATAAATAGTGATCAACTCTCTGCAATTGGAGATTGAAAGCTTTTTGAGTTGAGATGGTGAAGAGAACTTGATTTCTTGACAACCACATTCATTTACCACCAACACCTCAACCTTTTGGGGCATGGCAGAGAGCATCGACAAATTTGGGCATCCAGAAAGTGAAATACTCTTAAGAAACGGTAAGTTCCCACTTTTGAAATAAATAGTCATCAACTCTCTACAATTAGAGATTGAAAGCATTTTAAGTTCAGAGGGTGAAAAGAACTTGATTTCTTGACAACCACATGCATTTACCTCCAAGACCTCAACATTTTGGGGGATGGCCGAGGGTATAAACAAATTGGGGCATCCAGAAAGTGAAATACTCTTATGAAGCTATCTCAAGAAAAAAGTTCAAGTTCAGGTCGAGAGATCTCGTTCAAGCTCTAGGCAGGCTTGTAAGAGGTTCAAGCGAGCCTGTTTGAGACATTCTTTCCAATTTTGAACTCCCCTTGGGTTCACTCGGGTCTCTGATTTCCTATGTCGATTTACTGGCAGATGATAGCAATTATGGGAATTATTCAATCGAGAAGTACAGTTTGGCTTGGTACATGAGGCTGGATTCTTCAGCGGTGCGTGCATTAAATGTATTTGAGAGCAAGACTGACCAGAACAAAAAATTTAGCTTGTTCAGTATAATGAACCGTACCTGTACTGCTGGTATGGATAAACGGCTCCTGAATCGGTGGCACCTACAGTATATACCAAAAAAAATATTTGTTTGTTAAATCGGTACAGCAGTGTAGTACCCCACTATTGGCACCTACAGTATATACCATATTAGTAAATACTGGTTTTTGATGCAAAGAGGATACAATAGGGAAGTTCACTGCTATGGTTGAGATTGCCAATCAACCAGAGCTATGAGACAGAGCTAATAGACCTCCATAAAATAGATAACGGAGAGTATATGATCTCACCGAGCTATGAGACAGAGCTAGCTTCTCTCAGGGATCAACCCTCATGCATGATCTTCATCCCGCACGATCCTCCACTGTCATGCATGATCCTCCACCTTCCCTGTACCTTCGGCTTTGTCACATGCGTTACCCTCATTTCAGTTTTCTGGTATTCTGGTAACATGGCAAAACTGTTCAGTTTTCTGTTCTACTCATCATTTCAATTGATCAGAAAATGTGGAATATATGAAAATTGATTTATACTGATATATTCATTGATGTAAAATGAGTAGGTATGAAAGTTCAGTACCATAGTAACACAAATGTAAAATGAGTAGATATGAAAGTTCAGTACCATAATAACATCAAAACGAGAACAACACATATTGGAGATATGTCCGTGAGAAATTTAGACTATAAGTACATATGAAAGTTTATGTACTTTCAACTTTCCACATACTGAAGGGAGTTTAAAGTAAGCGGCAAAATTGTCAATTAGATATATTATTAATATTAATTTAAACTTTTTAGTGGAAAAAAAAATCAAGAATGGGTATATTAATAAAATAGTTATATTTAGATGGGGAAATAACTAATTTTTCAATTTTGGATGGAGAAATATCTAATTGAACAAGTTTTTATGGGCTCATGGGCGTATATCTAAGTTTCTCTAAGACGTAAATCCTACAAGATAAACATGCAAGATGCACAAACAAATTGTAACAAAAAGAAAAGAATGAGTAAGGGGATCATAACCACTAACAAGGCAACTTTGCATTTCCCAATAACAAAAGGATTACAATTTAAGTTTAGCTTCTTTATCATCTTGAGGGCTGTGAATAGCCAATGGTTGTTGGCCCTCGGGGAAACATCCATGGTTCCATCTCCTCATCACTGAACCATGGCTCCTCTGTACCGACATCCTGTGAGGCCTCCTGCGTGACCTACAAACAAATAATATTCCAAATTAGACCTCTAAACTCTCTGTTGCAAAAAGAATTACAATGAGATATTAAATTATTAATCAAATGGTCACTCTGTGTGTGTGTGGGTGTGTGTGGTGTTGAGATGGAGATCCTTTACCTGATCATATAAGTAGCTGTTTCCCTGGGTACCAAAATCCATTTTGGGGCAATTACGAATTTCAACCATCTCCTTCATGGGGTGTGACACATCACCCGTAGGGAACTGTGCCTGCAACCCTTTAATTGCAGTAAGGTTTGCACACTCACGGATGATTAATCGCTGAAGCTTGGATTGTGGCAAAAGGTGGATTTCAGGAAAACAGCAGTCAACTATCTTTAATTCTTTCAGTTGATATGGAACAGTTAAAACCTCGTGAAATTGGCGACAAGATTTAATTGCAAATTTCTCAAGTAATGGAAGATCTCCTTGCAGAAATTGAAGTGATATGAGCTCAGGACAGCCCTCAAAAAAGAGGTCCTTGAGAAATGAAACGTCCCCATCCATCCAATGAACCGATAACAGCTCTGGACAACCAGAGATAGCAACACCCCGCACTTTAGATTGTGAGGAAAAAGATATTTCATGAGTACCGCAAGATTTTATTTTCAGTACTTCAACTTCTTTTGGAATTTTTAGGAGTTTCAACTGCGGGCAATCAACAAATTTTACTAGTGGAAGAGAACTTGACACCCCATCCCTCCAATGAACTGAAATTAGCTCTGGACAGTTATGGATTACTAACCGTTTACATCTTGATGGTAAAATGATTTCACGAATACCGCAGTCGATTATCTCCAGCATATAAAGTTCTACAGCTGGGATGGCTGAGAAAATCCTTAATTTGGGGCAATTAGAAAGCGACACTCTCACCCATGGGATAACCTGTCTATAGTCAGAGATCGAAACATTTTGAGTCTCAGATTGGAAACCAATATTTCTTTTATCCATCTGCTTCATTTCTTCCAGGATGGCTGAGAATATCAACAATTTGGGGCATCCAGAAAGTGTAATACTCTCAAGAAAAGGCAAGTCCCCAATTTTGTAATAAATAGAGACAAGCTCTCTGCAGCTAAAGATCGAAATCTTTTGAATTTTAGATAGTGATGAGAAGTTGATTTCTTGAAAGCCACAATCTGCTATATCCAGCTGCTTAAGTTCCTGGGGGATGTCCGAGAGCATCAACAAATTGGGGCATCCAGAAAGTGAAATACTCATAAGAAAAGGTAAGTCCCCACTTTTGTAATAAATAGTGACCAACTCTCTACAATTAGAGATTGAAAGTTCTTTAAGTTCAGAGGGTGAAGAGAACTTGATTTCTTGACAACCACATGCATTTATCTCCAACACCTCAACCTTTTGGGGGAAGGCCGAGAGCATCGACAAATTGGGGCATCCAGAAAGTGAAATTCCCTTAAGGAAAGGTAAGTCCCCACTTTTGTAATAAATAGTGATCAACTCTCTACAATTGGAAATTGAAAGCTTTTTAAGTTCAGACGGTGAAGATAACTTGATTTCTTGACAACCACATTCATTTATCTCCAACACCTCAACCTTTTGGGGCATGGCAGAGAGGATCGACAAATTTGGGCATCCAGAAAGTGAGATACTCTTAAGAAAAGTTAAGTCCCCACTTTTGTAATAAATAGTGATCAACTCTCTACAATTAGAGATTGAAAGCTTTTTAAGTTCAGAGGTTGAAAATAACTTGATTACTTGACAACCACATCCATTTACCTTCAACACCTCAACATTTTGGGGGATGGCCGAGGGTATCAACAAATTGGGGCATCCAGAAAGTGAAATTCTCTTAAGGAAAGGTAAGTCCCCACTATTGTAATAAATAGTGATCAACTCTCTACAATTGGAGATTGAAAGCTTTTTGAGTTGAGACGGTGAAGAGAACTTGATTTCTTGACAACCACATTCATTTACCACCAACACCTCAACCTTTTGGGGCATGGCAGAGAGCATCGACAAATTTGGGCATCCAAAAAGTGAAATACTCTTAAGAAACGGTAAGTTCCCACTTTTGAAATAAATAGTCATCAACTCTCTACAATTAGAGATTGAAAGCATTTTAAGTTCAGAGGGTGAAAAGAACTTGATTTCTTGACAACCACATGCATTTACCTCCAACACCTCAACATTTTGGGGGATGGCCGAGGGTATAAACAAATTGGGGCATCCAGAAAGTGAAATACTCTTATGAAGCTATCTCAAGAAAAAAGTTCAAGTTCAGGTCGAGAGATCTCGTTCAAGCTCTAGGCAGGCTTGTAAGAGGTTCAAGCGAGCCTGTTTGAGACATTCTTTCCAATTTTGAACTCCCCTTGGGTTCACTCGGGTCTCTGATTTCCTATGTCGATTGACTGGCAGATGATAGCAATTATGGGAATTATTCAATCGAGAAGTACAGTTTGGATTGGTACATGAGGCTGGATTCTTCAGCTGTGCGTGCATTAAATGTATTTGAGAGCAAGACTGACCAGAACAAAAAATTTAGCTTGTTCAGTATAATGAACCGTACCTGTACTGCTGGTATGGATAAACGGCTCCTGAATCGGTGGCACCTACAGTATATACCAAAAAAAATATTTGTTTGTTAAATCGGTACAGCAGTATAGTACCCTACTATTGGCACCTACAGTATATACCTTATTAGTAAATACTAGGTTTTTGATGCAAAGAGGATACAATAGGGAAGTTCACTGCTATGGTTGAGATTGCCAATCAACCAGAGCTATGAGACAGAGCTAATAGACCTCCATAAAATAGATAACGGAGAGTATATGATCTCACCGAGCTATGAGACAGAGCTAGCTTCTCTCAAGGATCAACCCTCCTTCATCCCACATGGTCCTCCACTGTCATGCATGATCCTCCACCTTCCCTGTACCTTCGGCTTTGTCACATGCGTTACCCTCATTTCAGTTTTCTGGTATTCTGGTAACATGGCAAAACTGTTCAGTTTTCTGTTCTACTCATCATTTCAATTGATCAGAAAATGTGGAATATATGAAAATTGATTTATACTGATATATTCATTGATGTAAAATGAGTAGGTATGAAAGTTCAGTACCATAGTAACACAAATGTAAAATGAGTAGATATGAAAGTTCAGTACCATAATAACATCAAAACGAGAACAACACATATTGGAGATATGTCCGTGAGAAATTTAGACTATAAGTACATATGAAAGTTTATGTACTTTCAACTTTCCACATACTGAAGGGAGTTTAAAGTAAGCGGCAAAATTGTCAATTAGATATATTATTAATATTAATTTAAACTTTTTAGTGGAAAAAAAAATCAAGAATGGGTATATTAATAAAATAGTTATATTTAGATGGGGAAATAACTAATTTTTCAATTTTGGATGGAGAAATATCTAATTGAACAAGTTTTTATGGGCTCATGGGCGTATATCTAAGTTTCTCTAAGACGTAAATCCTACAAGATAAACATGCAAGATGCACAAACAAATTGTAACAAAAAGAAAAGAATGAGTAAGGGGATCATAACCACTAACAAGGCAACTTTGCATTTCCCAATAACAAAAGGATTACAATTTAAGTTTAGCTTCTTTATCATCTTGAGGGCTGTGAATAGCCAATGGTTGTTGGCCCTCGGGGAAACATCCATGGTTCCATCTCCTCATCACTGAACCATGGCTCCTCTGTACCGAGATCCTGTGAGGCCTCCTGCGTGACCTACATACAAATAATATTCCAAATTAGACCTCTAAACTCTATGTTGCAAAAAGAATTACAATGGGATATTAAATTATTAATCAAATGGTCAGTCTGTGTGTGTGTGGGTGTGTGTGGTGTTGAGATGGAGATCCTTTACTTGATCATATAAGTAGCTGTTTCCCTGGGTTCCAAAATCAATGCTGGGGCAGTTACGAATTTCAACCATCGCCTTCATGGGGTGTGGCACATCACCCGTAGGGAACTGTGCCTGCAACCCTTTAATTGCAGTAAGGTTTACACACTCACGGATGATTAATCGCTGAAGCTTGGATTGTGGCAAAAGGTGGATTTCAGGAAAACAGCAGTCAACTATCTTTAATTCTTTCAGTTGATATGGAACAGTTAAAACCTCGTGAAATTGGGGACAAGATTTAATTGCAAATTTCTCAAGTAATGGGAGATCTCCTTGCAGAAATTGAAGTGATATGAGCTCAGGACAGCCCTCAAAAAAGAGGTCCTTGAGAAATGAAACGTCCCCATCCATCCAATGAACCGATAACAGCTCTGGACAACCAGAGATAGCAACACCCCGCACTTTAGATTGTGAGGAAAAAGATATTTCATGAGTACCGCAAGATTTTATTTTCAGTACTTCAACTTCTTTTGGAATTTTTAGGAGTTTCAACTGCGGGCAATCAACAAATTTTACTAGTGGAAGAGAACTTGACACCCCATCCCTCCAATGAACTGAAATTAGCTCTGGACAGTTATGGATTACTAACCGTTTACATCTTGATGGTAAAATGATTTCACGAATACCGCAGTCGATTATCTCCAGCATATAAAGTTCTACAGCTGGGATGGCTGAGAAAATCCTTAATTTGGGGCAATTAGAAAGCGACACTCTCACCCATGGGATAACCTGTCTATAGTCAGAGATCGAAACATTTTGAGTCTCAGATTGGAAACCAATATTTCTTTTATCCATCTGCTTCATTTCTTCCAGGATGGCTGAGAATATCAACAATTTGGGGCATCCAGAAAGTGTAATACTCTCAAGAAAAGGCAAGTCCCCAATTTTGTAATAAATAGAGACAAGCTCTCTGCAGCTAAAGATCGAAATCTTTTGAATTTTAGATAGTGATGAGAAGTTGATTTCTTGAAAGCCACAATCTGCTATATCCAGCTGCTTAAGTTCCTGGGGGATGTCCGAGAGCATCAACAAATTGGGGCATCCAGAAAGTGAAATACTCATAAGAAAAGGTAAGTCCCCACTTTTGTAATAAATAGTGACCAACTCTCTACAATTAGAGATTGAAAGTTCTTTAAGTTCAGAGGGTGAAGAGAACTTGATTTCTTGACAACCACATGCATTTACCTCCAACACCTCAACCTTTTGGGGGAAGGCCGAGAGCATCGACAAATTGGGGCATCCAGAAAGTGAAATTCCCTTAAGGAAAGGTAAGTCCCCACTTTTGTAATAAATAGTGATCAACTCTCTACAATTGGAAATTGAAAGCTTTTTAAGTTCAGACGGTGAAGATAACTTGATTTCTTGACAACCACATTCATTTATCTCCAACACCTCAACCTTTTGGGGCATGGCAGAGAGGATCGACAAATTTGGGCATCCAGAAAGTGAGATACTCTTAAGAAAAGTTAAGTCCCCACTTTTGTAATAAATAGTGATCAACTCTCTACAATTAGAGATTGAAAGCTTTTTAAGTTCAGAGGTTGAAAATAACTTGATTACTTGACAACCACATCCATTTACCTTCAACACCTCAACATTTTGGGGGATGGCCGAGGGTATCAACAAATTGGGGCATCCAGAAAGTGAAATTCTCTTAAGGAAAGGTAAGTCCCCACTATTGTAATAAATAGTGATCAACTCTCTACAATTGGAGATTGAAAGCTTTTTGAGTTGAGACGGTGAAGAGAACTTGATTTCTTGACAACCACATTCATTTACCACCAACACCTCAACCTTTTGGGGCATGGCAGAGAGCATCGACAAATTTGGGCATCCAAAAAGTGAAATACTCTTAAGAAACGGTAAGTTCCCACTTTTGAAATAAATAGTCATCAACTCTCTACAATTAGAGATTGAAAGCATTTTAAGTTCAGAGGGTGAAAAGAACTTGATTTCTTGACAACCACATGCATTTACCTCCAAGACCTCAACATTTTGGGGGATGGCCGAGGGTATAAACAAATTGGGGCATCCAGAAAGTGAAATACTCTTAAGAAAAGGTAAGTCCCCACTTTTGTAATAAATAGTGATCAACTCTCTACAATTAGAGATTGAAAGATTTTTAAGTTCCGAGGGTGAAGAGAACTTGATTTCTTGACAACCACATGCATTTACCTCCAACACCTCAACCTTTTTGGGGATAGCCGAGAGCATTGACAAATTGGGGCATCCATAAAGTGAAATACTCTTAAGAAAAGGTAAGTCCCCACTTTTGTAATAAATAGTGATCAACTCTCTACAATTAGAGATTGAAAGATTTTTAAGTTCAGAGGGTGAAGAGAACTTGATTTCTTTACAACCACATGCATTTACCTCCAACACCTCAATCTTTTGCGGAATAGTTACCTTCCATAATTTAGGGCAATTATTTATGATGAGTTTCTTAAGGCAGGGTTCATCACCTGCTTGCCACTCCCCCAAATTGAGCATGTTATTGAATGAAGGTTCATGTGACGACAAACTAACTCCAGCAGGCTGCTTGGATGAATCATTTGCAAATTGAATCTCTGAGCCACAACTCCAGTATATTTTGAGAGATTTGAGATGTAGGAGTTGACCCCAGAATGGCGGCAAGAAAATAAACTCCACATGGAAGTGCAGAGTTAGAGTTGTCAGCTTGGACATTAATGATGGATCAAGCAACCAAGGAGGAACTTTTCTTCCTCCATAATTTAATATTTCAAGCTCTGTGAGGTTACCATGAGGTTGGAGGCTCTCAAGTACACCTTCCTGTATCTTTTCATCATTCTCATTCTTTGCATTGGTACTTGAACTGACAGCTATACAGAAAAATGGACCTTTCAAAAAGATTTTGCGACCAACATCATTTTCCTCAAAGTTTAGAATTAACTTGCGTAGATTTGACTTTGATACAAGATTGGCCTTCCTAGAGTATTCCATATTACCAACGTTCTTGAGCCCTGAGATGTACATCGACCCACTAAGACTATTCATATCCCTGAATTCTCCAAGCCCCCGGGTCATGTCACTTCCCATGACTTTAAAGAGCCCACTTAAAGTTGTAAGATTTGTTAATTTTTCAATTCCAGATGACAGGTTACCTATAGAATACTCTGATAGTTTTAGAACACGTAGGTTTGTTAACCGCTGTATGCTTTTGGGCAACTTTTCGAGTTTTCTACAGAATTCTATGCATAATGTATCCAGATTGTTAAGTAGGGATACGGATTCAGGTAACTGCTTGATTTTACCACTACACAACCAAAGAAACCGAAGGTTAATAAGGGATTTGATGTTTTCAGGTAACTCCGGAATATTATGGCAATACATATCCAATGTTTGAAGGTGGTAAAGAAGACATAAAGATTCAGGAAGGCTTTCTATCTTATCATCTTCAATAGAAAGGTAACGCAAGTGCTTCAACGCACTGAGTGTGTCTGGCAGCATACAATTCCTCAACTCAAGAGCTCGCACATAAGTAATTTTAGGGAAAATGGCAGAATCATCTTTGTAGTTTCTTGGGTATTCCCTTACATATGTTCGGATAACCTTATTGTTGCAGGATGCTAAAACACCTGACAATTCATGTTTCTTGGTTAAGTATAGGTGGGTTATTTTGTATGAACTATTCCACAGATTGTCATTCTCTAAAACAGACTGGTTTGTCCTTTGAGAAATGGATCTTGCTAGATCATGTATTAAATCATGAACATAGCACGTATTGTAATCCCCACAATCAATGAGTGATCTGCCTTGCAATTCATTTAAGTACTCACTTCCTATTTCTTCCAATGTTTTCTTACTTCTTGAATTGCTATTAATGTAACCTTGCGCCATCCAGAGCCTAACCACATGCTCTTTATAAATCAGTTTACCTTTTGGAAACATCGCTAAATAAACAAAGCATGGTTTGAGATGTAGCGGCAATTTCTGGTAACTTAACTGTAATGGGGTAAAAATTTTGCCATTCTCATCTATTTCGAATATATCACTTTTCAGAATTTCTCTCCAATTCTCTTCATCCATATCATATCGTAGAATGCCTCCTAGTACCTTGGTAACCAAAGGGGAGCCTTTGCACTTCTTTACAATACAACGACCAATCTCAAGCAAATTTGCATTTTCACTTGCCTCTCCATTGTAGAAAGCAAAATGCTCGAACAGAGACCAACATTTTTCATCAGGTAAGCAATCCAACTGAATAGGAGATGTTGTCAGTATGATTTCAGCAACCGAGGTATTCCGGGTTGTTGTCAATATTTTTACAGTTTTACCACCTTTTAAAGCAACCTGAAAGCGTTCCCACATTTCTGTATTTTCATTCCACACATCGTCTAGCACGAGAAACAAACTAACATGGCTTATCTTTTCCTTGAGAATATCTTGCAGTATGCTTAGCTCAGAAAACTCACAAGTTGTTCTGTTGATTGATTCAATTATTGCTCTAGTCAGGCGTACTAGATCAAAATCCGCAGAGACTGACACCCAAGCTCTCTTGTCAAACAACTGCAAGAACTTGGAGTCATTGTAAACGAGCTGAGCAAGTGTGGTCTTGCCCAACCCGCCCATCCCAATAATTGGAAGAACCATAAATTCTGGATCATTTAAAGGGTTGAGGACTCTAATGATATTCTCCTTCTCCTTCTCCCTACCAAAAATAGCTCTCTCATCCACATGAGAGCTGGTTGGTGGCCGGATTTGTGGACCAATAACCAGCCGGGTCCCATCCTCCTCCCGCAAATGAAGATCCCTACGAGCATTTGAAATCTCTTCAAACCTTTTTGTTATACCCTTGATCTTCTCTGCCATGCCATCTGGAATCACGACCTTGGTAATACTATGAGAAGCAATGGAGGATGATGCATCCATCTCGGCAAACTTTCTCTTAGTCGACCCTGTAGAATTGTATATCAAACTTTCTCTTATTCCCCATGTTTAACTCAATATATATACATAGTGTCATTTTGTGCTATGCATATATAAGTGTCATTTTGTGCTATGCATTTTTTAACCGTTTGATCTGCTTTAATATCCGTGCTGAGATAAAGTGCTAATTTATTATAACAGAGACAAACGGAGATGGAAATCTAATTAAAGTCATCTCTCTTACGGTGAATCTCGCCCCAACATAACCCCCACCCCGAGCCGCTCTCTCCCGCTCCAACCCACAGCCTCTCTCGCTCATCGTACCCTTGAACGCTCCCACTCTTGCACTCCCTCCCCCCAGCCCAGCAGCTCTCTGTTGACATCACTCTTTTTACAGCAGCGTGCTTTAGTAGTATTCATTAATGAATGAATAGCATTAATTATCAAGTGAAATTAGATATTTCGAATTAAAATTGTATCACCTATACAAGAGTTTTGTATCTATATCGAACCAGTATGAAAAATCAATAATCAATTTTAGAGAATTTCTCTTCTCACTGTTACTTGTTCTTATTAGAATATATGATATATCTTTCTTAAGTTCAATTAAGAAGCAATTAGAATTGTATCGAATTAGAATTTCTCTTTCCTCCACGACACCTACTTGGTTTAGTTCAATTGAGAATAGCAATTGTGATATGAGAACGCTGCACTTCCTCTCTCACTCTTCTTGAAGGAGATTCAAGATCTGGTTTCAGCGAGGTGGCTGGAGGCTCGAGACGTGACGCGCGGGATGCGAACTGGCTGGAGGCTCGACTAGCGAGGTGGGTGGAAACACCAGGCGACCTGTGCTGGTCACGCAGCCTTACTCTTATCTTCTTTTGATTTTCAAGTTTTCGTTCCGTCTAAGCGCATCTGGGCTCCATCTTAGCACGGTTATTAAAGCCAATCAGACGGTTAAAAAATGTATAGCACAGAATGACACTATATATGCATCGCACCGTAGCCCATCTATATATATATATATGTATATAGAGGTTGGCTATTCTACTTACATAAGCATATGCCCACATATGCTTATAACTCATTTTTGCGTTTCCAATGTTAAAATGATCGATCCGAACCGTTCATTTTGTTCTCCATATTAATATGTGCTTGGAGACCAAATTTTACATTTTTCTGAATTTTTTTACTATTTATTAAGCCACTTTGAAAATTTCTGATCATATGGTTCAGAATTTTGTTGCATTGTTTTTACTGTTCACCCGGATCAGCAATTTTCAAAGTGGCTTAATAAATAGTAAAAAAATTCAGAAAAATGTAAAATTTGGTTTCCAAGCACATATTAATATGGAGAATAAGATGAACGGTTCGGATCGACCATTTGAATATTGGAAACGCAAAAATGAGTTATAAGCATATGTGGGCATATGCTTATGGAAGTAGAATAGCCAACCTCTATGTATATATAGAGAGAGAGAGAGAGTTCGGCTAAATTACTTCTCGAAGCACTTCGGCCGAAGTGCTTACGGGTTAAATTTTAGCCGTTTAATGTTCGAAACGTCGAACTAAATGACTCAATAAATTGGTTATATAATAAATATGTAAATACTGATTTTTACTATTTTTGAAATTTTTTAACTATGTTTTATCATTTTTGAAAGATGGACTTTTTTGATCTAAAAATAAAAGTTTTTTTATGTCAAAAGAGTCAATATTTCAAAAATCATAAAAAATAATTAAAGTACTAAATTATATACTTAAAAAAGGGGCACAAACCACAAAGTACCAAAAGATATACAATCAAAAGCATACCCCCGTCCCTGTGGTAGGCCTCAATGGCAGCATCTCCGCTCTCCACAATGGATCTGAGCACCTCGTAGTAGAACTCGTCCAGCACATCCTCTGCTTGGTAGCCCACACCTCTCAGCTCCTCCAGCCACAGTCGAACAGATCTGTCGTGAATCTCCCTCTCTTCAGCATCCTGTTGAACGGCCTGGATCCTCACAAGCTTCCGGCTCAGCTCCTCCAAATCCTCTCTGACACTTTTGTGTTGGTCGGTATCAGGTGGATCGTGGTGGTGCGAAGTGGAAGGGGTGCCACGAATGGCCTCAAGGAGGTTGGCAGAGAGGGATTGGATGGAAGAAAACAATCCGGACGCCATTGAATCTGATCAATTGAAACTCTCTCTTCACCTTCAATATCTCGCTGGTTGCTACAAATTTTTGGAAGTTGACTTTCATTTTTTCCACGGAGTTGCCAAGTTATAAGAAAGCCCTGGGTTTATTCACTGTGGCACACTCCACACAGGTAACCATGCTGCAGGTTGGGGCAGCTATTATTTATCTTTTTACACTTCTTACTTATTTCTCTTGCCACACCAAACCAAGTCCCCGCCCATATGACACGACCACAGGGCAACTTGAACGGTTTGGTCAACGGAACCCAATCGAAATCATAGAAAAAAAGATGTATTGACCCGTTCAATAACTTTACTTAACAAGTTAATATCTTTAAACAATCTATGTCCCGATTTTTTTTATTTTTAGAACTAAAAAAAAAAAAAAAAAAAAAATAGACTGCAAATGAAAAAAATAAAATGCAACTTTGGTCGGATTTTTATTTTATTTATAGGTAATGGACATACTTTTTTATTTCACCTCTTACACGTTTTTAATTAGTAATGAGTATATGAATTTTTGAGAACGGTAATTGAATGAATAATGTTTAATACGAAATTGAATATCTTAATTAAGAAGAAACACGGCTTAAAAAATGTTCAATTAAATAAATATACACAGTCATCATAATATAATTTCAAAATGAAAAATGAGGAGGTTCCAATGTCTTATTTTTTTTTGTGCCTATATCATGCTTATATTTTCAGAAATATAATTACTTAAAATTTAAAACTTAAATGTCAATATAACACCGTTAGATATGATCTATGTTATTTTCTCTATGCACACGTAAATTATCATTACATTTCGATTTTATTTTAATTATTCTCAAGAGCTTAAAAAAATACACTGATGTGGATAAATAATGGACGTTGATTTTTTTAATTTATTGATTCATATAATGTCAAAATTGGAAAATAATATTTTTTTATGTACATGTAAAGAAAATAATATAGATCATACTTAATGGTTTTATTTTACCATATAAAGTTTAATATTTTTATTAAAAAATTAAAAAATAAAAACATAACAGAGACTAAAAAAAAATAAAAATATTTCAAACCCGCTCCTGAAAAACTAATCTAACTTAAAAAGTCCTACATAAATGGTACTTCATTTCAACTTATATAAAGATCATTTCTTCCCATCTTTTGTCTTGATGCTTGATTGTGTGGATCCATCAATAATCTATTTACAGATTGACCCTTCGACCCAAAATTCATCAATTTTGGATCCTGGCTTGGTTGTTACCACAAGTCCATCAAAAATAATTGTAAACAAAATTGAGGGTATTTTGTGCCGATTTTTTTATTAATAGAAAATAAATAAATAAAATATTGAAATAGGAGTATGATTTGCTGAAATTTTGATTAGTAACAAGAGCTTGTAAAATACACCGATGTGGATAAATTATGGGCATTTATTTTTTTAACTTATTGATTCATATAAAATCAAAATCGAAAAGTAATATTTTTTTATGTACATGTAAAGAAAATAATATAGATCGCACTTACTTAACGGTTTTTTTAACATATAAATTTTAATATTTTTGTAATTAGAAAATTTAAAAATAAAGACAGGATAGAGATACCAAAAAATTAAAATATTTGAAGCCCGCTCGTGAAAAATTAATCTAACTTGAAAAGTCCTACATAAATGGTGCTTGATTGCAACTTTAAAAAAATATCATCTCGGCCGTCTGATCATAATTTGAGCCAATTCAGTCAAAGATGAAACGTACGGGACATTTTTAAAAATCGTGCCAATACGGATCGGACGGTCCGGATTCGTTATGCATTAACTCAAAAATTGAGTTAATGCAGAAGATACGAATTCGCTTGATTGTGTGGACCCATCAATAATCTAATTGCAGATTGACTCTTGGGCCCAAAATTCATCAATTTTGGAGAGAACCACAAGTCCATGAAATCTAAATTTAATACCTTTTAAGAAGTTTACTAGGAAAAGAAACTAAAAGGGTCATTTTGTAAATTTCCCATTCTAATTCTCGCATTCCAACAGCATCACTTCATGTTATACTAATAGCAGCAGCTCCTGCATTCCCTGCTGGAGCAGTAGATCGTTCGCAGCCGTCCGATTAAGATCCGATGCCGGTGCATCCTTCCTCTCCTCGCCGGTGAAAATAAAGGTCTGCTTACCACCTGAGACCGTACCCCTTACTGTCCATAAAAAATAATTGTAAATAAATTTGAGGCCAGTTTTGTTGGCTGAAAGTTATATCCATAACATAAAAAAATTTAAAAATCCAAACATAACATCACATTTGAGAAATATGAACATCACCGTACCGTTGGCAATAACGGTACTATTTGCCTCCTATCGCTGGTATTGCCAGTAGTATTTGTTATCATATCGCTGGCAATGCAGCGGTAGTGGGCAGTTTAGGTTTTTTACATCTTTGTTTCTTTTTTTGTTATTTCTTTTTTGTTAGATTTTTGTCTAATAATTTAATAAACCTAGTACTGTGGCGATGTTATTTTTTGTTATATTTTGTTTCTTGATTAGCATAATGTTGCACGATGTTGATGCATATAAAATAAACACAAGTGCAAACAAACAAACATAACATAATACAGTACAAAATACTAACAATCCAACAATCGAGCATAAAAATACTGAGATGACGTAATCTATGCGGACGTTGTCGGTCCCTGGGAGGCAAAGTGCTATCGTCGGCATCCTCCTCCGGTATTATGTTTGGCTGCGTCGCTGACATCAGCATCCCAAGAAAAGGACTATGTTGCTGCATGCGCGAAGTCTTGGCAATGCGATTTGCCTGGCTCATGATTGTTGGCCCTCGGGGGAAACATCGGTGGTGCCATCTCCTCAGAACTGAACCATGGCTCCTCTGTACAGAGATCCTCTTGGGCCTCCTGCATGACCTACATACAAATAATATTAGCCATGATATTCAATAACTACTTATTTGAAAAATTAAAATATTGTTGTATGTTACCTGTGTGACATGTGCGGGATATGCTGGTCCTGCCTCTGGTGCTCCCTCTTTGTTGTAGAATGCATTCCATCCACACATGGAGTACAACCAGTCTTGATCTGGGTAAGGACTGCTATCTGCAGAGGCATCTGGGATCGGTGTGCTACATTCATCTGTACTCTCGTCAGATGAAATTTCACGCCAGTTGAGCAGCAAGTTGCCATCCTTCAGTGTACTAGTCGTCCTTCTAAGATGGCATATCCCTACTTTTCTCCAACCCTTTTTAATGACCAGCTTAATAGTGTGAGCACACGCCTGCAAATTAAAAAATACAGATTAAAGTTAGGATACATTTAACATGTGAATCCAAATTTCTTTGTTAATATGAGTCTATGACACTGAAGAGCATACAAGTAAGCCATAAATTTAGATTAGATAATTCAACATTTATAACATGTTCAAGGTGATTTGTTGTTCAGCTTGGATTAATCCGACAGAAAAAACCTGGTATTATTGTAACTTTTCCATAACAAAATTTGAACTGTTTTGGCTTAATTTGCAACCAACAATAAAACCTAGAGAATTTTAAATATATACGCATCATAACTCGTTCAATTAGATAATAGATATTCCCCATCCAAAATTTCCCCATCTAAACATTACTATTTTATTAATATACACAGTTTTATTTCTTTGACTAAAAAAATCATATTAATATTAATAAAATATCTAATTGACAATTTTAAGCTTTAAACTATATCTCAATCATTTCCAGGCTCCCTTCCTTCAATATGTGGAAATTTGAGAAACCAAAATGTGGAGTCAGCATAGCTTAATTTCTCGTTTATTGTCAGTTCACAAATGTGGAGTCGGTACTGGTAGCACTTGGTTGTAACGGGTGCCTTGTTCCAATTGAAAGTGCAAAATCCGTTGAATTCAAACCTCTTTGTGAAGCTACCTCAAGATACACTGTACTGCTGACTGAAAGAAAAAAAGTCCAAGTTCAGGTCGAGAGATCTCCTTCAAGCTCTACACAGGATTGTAAGAGGTTCAAGCGAGCCTGTTCGAGATCTTCTTTTCAATTTTGACCTCGCATTGGGTTCACTCGGGTCTCTGATTTCCTATGTCGATTTACTAGAAGATGATAGCAATTATTGGAATTATTCGATCGAGAAGTACAGTTTGGATTGGTATATGAGGCTGGATTCTACAGCATTGCGTGCATTAAATGTATTTGAGAGCAAGAATGACCAGAACAAGAATTTTATCTTGTTCGATCTAGTGAACCGTACCTGTACTGCTGGTATGGATAAACGGCTCCTGAATTGGTGGTACCTACAGTATATACCAATAGAAAAACAATATATTTTTTTGTTAAATCGGTACAGCAGTATAGTACCTTACTATTGGCACCTACAATATATACCAAATTAGTAAATACTGATTTTGGATGCAAGGGGATACATTAGGGAAGTTCACTGCTATGGTTGAGATTGCCATAGACCTCGATAAAATAGATAACGGAGAGTATATGATCTCATCGAGCTATGAGACAAAGATAGCTTCTCTCAAGGATCAACCCTCCTTCATCCCGCACGAGCGATCCTCCACCTTCCCTGCACCTTCCATCCGGCTTTACCTGCATCACACGCGCGACCCTCATTTAAGTTTTCTGGTATTCTGGTAATATGGCAAAACTGTTCAGCTTTCTAATCTACTCATCATTTCAGTTGATCAGAAAAGGTGGAGAACAAGGTGTATGTCCATGCATATAAAACGGGTACCAGAATGACATCAAAATGAGAACAACACGTGTTGGAGATGTCCGTGAGAAATTGGACTATGAGTACATATGAAAGTTTATGTACTTTCAACTTTCGCATTTTTAGTTTCTCAAATTTCCACGTACTGAAGGGAGTTTAAAGTAAGGGGTAACATTGTCAATTAGATAATTTATTAATATTAATTTGAACTTTTTAGTGGAAAAAATTCAAGAATGGGTATATTAATAAAATAGTTATATTTAGATGGGGAAATAACTATTTTTCAATTTTGAATGGAGAAATATCTAATTGAACAAGTTATATAGGGCTCATGGGCAACTTTGTAAATTGAAAAAAAAGAGAAGAATTAGAGTAGGGGGGGGAGGGGGGGTGTATAAAAATAACCACTAACAAGGCAACTTTGTATTTCCCAATAACAAAAGGATTGCATTTTAAGCTGATCCAGCCCTTCTCTGTTCACCACCTTCCCGTTTAGCACTTTCTTGTTCAGCACTTTCCAGTTTAGCTTCTCTATCATCTCGAGGGCTGTCAATCAACTGTCAATGAAAATTAAACATAACATGCAGGTAAGAAAATTGTTTTTGAGGATTTTATGCTTGATATCAGTATAATACAAGTTGTTTGGTCCTGTAACTACCAAATGTATTATAGCATTGGAAATCACCTCTTTTTCTTATTCTGCAACTTGGGTCATCTTTTTTAGGCTTAAGCATGGAATTCCAGAAAATTTACCCAATAAATATATATATATAGAGAGAGATGGGCTACGGTGCTTCGCGAAGTAAATGTCTTTTTTACTTCACGTTATATTTTCATTTTGAAAATCCAAACAACCGATCCGAACCGTTCAACATGTTCTAAATATTGAAATGTGCTTGGAGACTAAATTTTATATGTTTTGGAATTTTTTTACTATTTATTAAGCCACTTTGAAAATCGCTGATCCGGTGGTCCAGAAATTTTTACTGTTTTTTACTGTTCACAGCGGATCAGCGATTTTCAAAGTGGCTTAATAAATAGTAAAAAAATTCCAAAACATATAAAATTTAGTCTCCAAGCACATTTCAATATTTAGAACATGTTGAACTGTTCGGATCGGTTGTTTGGATTTTCAAAATGAAAATATAACGTGAAGTAAAAAAGACATTTATTTCGCGAAGCACCGTAGCCCATCTCTCTCTCTCTCTCTCTCTATATATATATATATTCAAGGATCTCTAGCTTCTAAATAATCTAATATATGTATTTTTTTAGTGTTGTACCCAGACCTCATAGTAAGTGATGCTGTTTTTCTGGCACCAGTTTCTCATCAGAGGACAATCACGAATGGTAAAATGAGGCTTGAATTGGAGGCTTTCAGTAGCAGGAGTGATGCTTATGTTCCTACAGTGTCATATATCCACAGTTTCCATTCATCAGGCCATGAAAACTTCCAACACAGCCAATTATAAAAACTTGTGCTTAAACCCCTCTGACAAGAAGTATTTTCCACAATTTTTCAATTTATAAAGATAGACCTTCTAAGTTTTGAAAATTTCACAATTCAGTTCATGGAGATTATATCAACAAATACCAGAAATTCAAAATGCTTTGTAGCAACAAAATATAAATCTGGTACAAGGTTTATTGGAAAAACAGATTTATCATTTCGAAAACCCATAACTAAAAAACAGGCAAGCTGAAACAATTCAGCAAGATTAAGTTCCTCTAATCAAAGTAAAAGTTCCACCTTATTAATCATCTAACGTGTCAGATATCATTTTCATCATATTCACACTACAATATTCAGTATATGAACAAATTTAATAAGTCACAACATTTACATTGTAAATAATTAAAACACATGTCTGGAACACAAATATTTGAGCTGTGTTAAGTATCATACCTTCCAATTTTAAGAATTGAGGGTATTTCTACTAAACCAATACAGACTGCCAATCAACCACCCCAATCAGACCTAGGTCATGAGCAGTTAATCCCCCACCTAAAAGAGATAACAAAAACCAAAGAAAATAGTTAAAAGAAATTTTACACTTATTAGCAATTGGATTGTTACTTTAGCTTGTGGCATTGTTGTATCTTGATAAAGTAACACTTCTTTTTGTATATTTCTTGGTCTTGGAGGTTTATTTTTCCTGTTCTTACTTTTAGTGAGTTTTTTTTTCTTTCGCTGTAGTGTAGTTTTCTGTGCCAGAAAATTTTCAAGTAATTGAATACATAAATTGAGTTTTGTGTTACCTTAAAAATAAAGGAAGAAACCAATACCATTTAGACTCGCTCGCCTTGCTCGCCACCCTTTCATGTGTTGCTTGTGAGAAAAGATCATTGATATCCTAACTATGCCAAATTAGACCTCTGAACTCTCTGTTGCAAAAAGAATTACAATGGATATTTATCAAATGGTCACTGTGTTGCTGCAGGCGCAGAGTCCTGGCTATGCAATCCGCCTGACTGATGGTCGTTGGCCCTCAGGGGAAACATCCGTGGTGTCATCTTCCTCATAACTGAACTATGGCTCCTCTGTACTGTGATCCTGTGAGGCCTCCTGCGTGAACTACATACAAATAATATTCCAAATTAGACCTCTAAACTCTCTGTTGCAAAAAGAATTACAATAATAAATTATTAAATTGTCACTGTGTGTGTGTTGGGGGGGGGGGGGGGATGCTGTTGAGACAGAGATCCTTTACCTGATAGAAGTAGCTGTTTCCCTGGGTACCAAAATCCATTCTGGGGCAATTATGAATTTCAACCATCTCCATCATGGGGTGTGACACATCACCCGTAGGGAACTGTGCCTGCAACCCTTTAATTGCAGTAAGGTTTGCACACTCACGGATGATTAATCGCTGAAGCTTGGATTGTGGCAAAAGGTGGATTTCAGGAAAACCGCAGTCAACTATCTTTAATTCTTTCAGTTGATATGGAATAGTTAAAACCTCGTGAAATTGGGGACAAGATATAATTGCAAATTTCTCAAGTAATGGGAGATCTCCTTGCAGAAATTGAAGTGATATGAGCTCAGGACAACCCTCAAAAAAGAGGTCCTTGAGAAATGAAACGTCCCCATCCATCCAATGAACCGATAACAGCTCTGGACAACCACAGATATCAACACTCCGCACCATAGATTGTGAAGGAAAAAAGATTTCATGAGTACCGCAAGATTTTATTTTCAGTACTTCAACTTCTTTTGGAATTTTTAGGAGTTTCAACTGCGGGCAATCAACAAATTTTACTAGCGGGAGAGAAGTTGACACCCCATCCCTCCAATGAACTGAAATTAGCTCTGGACAGTTATGGATTACTAACAGTTCACATCTTGATGGTAAAATGATTTCACGAATACCGCAGTCGATTATCTCCAGCATATAAAGTTCTACAGCTGGGATGGCTGAGAAAATCCTTAATTTGGGGCAATTAGATAGTGACACTCTCCCCAGAGAAGGTGGGATAAACTCTCTATAGTCAGAGACATTTTGAATCTCAGATTGAAAACCACTATTTCTTTTATCCATCTTCTTCATTTCTTCTAGGATGGCCGAGAATATCAATAATTTGGGGCATCCAGAAAGTGTAATACTCTCAAGAAAAGGCAAGTCCCCAATTTTGTAATAAATTGAGACAAGCTCTCTACAACTAAAGATCGAAATCTTTTGAATTTTAGATAGTGATGTGAAGTTGATTTCTTGACAGCCACAATCTGCTATATCCAGCTGCTTAAGTTCTTGGGGGATGTCCGAGAGCATCAACAAATTGGGGCATCCAGAAAGTGAAATACTCTTAAGATAAGGTAAGTCCCCACTTTTGTAATAAATAGTGACCAACTCTCTACAATTAGAGATTGAAAGCTTTTTAAGTTCAGAGGGTGAAGAGAACTTGATTTCTTGACAACCACATGCTTTTACCTCCAACACCTCAACCTTTTGGGGGATGGCCGATAGCATCGACAAATTGGGGCATCCAGAAAGTGAAATTCTCTCAAGGAAAGGTAAGTCCCCACTTTTGTAATAAATAGTGATCAACTCTCTACAATTGGAGATTGAAAGCTTTTTGAGTTCAGACGGTGAAGAGAACTTGATTTCTTGACAACCACATTCATTTACCTCCAACACCTCAACCTTTTGGGGCATGGCAGAGAGCATCGACAAATTTGGGCATCCAGAAAGTGAAATACTCTCAAGAAAAGGTAAGTCCCCACTTTTGTAATAAATGGTGATCAACTCTCTACAATTAGAGATTGAAAGCCTTTGAAGTTCAGAGGGTGAAAAGAACTTGATTTCTTGACAACCACATGCATTTACCTCCAACACCTCAACATTTTGGGCGATGGCCGAGGGTATCCACAAATTGGGGCATGCAGAAAGTGAAATACTCTTAAGAAAAGGTAAGTCCCCACTTTTGTAATAAATAGTGATCAACTCTCTACAATTAGAGATTGAAAGCTTTTTAAGTTCCGAGGGTGAAGAGAACTTGATTTCTTGACAACCACATGCATTTACCTCCAACACCTCAACCTTTTCGGGGATAGCCGAGAGCATCGACAAATTGGGGCATCCAGAAAGTGAAATACTCTTAAGAAAAGGTAAGTCCCCACTTTTGTAATAAATAGTGATCAACTCTCTACAATTAGAGATTGAAAGCTTTTTAAGTTCCGAGGGTGAAGAGAACTTGATTTCTTGACAACCACATGCATTTCCCTCCAACACCTCAAGCTTTTGTGGAATAGTTACTTTCCATAATTTAGGGCAATTATTTATGATGAGTTTCTCAAGGCAGGGTTCATCACCTGCTTGCCACTCCCCCAAATGGAGCCTGTTATGGAATAAAGGTTCTTTACGTGACGGAAAACTAACTCCACGAGTCTGATTGGACGAATACTTTGCCAATAGAAACTCTGCAAGCTGTTCATCTCCTATTTTTCGAACAGTATCACCACTCCAGCTTATTAGGAGAGATTGGTGGTGTAGGAGTTGACCCAACAATAGCGGCAAGAAAATAAACTCCTTATGGAAGTGCAGAGTTAGAGTTGTCAGCTTGGGCATTAATGATCGATCAAGCAACCAAGGAGGAACTCTTCTTCCTCTATAATTTGTTATTAGAAGCTCTGTGAGGTTACCATGAGGTTGGAGGCTCTCAAGTACACCTTCTTGTATCTTTTCATCATTCTCATTCTTTGCATTGGTACTTGAACTGACAGCTATATAGAAAACTAGATCTGGATTACCATATTTCAGAAAGCTTTTGTGAGCACCATCATCTTCCTCAAAGTTTAGAATTAACTTGCGTAGATTTGACTTTGATACAAGATTGGCCTTCCTAGAGTACTCGATATTACACTACAAAAAGTAGGCACTTATCGCGAGGGAATTCCGTCGCGAAAAGTACCGTTGCGAAAAGAAAAAGCACAGTTATGACGGTACTCCCTCGCAAAAAGTGCCTCGCAATAAGTGCCTACTTTTCGCAACGATACTTTTTGCGACGGAGTTCCCTCGCGATAAGTGCCTACTTTGTTGTTGTGTTACCAACGTTTTTCAGCCCTGAGATGGACATCAACCCACTAAGCCTATTCATATCCCTGAATTCTCCCAGCCCCCGGGTCATGTCACTTCCCATGACTTTGAAGTGCCCATTTAAAGTTATAAGATTTGTTAATTTACCAATTCCAGATGACAGGTTACATATAGAATACTCAGATAGTTTTAGAACACGCAGGTTTGTTAACTGCTCTATGGTCCTAGGCAACTTTTCGAGATAGCTACAGCGTTCTATGGATAATGTATCCAGATTGTGAAGTAGGGATATGGATTCAGGTAATTGCTTGATTTTAGCGCTACACAACCGAAGAAACCAAAGGTTAATAAGGGTTTTGATGTTTTCAGGTAACTCTAGCTAGAATATTATGGCAATTCATATCAAAAGTTTGAAGGTGGTAAAGAAGGCATAAAGATTCAGGAAGGCTTTCTATCTTATCATCTTCAATAGAAATGTAACGCAAGTGCTTGAACGTGCTGAGTGTGTCTGGCAGCATACAATTTCTCAACTGAAGAGCTCGCACATAAGTAATTTTAGAGAAAACGGCAGAATCCTCTATGTAGTTTCTTGGGCATTCCCCAGAATCATCTATGTAGTTTCTTGGGCATTCCCTTACATATGTTCGAATAACCTTATTGTTGTAGGATGGTAAAAAATCTGACAATTCATGTTTCTCGGTTAAGTATAGGTGGCTTACTTTGTATGAACTATTCCATAGAGTGTCATTCTCTAAAACAGGCTGGTTTGTCTTGAGAGAGATGGATCTTGCTAGATCATGTATTATATCATGAACATAGCACTTATTGTAATCCCAAGAATCAATGAGTGATCTACCTTGCAATTCATTCAAGTACTCACTTCCTATTTCTTCTAATGTTTTCTTAGTTCTTGAATTGCTATTAATGTAACCTTGCGCCATCCAGAGTCTAACCACATGGTCTTTATCAATCAGTCTACCTTTTGGAAACATGGCTAAATAAACAAAGCATGGTTTGAGATGTAGCGGCAATTTCTGGTAACTTAACTGTAATGGGGTAAAAATTTTGCCACTCTCATCTATTTCGGATATATCACTTTCCAAAACTTCTCTCCATTTCTCTTCATCCATATCATATCGGAGAATGCCTCCTAGCACCTTGGTAACCAAAGGGGATCCTTTGCACTTCTTGACAATATCATAGCCAATCTCAAGCAATTTTCCATTTTCACTTGCCTCTCCATTTTCAAGAGCAAAATGCTTGAACAGAGACCAACATTTTTCATTAGGTAAGCAATCCAACTGAATAGGAGATGTTGTCTGCATGATTTCAGCAACCGAGGTATTCCGGGTTGTTGTCAATATTTTTACAGTTTTACCACCTTGTAAAGCAACCTGAAAGTGATCCCACAGTTCTTTTTTTTCATTCCACACATCGTCCAGCACGAGAAACAAACTAAAATCGCTTATCTTTTCCTTCAGAATATCTTGCAGTGTGTTTAGCTCAGAAAACTGACAAGTTGTTTTGTTGATTGATTCAATTATTGCTCTAGTTAGGCGTACTAGGTCAAAATCCTCTGAGACTGACACCCAAGCTCTCTTGTCAAACAATTGCAAGAACTTGGAGTCATTGTAAACGAGCTGAGCAAGCGTGGTCTTGCCCAACCCGCCCATCCCAATAATTGGAAGAACCATAAATTCTGGATCATTTAAAGGGTTCAGGACTCTAATGATATTCTCCTTCTCCTTCTCCCTACCAAAAATAGCTCTCTCATCCACATGAGAGCTGGTTGGTGGCTGGATTTGTGTACCAATAATCAGCCGGGTCCCATCCTCCTCCCTCAAATGAAGATCCCTATGAGCATTTGAAATCTCTTCAAACCTTTCTGTTATACCCTTGATCTTCTCTGCCATGCCATTTGGAATCACGACCTTGGTAATACTAAGTGAATAAGAAGCAATGGAGGATGATGTATACATCTCGGCAAATTTTCTCTTAGTCCCTGTAGAATTGTATATCAAACTTTCTCTTATTCCCCATGTTCGACTCAATATATATATATATATATATATATATATATATATATATAGAATTGAGCTACGGTGCTATGCATATATAGTCTCATTTTGTGCTATGCATTTTTTAACCGTTTGATCAGCTTTAATATCCTTGCAGAGATAAAGCACTAATTTATTATAACAGAGACAAACGGAGATGGAAATCTAATTAAAGCCATCTCTCTTACGGTGAAACTTGCCCCAACACAACCCCCACCCCGAGCCACTCTCTCCCGCTCCAACCCACAGCCTCTCTCGCTCGTCGTACCCTTGAACGCTCCCACTCTTGCCCTCCATCCCCCTCCCCCAGAAGTTTAATTACCAAGTGAAAAGTCAATAATTAAAATTACCAAGTGAAATTACCAAGTGAAATTAATTTGAAATTACCAAGTGAAATTAGATATTTCAAATTAAAATTGTATCGCCTATACAAAAGTTTTGTATCTATATCGAACCAGTATGAAAAGTCAATAATCAATTTTAGAGAATTTCTCTTCTCACTTTTACTTGTTCTTATTAGAATATCTCTTTCTTAAGTTCAATTAAGAATCAATTAGAACTGTATCGAATTAGAATTTCTCTTTCTTCCACGACACCTACTTGGTTTAGTTCAATTGAGAATAGCAATTGAGATCTGAGAACGCTACACTTCCTCTCTCACTCTTCTTGAAGGAGATTCAAGATCTGGTTTCAGCGAGGTGGCTGGAGGCTCGAGACACGACGCACGGGATGCAAACTGGCTGGAGGCTTGACTTGTGAGGTGGGTGGAAACGCCAAACGACCTGTGCTGGTGACGCAGGCTTACTATTATCTTCTTTTGAATTTGGTGAAAATACAGTCGCAGATTTGAATTTGGGGAAGAAGACAGAGAGACAAAGACAAAAGAAGTTATCGGAGACGGAGAGGTTGATTTTCAAGTTTTCATTCCGTCTAAGCGCATCTGCGCTCCATCTTAGCACGGTTATTAAAGCCGATCAGACGGTTAAAAAAATGTATAGCACAGAACGACACTATGCATAATGCATAGTAGCCCAATTCTATATATATATATATATAGAGTCTGACTAAACTGCTTCCGGAAGCACTTCGGCCAAAGTGCTTACGGGTTAAATTTAGCCGTTTAATGTTCGAAAAGTCGAACTAAATAACTTTATAAATCGATTATATAATAAATATGTAAATACTGATTTTCACTATTTTTGAAATTTTTTAACTATTTTTTATGATTTTTGAAAGATGGACTTTTTTGATCTAAAAATAAAAGTATTTTTAAGTCTAAAGAGTCAATATTTCAGAAATCATAAAAAATAATTAAAGTACTAAATTATATACTTAAAAAAGGGGCACAAACCACAAAGTACCAAAAAATACAATCAAAAGCATACCCCCGTCCCTATGGTAGGCCTCAATGGCAGCATCTCCGCTCTCCACAATGGATCTGAGCACCTCGTAGTAGAACTCATCCAGCACATCCTCTGCTTGGTAGCCCACACCTCTCAGCTCCTCCAGCCACAGTCGAACAGATCTGTCATGAATCTCTCTCTCTTCAGCATCCTGTTGAACGGCCTGGATCCTCGCAAGCATCCGACTCAGCTTCTCCAAATCCTCTCTGACACTTTTGTGTTGGTCGGTAACAGGTGGATCGTGTTGGTGCGAAGTGGACGGGGTGCCATGAATGGCCTGAAGGAGCTTGGTGGAGAGGGATTGGATGGAAGAAAACAGTCCGGATGCCATTAAATTGAATTGAATTGGATTGAAACTCTCTCTCTTCAGTTTCAGTCTCTACTCTTCGCTGGTTGCTAGACTAGACTTGTGCAAGTTGATTTAATTTTTTTTTTTCAGCGGAGTCATGTAGGAATTCAGATCCAGTGCATTAACTCAATTTTTGAGTTTTGATCCAAACCGTCTAAGATACACGAATCTTAAAGAGACTGGACCCCACAAATAATACTGGCCCCCTGCGCTACCACCGAATAGGCACCGTACACGTCTAAACTCAAAAATTGGGTTACTTTAGGGGATCCGGACTCGTCATGTAGTGGGTAAGCAAGATGTGGGTTTATTTACTGTGGCACACTCCGCATAGGCCGACATTTTTATTAATATCCAAAGTTAATTACAAATTAATTAATTTACTCATGATTGCCGACTTTTTTCAAAAATGTCCAAACCGGTCTTAAAATGGTCGGTTTCCTAATAAAATTTAATACTGAAAATTCGAATTTTTGTTTAAATTATTTGTTAGATTACTTCTTTTGATTTATAATTAATATTTATACTAAAATACACTAGATTACTTCAAAATATGTTGAATTACAATATATTATATTAAATTACGCTAAATTATATTAAATTGCACTAAAATACGGTAAATTATGTAATTACTGTGTGTCTTCATAGTGATGTATAAGTAGAAACTACTGTGTGTTTTTTCTTTCTCTTTTATCTTTATAGTGATTTATAATTACAAAGACACTATGAAAAGCAAGATAATGAAATCTAACGCTGAAAATTTGAATTTTTTGTGTAAATTATTTGTTAGATTACTTCTTTTGATGTATAATTACCATATTTATACTAAAATACTCTAAATTACTTGAAATTATGTTGAATTACACTATATTACGTTAAATTACGCTAAATTACATTACATTACGCTAAAATACGGTAAATTACGCTAAATTACATATGAATAGGGGCAATATCTTCACTGAAAAGACGAAAAACGACGTCGAAAATTCAAACGGCCATAAAAAGGCGCTCGAGTGTCCGATTTCAGCAAATAACCACTTTTTGGAAAGCTTGCGAAAAAACGTGCATCAGTGCTCGTGATGCCGGATTTCAAAATTTAGAATTGCCAAAAAACTAATGAAAGAGCCTCAAAACTTGAGTTGAAGTTTCGGATTAAGATTTTTATTTCGATTATTGAATCTAAGTAGCTCAGTAAATTAGTTACATAATGAACTTGTAGAATATCAATTTTTACTATTTTCAGAATTTTTTTATATTTTTTATGATTCATGAAAGATGGCACAAAATCGGTCTACTTTAGCGTAATTTTGCGTAGTTTAGCGTAATTTACTGTATTTCAGCATAATGAGCGAAGTTATTGTAATTTAGCGTAATTTAACGTAATTAAGTGTAATTCAACATAATTTATTGTAATATAGTGTAATTCAACATAATTTCAAGTAATCTAGTGTATTTTACTATAAATATGCTAATTATAAATAAAAAAAGTAATCTAACATATAATTTAAACAACAAATTCTAATTTTCAGTGTTAAATTTCATTATCTTGCTCTTCATAATGTCTCTAAAAAAAATGAAAAGAAAAGAGGAAACGGCCATAAAAATTGGCCGGTTTCTGGGTGAGAGGAATCATGAAAAATGTCGGGAATAATCATGAACAAACTAATTAATTTGTAATTAACTTTGAATATTAATAAAAATGTCGGCCGCATAGGAAATAATTGCTTCTAGTTGGAGCAGCTATTATTTATTTATTTTTCACTTTTTTCTAAATACAGCCTAGTAACCGACGAGAATGTCACACACCACATGACAACTTAGAACGGTTTGGTGAACTGAACCCAGTGAAAATAATAAAAAGAAAGAAACGCTCAGACTTGTGCATCGCAATATGGCGTTGCAATTAAAGAATGCTAAAAAGAATCACAGCATAGCACGAAACCGTTCTAAACTTTGCAATATGGTGTGTCAATCGAGTCTCAGATGAGGATGCCAGTTCATCGGATCTAATTTGGTCACAATACGTTTGAGCACGGCATGACTTGGTCACAATATGACTCACGTGGCGTGACCATTTGTTAATATTTTGATCACGACATAACAAAAAATTAACTTGATCACAGTATGGCACAAAACCAAAATCACAGCATAGCACGAAACTAAAGTGACGACATATTAATCACGGCATAGCACAGTATAGCACAACACAATTTTTCCACTATACTCTCAGTTCATGACTGTTGGTTACCCAAAGATCGAGAGTTCGATTCTCTCTCACGACTTCGCAGCTTCTATGAAGATTTTCAAAAAGAAAGAAGAATAGTGGAAATTGTTTTTTCTTTTTCTTTTTTTGCACCGGAGAGTTGCGGAGATAGTAAACAAGCCGTGGGTTTATTCACTGTGGTACACTCCGCATAGGAAACCATGGTGCAGGTCGGGACAGCTATTATTTTTGGCTTCTTAGTTCTTTCTAATTACAAGGAACCATTATTGTTGCTCTCTTGCCACACCAACCGTGTGATGAAATCAAGCTCCAGGTCCCCATCCCACTCATGTGGCAGTTTGGCAACATGGCATTAAACAATGTTACAAAAAGAATCAAAAGATCTACGTGGGGAACCCCATATATTATAAATTTCGCTGGAGGTCACTAAACTTTGTCCTTTGTCACGAATTGGTCACTCAACTTTGATTTGTCCCTCCATAGCCACTGAACTTTTAATTTGTCCCAATCAAGTCACCCTATAACTTTTCCATCCAAAATATTAACGGAATATTCTCATTCCGTCCAAAATATAACGGAATATGCTCATTCCATCCAAAATTTTAACGGAATATGCTCATTCCGTCCAAAATACTAACGGAAAAGTTATATTCCGTTAATATTTTGGATGGAAAAGTTATAGGTGACTTGATTGGGACAAATTAAAAGTTCAGTGGCTGTGGAGGGACAAATCAAAGTTGAGTGACCAATTCGTGACAAAGGACAAAGTTTAGTGACCTCCAGCAAAATTATCCTATATAATATCATTCTGTCCACTCAATTTCCTAATACTACTCACTTTGCAAAATTAGGTTGATAAGCTTATTTTATTGGGATCGACTAACAGTCCCCCCATTCTGTCCCTTAAACGTACTCCTGATTAACTGATGTGTAAAGTAC
This sequence comes from Carex parvula, assembly GCA_025461045.1. Taxonomy (NCBI): domain Eukaryota; kingdom Viridiplantae; phylum Streptophyta; class Magnoliopsida; order Poales; family Cyperaceae; genus Carex; species Carex parvula. The sequence continues at coordinate 531,931 of JAJGRW010001057.1, read as the reverse complement.
GATGGGGACCACTAACTAAATTAACTACTTGAGGGACCGCTTATAATTGAAAAAATTTACAACTGGCGTGTGTATGTATGGATGCGTGCAAATATTATCATATAATATATCAAGTATTCATATATAAGACATCAAGTATTATAAAAAAAAAAAACTGGATATCAACTTTCTTTTCTCTCTAATTACACACTCATCTTTTACACATTTTTAAAAGTGGATTTTTTTTCTCGGTTTAATCTTGTTAATATTTCTGACGATCTGTGAGGAATTTTGCGAATATAAAATTACGGACATCTTCTATGTAATTTTCTCTTTCAAATGAGATCCATGATGAAGTACTTTCGGATTTGTCGTCGTTCAAGTATTCATAACTTGTCATGTAAGTATTCATATCTCGTCGAGAAAGTATTTCATACATCGTCGTGTAAGTATTCATACCTCGTCGAACAAATATTCAGACCTAAGATACCAAATATTTCTAAAAAAATTGAACATATAAACATTTTTTTTATTTCTCTTATCACACACTCATCTTACACATTGCTAGAGGTGGATTTTTTTTCCATTCAATCTCCTATATTTCTAACGATCTGTGAGAAATTTTGCGAATCTAAAACATCAAGTATTCATACCTAAGATATCAAGTATTCATATATAATACATCAAGTATTCATACCTAAGATATCAACTATTTAAAAAAAAAAACTGGACACATCACTTACTCATCTTTTACACATTTTTGGAGGTTGTTTTTTTTCTCCGTTCAATCTAACCAATATTTCTGATGATCTATGAAGAATTTTGCAAATTTAAAACCACGAACGTCTTCTACACAATTTTCTCTTTCAAATGAGATCCATGATGACATACTTTTGAGTTGTCTGTCGCACAAGTATTCATAATAGTGGTCCCACCAGTAGGTATTGACAGTTCGACGGGGACCACTAACTGTTGGTTAAAGTCATTAATTAATGATTAACGTAGTTATTTATCATTAGAAGGACGTTTAGGGGACCAAACAGTAGGGGACAATATAATTACTCTATTTAATTTGCTTATTAATTTAAACGAAACTAAGAAACCGCACTTTCTGATTCAGTCCCACAACCAATCTAAGAACAGAACAATTAATTAGCCAATGGTACTGCACTAAGTGCCAATAACATTAAGACAAACAAATTAATACTTATTCAAAGCAAATTATAATTCATGGGAAATTGTAAATAAGCCAACAAAATGACAGAATTCCAACATCAAGCCCTGCTTCCATCACAGAGCCGAAATTTTATGAAGAAACAGAGTCAACAAAACAAAAAATAAATTCAAACGACAAATTTAAATTGTTAAAACCGCTTCACTTCATTAGTGATGTGCTTACACATAAAATTTATAAAATTTTATATTAATTTCGTATAGAGTCAAGCGGTCTAAAAAAGAAAGTTTATAAAATTAGTTTTAATTCATTAATTTTACATTAATTTTTGACCGATTGATTTTATTTCAACAATTTGAATTTGTTACTTAAAATCATTTCGTTAAATTTTGAGATTAACATCACCAAATCTCAAGAACACCCTAGTTCTTTTTCTTTTATTTTGTTTCTTTTTTTCTTCTGTCTAAATACAATTGACTATTATTTGTCGTTCATATCTATTCACACACCTACCATTTGGTGAGATCTAGCTCCAAGCCAAAATTGAGTTCAATTTTGGTGAACTGAACCCAATCGAAATAACAAAGAAAGAAGTATTGATAGAATACGCCACTTCTACGTGGAAAGATATCGATGGCATACAACAATGCTACAAAAAAAATCATATCATTCATGTAATATGTTTTTGTTGTATGGTCTATATATTTCACACAGCAAAAAAAAGAAATATATATACACACCAAGAACTAATTTTCATGCTCAAATATCCAATTTAAAAAAATCTGATAATAATTGTAGTTGTTAATAACTATTTTGGTACGTGACTATATTTTCTTTAACAAGTTAACACTTAAAAAAAAACTCACCTTTTCACTTCACACAATTTTGGTACGTGACTATTTGGAAGAAAACAGTCCGGACGCCATTAAATTCAATTCACTACAGCAAACCGTTGCTTCAGCGGCCGGTATCAGCGACCGTGGAAATCGCCGGTCGCTGATGACCCAAAAAACCAAAAAAAAAAAAGAAATTAAATTTTTTCGGCGACCGTGGAAAACGAGACATTCAGCGACCGGCGCCAAAAGCTTTCAGCGACCACTTGGACCCGGTCGCTGAATATCTCGGTAAAAATGTCGCGCGAATCCTTCTCTCCCATTTTTCGTCTCGCGCCGAAATCCTTCTCTCCCATTTTTAGGTTAGATAAAAAAAAAAAAACAGCAGCCTCTGTGACCCGCTGTGACCCGCTGTGACCCGAACTCCGCCGCCTCTGTGACCCCTGACCGACCCCGCCCCCGACCCTCCGACTCCGAACACCGACCCGCTCTCTGAACCCCGCCGCTCGACCCCGACCCGCTCTCCGACTGTGCTTCCTTCGAACTTGTGGGTGACCTGAAACTGTGCTTCCTTCGAACTTATGGGTGACCTGGAGCAGCATCCGCTACTAGAGGTTCCTGTTTTTTCTTATTTCGATCTAATATTTGGCTGATCTGTGATTTCGATCTACTACTTTGGTTCCTGTTTTTTGGCTGATCTAATATTTGGCTGATCTAATTTCGATCTAATACTAGAGGTTCCTGTTTTTTGTTCATAATTTTGTTCATAATTTTGTAATCGAAAATTTTGTTCAACTAATTTGGTATCAACAAAATTATGAACTGATTTCTTGATATCAACTGTGATTTCCTAATTTCCTAATTGCATCACGTTGCAGCTAGAAAATTATCTCACAAAGCTCCAAAGTTACATATTTAATTGCTAATTTAATCTTATTTCATTTTTCACAAATTAAACACCTCGCCAGAATTAATTGCGATGCCATTGTGCTGACGACTTGCATGCTTTCCAAATATAGTCATTTGGATATTCATGTCTCTAGGTCTGTTTTAGTTGCTGATTTTGTTGATGCCTAATATGTTGATATCAAGAAATCAGTATTTTATTTTTACTTGATGTCATAACTCCTTGTTAAGCAATTGTATTACATACAATATTAAATGTGTCTATCCCTAGCTCCAATTAATTATTTTTTCTATTTTTCATAGGATATGAACAATGGAAGTCTATATATGAATTAGTTGACACACAATTTCCTTGTTTTAATGGTACCATTTCTGTATGTGATTGGCTAATTGGTTTCAGGAGTTGTAGAAGAATATAGTTTAAGTTTGGGAGGAAAGAAGGAGAGGAGAAAACTCGATAGGGAGTAATTGCTTGTAATCAGGCAAGTTTTCGCTCTTTCTTAATTCGATAAAAGTTAATTATATTATTAATTATGTACTATAGTTTGTTAGTTATTAATTCTATGTTGGTTAATTAAATTAGTAAACCGGAACATTTAGTATGCCTTTTAGATTTATACCCGTTCAAAATTAATCTGATAGAGATTAATTTTGAATAGTCCCCGTTTTGGGACTGCTCTTTGAATGCTTTGTCTCAACTAGGATGTGAAGAAATGTATGTGGGTCTAGTATTTAAGAAAATTTGGTATTATTTTTCCTTATTGTTCCTACGAGTACGTATTGAATTACATGTCCTACATGATGTGTTTCTAACGCGTACTCGGGGAACTAAGGGGAAATGCTGCCGAATTTTTCTTAAATATTAGATTCACATACATTTCTTCACTACTGAGACATAGCATTCAAAGAGTGGGATAGGATTGTACACCGGCCCTGTGTAAGCCCCAAAAGAGTAATGAGTTTGGACCTATGAATATTTAATGATATTATTTCATTGAAGTGTCAATATACTAAGCAAGGCATTACTTTAAGTTTATTTTTGACCTCATGTGCATTTAATTTTATTTAGAACTAATCAAGGCAAGGCAAGGGCCGGGAAGGGCAGCGTCATCTCTCTCTCTCTGGTACGTATGTTTAAATTCATACAATATGTAGTGTAGATGCCGCTTGTATGGCTGTATACAAGTCCTGTTGCATGGATGATGCAATAAATAATTCTGAATTTCTTCCATGACTTGCTTTAGAGGGTCCGTTATCAACTGATGATATCTGGAGGGTCTAAAGTATAGATCTGGACTTTTTGTTTGTTTGAGTCAAATTTTCGTTTGAATGCTAAAGTAATAGAATTTGTTGTTATAAATTGAATGAACTAAGGTGTAGTTAGGTCATGTTTATACAATGTTGTTATAAATTGTTGTTGTAAATTGCATTTAGGTCATGTTTATACAATATCTTAATTATAAATGTATGTCATGATTAGGAGAAATGGAGGGTGATCGTAGTTGGATGTACGGTCCTCGTTACGTGAACAAGCGAATGAATCCCACATTTGTTAAGGGTGTTGAGAGTTTTTTTGAATATGCATTCAGTATTCAAGAAAATATAATTAGTGGTGATCGCATTAAGTGTCCATGTGCCAAGTGTGGGTGTACTAGATGGTTGGATAAGGAAACTATCGGAAAACACCTGATGAAATCGGGGTTCCGACTTTTTTACGAGAAGTGGTTCATGCATGGTGAGGAATATACCCAAGTGGAACAGAGCCAACCCGAACAGAGCCAACCCGAACAGAGCCAACCTGAGGTGGAGTCGCCAAATGCTATGGTGGACATGCTTCTTGATGCTGCAGGTCCGTCTTTTGAATGGAATGCGGACGAACCCCCGAATCAACAAGCTCAAGAGTTTTATAACATGATGAAAGCGGCAGATGAGCCGTTATGGGATGGTTGTGATAAGGAACATACTGTCCTTGCATGTGTTACCGAACTCCTTAGCATTAAAGCCGACTGTGGCATAACCAAGGAGGGATTTAATCGGATCATATCGGCCGTGAAGAAGTGGCTTCCGAAAGAGAACAGGTTGCCTCCAAATCAATATCAATGCAAGAAATTGGTGAAAGGGTTGGGATTAAGTCACGTGAAGATCCATGCTTGTCCGAATGATTGCATGTTATACTACGGTGATAATATTTCCAAAGAGAAGTGTGATGTCTGTGGACATAATCGTTTCAAACAAGACAACCAGAAAAACACCACGAAACGGTTACCGTATAAAGAAGTGCGGTATCTTCCAATCGGTCCGAGGTTGCAGAGGCTCTTTTTGACTTCTACGACCGCTGAACAAATGCGTTGGCATAAAGAAGGAAAGCGGGAAAAGGAAGGGGTCATGGTTCATCCTGCTGATGGAGAAGCCTGGAAAGAATTTAATCGGTTGCACCCAGATTTTGCAGCAGACCCTAGAAATGTTCGCCTTGGGTTTAGTTCAGATGGTTTCTCTCCTTTCAATATGGGGGGTCGGTCTTACAGCAATTGGCCGGGATTTCTAGTCGTTTATAACCTTCCTCCAGCTCTGGTGATGCGCGACAACAACATATTCCTGTCCCTGTTGATACCAGGGCCCAATAGTCCCACTAGAAGTATAGACATCTACCTGCAGCCTCTTGTGGATGAGTTGAATAAATTGTGGAAGGATGGAGTGCTAGCCTACGATAAATTCAAGAAACAAAATTTCACCGTTAAGGCTGCCCTAATGGGGACTATTAGTGATTATCCGGCCCTAAGTATGCTCTCGGGATGGTCGACGAAAGGAAAGCTAGGTTGTCATGTATGCATGGAAGACACAAAGGCTTTCCAACTTAAGGAGGGAGGTAAGACCACATTTTTTGATAATCACAGAAGGATGCTGCCCTCTGATCATCAATTCCGATTTGAAAGAGATGCATTTAAGAAGGACACAATCGAGACTGGCGGTCCTCCTCGACGCTTGAGTGGACAAGAATTGCTCGATCGATTATCTTCGTTTGAGCAAGTCACATTTGGAACCAAAAATAAGAAGAACTTTCTTGGTTTTGGTGATACGCACAATTGGAAGAAGAGAAGTATATTTTGGGAGTTGCCATATTGGAAAGATCATCTGGTACGACACCACATAGATGTTATGCATCTAGAAATGAATTTCTTTAAAAATATATTCTTCACGTTACTCGATGTTAAAGGAAAGACAAAAGATAATGCAAAGGCTCGTCTCGATATGGCACAGCTATGTAATCGTCCGCACTTGGAGCTGACGGTCAATGATAAGGGCAACATAGTAAAGCCACACGCAACCTACAGCTTAGACAAAAAACAGAGACGTGAAGTTTGCGAATGGGTCAAGAATTTGAAGTTTCCCGATGGGTATGCCTCTAATTTGTCGAATATCGTGGATATTGATGATGCTTCTTTCAGTGGGATGAAAAGTCATGACTGTCATGTTTTTATGGAGCGGTTGTTACCGGTTGCATTTCGAGATTTCCTTCCTAACCCAATTTGGGAGGCATTAACAGAGGTTAGTAATTTTTTTAGAGATCTATGTGCAAAGGAATTGGACCCGGTTCATATTGAGAAGCTTGAGAGGAATATTATTGTCACAATGTGCAAGTTGGAGAAAATATTTCCGCCGGGCTTCTTTGACTCAATGGAACACCTAATTGTCCACATCGCTTACGAAGCACGAGTTTGTGGTCCCGTCTCATTTCGTTGGATGTATACATTTGAAAGGTTGACATTCTATTATTCGTATCCTATTCATTTCGATGTTATATATCAAGTTCGATGTATTTCAATTTTCGTTTCATGATATTGTAGATGCATAGGGCGTCTCAAGAGAAAGGTGACTAATAAGGCAAAAGTCGAGGGTTCAATCGTGGAGGCATATATCGTTGAAGAGATGACCAACTTTATGTCTTTATATTTTGAAGATGAGGTAGTTACACGGTTGAATCGCTCAGAGCGGTACGACGATGGCGGATTTGTCGAAAATGACACACGACTTCCTATGGTGAGCTACCCTGGACGTGCAACGGGATCAATTCCCGTCAGAGATCTTACAGATGAAGAGTTAAATGCAGCACACTATTACATCATGATTAATTGTCGTGTCGAATTCGACCCTTTCATTGAGTGAGCATCTTTACTTATTCCAATTTGCGTTGTCTATTTGCATTGTTCATATTGTGACAAAATTCGGCATATTGCAGGCAATTCGACGCTGAAATTAGAGAAAAGAGGCCAACAATAAGCGCATCAGGTCTCGATAGAACTCGTTCGAAAGAGTTTGGTATGTGGATGCGTAAGTTGGCGCTCAGTGGTAAAATTGCAGATTCAAGGGTTGCTGAAATTGCGCGTGGGCCGGTCACACGACGAGTTCAATGTTTCAACATGTACGATGTGAACGGTTTTCGGTTTCACACGGAGTCATACGGGGTAAATAGGAAAACAACAAATTACTGTGTTTGTGTTGAAGGGGAGAATTGGGAAGGCACATCAAGTGACTATTTCGGCATACTTGAAGAAATTATTCAATTAGAATATAGTGGCATGAACAACAAAGTGTTCTTGTTCAAGTGTCGTTGGTTCGACACACATAGGGGGTTGCGGGTAGATAAGGAGCATGGATTAGTGGAGATAAATCATACAAGGCTTCTTCAAAAAGACGAGCATTTTGTGTTTCCGTGCCAATTTAAATAATATAATAAAATATAAAAAACTTGACAGAAGAGTATCAGCGACCAAATTTAAGTATCAGCGACCGTAATTATTTGTCTCTGATAATTTTTGTATCTGCGATTGTTTCGACTATCAGCGGCCGTTTTTAGTATCAGCGACCGCAAACTTTGGTCGCAGAAAGTTTTTGCTGACGTCAGAAAAAAATAACAGCGACCAAAAAAAAATTGGTCGCAAAAATATTATCAGCGACCGGTGACGTATTATCAGCGACCGGTGACGTCATCAGAAGAGTATCAGCGACAATGCTTACAGCGACCGGGATATCAGCGACCAAAAATGGCTTTCAGCGACCGGGTTTACTTTCAGAGACCGGCGCTTTTACTTTCAACGACCGGAAACCCGGTCGCTGATACTCCTTTTTTGCTGTAGTGATTGAAACACACTCTCTCAATCTTCAGTTTGAGTCTCTACTATGTCGCTGGTTGGTATAGTAGTACTAGACTTGTGCAAATTGATTTAAATTTGTTTCTTCAATGGAGTTATATACGGAGTTGTTAAGAAAGCCATGGGTTTGTTTACTGTGTCACTGTCACACTTGGCATAGAAAGTCAGAGGATGGCTATTATTTTTTTCTTTTTTAATTGTTGCTTGTTTTGTACTACAATGGACTATTAATTGTTAATTGTTGTTCTTATCTTTCCACAACAACCATGTGATGATCTAATGTGGTTTTGGCATATATAACACATCAAAAATAAAACTAAAATATACACCAACAACTAATTTTGATCATCAAGTATCCAATTTAGAAGATCTGATATATTGTTGTTGCTAATAACTATTTTGGCATGTCACTATAACAAGTTAATACTTTAAACAACTTACCTCTGATCGACACAATGACACAATAAAAATTATGAGGCACCTATCTCTCGCCACAAACAATCTTCATATTTATTATCCCTCACCTATCATTAGTGTTAAATTATGAGGGTGGTACTAGATAAAAATTATCTTCTAGTCTACGACATCAGACCAAGAACAATTGTACAAAGTAAATGATATAATTAAAATAAAATGCCACTGCATTATTTACCATAATACGATGAAATGAAAAATAGACATAACATTAAAATATTCTCAAATGATTAGTCTGACAAAATGGTCGACAACTTGAATCCCTCATGTAGGATATCTTTGTTAGAAATAATATAATTATTTTTGGTAGAAAGACAAGAAAACTGACAGAATTTAAAAAAAAGAAAAGAAACCACACCATTTCGATGGTTTTAATAGGGATAGCTTTATGAAACTGCACCATTGATACTGTTTCAGTATTTTTAGATGGTATAGATGTGCCATCACAAAATCTCATTTTGATCGAAACCACCATTTTCAGATGTGCAGTTCCAGCCTTCAATCTCGTAGAACAAAAAGCTAATGTCCTTGTGTGGTTGATGTATGAACTTTTAATTAGCTTTTGGTTCAGTCCAACTTGCTGGATACAAAAACTTTGTAATTTAATCAAATTTCAGCAATGAAATGGGCTGTTATTGCCTATTTTTTTTAAAAAAAAAAAACTTGTAGAACAAAAAGCAAAGAGCAAAAAGCAAAAAAAGCTACAAAATCTAGAAAAGGAAAAAACAAAAAAGAAAAAAAAGCCTTAAATTGCCTTTAAATTGCATTTATGGGGAATGGTCCCTCTTGAAGCTTTAAAATAACCCAAGTGGGCTAGTTTTATTGGGAATGATGTCTCTTGAAAGATTAAAATAACTAAACTCTCTCAAATGGTGGAACTGTACTATTGGTGCGGTCCCACTATTTTAAAATAACTTAACTCTCTCAGAGCATTTTCATTCCAGGTTTAACAATTAATTTGAGCCACGTCATTGAGTTTAGCAATTAAAGGGCTTCATAATTTCTAAATCACTCCATTCCAGAAATTTAATTAGAGTTATAAAGCAAACTTGCTAATTTAAAATTGTGGTACATCTCAGCAATTTATTAGCAATTAATACATCATATTAGCAATTTAAAAGAAATCACCGTTGTAGATGCTCTAAATAGTTGTTTTTAAAACAAACTTGCTAATTTAAAAACTGTGGTACATCCCAGCAATTATATTAGCAATTAACATATCAGATTAGCAATTTAAAAGAAATTCCCGTTGTAGATGCTCTCACATGGTGGAACTGTACTGTTGGTGTGGTCCCACTATATTTCTATATGTCGTGTGGATTTTTGTGTGGTTGTTATGGCAGATCGAGAGAAAAAAAATAGTGGAACCACATCAATATTGCATTCTGACCCAACTATCCCATCTATTTTTCGAAGAAAAAAAAATTTTGGCACATAAATTTTTAATTACTAAACAATTCTCTCAGGTAATTAATATATATAGTTTCCATAGGGCCAGCGTCGAGATAAAATAATTAACGTAATTTATTACATGCATATCTGCAAAAGCAACATGCATGAACAAATGCATGTTGTATCTTTAGAAATACAATAATAAAGTATCGATACACGAACAAAGTATTTAATTAATTACTAATTGAAAAACTCAAGTTAGTGAGAAGTATTCGATTCTCTCTCTATCTCTGCATTGTCAATAACATATATAGTACTGCACCACCAATGCCAATCACATAAATACAGCCAAGTTAATACTTATTCAAAGCAAATTACGCTACATGGAAAATTACAAATAAGCCTATCAAATGACAGAATTTCAACATTAATACCTGCTTCAATCCCAGAGAGCTGGAATTTTATCATGAAACAGAGCCAACATGTCATTAGGGGCGGATCTATGTGTATGTCAGAAGATACTAAGCCACCCATGATTTTTAAATTTTTAATCATGTATATTAAAATTTAATTTAATTTTTAATTTATTTAATTTTTCATATATTTGGCCCTACATTAAATTACAAACTTGTGCTTGTAGTTTAGTGGTTAGAGTTCCACTTGATGTGTTTTAAAGTAATGTGTTCAATTTCCGTTGACTACACTATTTTTTTCTTTTCGCATATGATGTATTTTATAGTTTAGCCCCTCTATTCAAATTTTCTAGTTCCGTCTCTACATGTGGTGTTCCCATGGTGCAATTAGATTAGAATTCATGAACAACTAAGTTTGACTGAGTAATTTGGGAGAATTTTGGGGAAGAATGGTAACGGTATAGTAATGGCGAAAAGAGTGAAAGGAATTAGAGACAAGCTCAACAAATCATTATTTCATTTCATAATCTATTCTCAGCACGCCAGGTCAGCTGCCAAGTCAGCTGGAAACACTTAGATGTATACAAGGATATATACCGACTCCTTTTACTGTAGCAGTTGTTGCATGTCCAGATTCTCCAGTTCGTCATAATAGGCCCATTAGTTAGCAATTGAGATGAGCCCATAACTACGGGCTAAAAATAAGAAATTGTCTATTACATCATCTTTGTTTTGCTCCCATAAATAATCTACTTAGGTATTGACCCTTAGGCCCAAATGTCTTTAGTATTGGATACTTGCTTGGTTCTTGGCACGTGGAGAGAACTACATGTCCGTAGAAATTAGTTGTAAATAAATTGAGGATAATTTCGTTGGGCAATCATTCTCTTTTTTTTCTTGTTTTTCTGTGAAATGGTGCTACATTGGATTTATTTTAGACTGGTTTCACAGACACACTTAGGTTGGTCTTAAATGAGATATCTTTGGGCTGGTAAGGCATTGTTTGCGCTATGTATCACTCTTTGAAACAAAAAAAACAAATTAATTTACTGGTAGTTGTCCATGTTATCCAACTACCATGGCATCAACAACTTATGAACCCAAATGTATGCATTGAAGAGCATACAAGCAATCCATAAAATTTAGATTAGACAAAATATACATTTAATACCTCTTCAAGGTAATTTGCAGTTCAGCTTGGACTAATCCAATAGAACGTTAACAGAAAATGTTGGGCTTAAATGAGACATGTTTGGGCTTAGGTTGGGCTTAAATGAAACATGTTTGGGCTGCTAAGGAAACACAAATTTGCGATTTTATCCGACTACCATGTCATCAACAACTTGTGAACCCAAATTTCTCTGTGGATATGACACTGCAGAGCATACAAAGTAAGCATAGGCAGATTCAGAATTTCCATCAGGATAAGGCAAGAATAATCTGGTTCAAATAGCTAATTGTATACTATATTAAAAACAAATTGTATTCTCTTACAAAATGAAAACAATAAATACTGGTATTATTTTACATATTAAAAAAAACAAAAATGTAATACCAATTTACAACCCTAAAACACAAAAATTCAATCGTAAAAGACAAAAATTCAACCCTAAAAGACATAATTCAAGTATTCAACACGAGTACACGACAATTATTCAGCACTTGAGCACATCTACCCAAATGATAGAGTTCCAACATTAAGCCCTGCTTCAACCACTATCTACTATCTAGAGAGACAGATGAGGGTGCAAACGGATCAGATACGGATGGGGGTGTAAAATCATATCCCTATCCGCTTTTATTTTCGAATATGGATACGAATACAAATAGGATATTAGACAGATACAGTTATGGATCGGATATTAAACGGATATGGATCAGATATCCGTTTTTCAATACTATTATTTATTAATAAAACATAAATATTATTAAAACAATATAAAAGTTCATAATATTTATCTAATTATAACGATGAATAACATATTCTTTTTATAATATATATTAAACTATATGATATATATTTACTTTTCGAATATAAATAATTAAAATTTAAAGCCATATGTGTATCCGTATCCGTATCCTCATGGATATTCGAATATCGGATATCCGTATGTAACTTTTTTAATACGGATCTGAATCTGAAAGGATAATATCCGATTCATTTGCACCCCTAGAGATGGAGCCAGACTTTTGTCATGAAACAGAGCAAACAAAACAAAATAATTATGGATTGACCCTTGAACCCAAAACGTCCTCTGTTTTGGATCCGAGTTAGGTTGTTACCACAGGAAGAACATCACAAGTCCATAAAAAATAATTGTAAATAAAAATGAGGGTAGTTTTGTTGGCCGAAAGTTTTATTCATACATAAGTAAATTCAAAATCAACATAACATCGCATTTGGGAAATCTCAGAACATAACCATACCACCATACCGCTGGCATTACCAGCGTACTATTTGCCTCCTATTGTTGGCACTACCTATTTAGTCTCTTTTTTTTTTGTTATATTTTTTACCTAATCATTTAAGAAAGCTAGTACTGGGCGGTGTTACTTTTTTTTCTTGATTATCGTAATATGATGTTGAGGCATAAAAACACAATAGCTGAGCATCCAAATGAACTAATATATAAAATAAACAGATAGTGCACAAACAAACAAACATACATAATACACTACAAAATACTACAATCCAACAAAGATATACTACATGTACTGAGATGACGTAATTCTATGCGGACTTTGTCGGTCACTTGGAGGCAAAGTGCTATCGTCATCCTCCTCCTGTATTATGTATGGCTGCGTCGCTGGCATTGGCGTCCCAAAAAAGGACATGTTGCTGCATGCTCAAAGTCTTGGCTATGCAATTCGCTTGACTCATGATTGTTAGCCCTCGAGGGAAACATCGGTGATGCCATCTACTCATAACTGAACCATGGCTCCTCTGTACAAATAATATTAGCCATCATATTCAATAACTACTTATTTGAAAAATTAAAATATTGTTGTATGTTACCTGTGTGACATGTGCGGGATATGCTGGTCCAGCCTCAGGTGGTCCCTCTTCGTTACATTCTATCCACACATGGAGTACAGCCAGTCTTGATCCGGGTAAGGACTGCCATCTGCAGGGGCATCTGGGATCGGTGTGCTATGTTCCACTGTACTTTCATCAGATGAAATTTCACGCCCAGTTGAGCGGCAAGTTGGCATCCTTCAGCATGGAGACTAGTTGCCCTTCCAAGCCGGCATACTCGACCCTACCGGCACCATGCAAGAGTTGGCATATCCCTACTTTTCTCCAACACTTTGTAATGACTAGCTTAATAACGTGAGCACATGCCTGCAAATTAAAAAATACAGATTAAAATTAAGATACATTTAACATATGAATTTGTAATTTGTACGAATTAAGGCATTTAGCCATTTACCGTCCGTGTAAGGCATTTACCCAGCAGTAGGAGACAAATGGTACCGCTGTCAATGCTATCGGTATGGTTATGTTCTGAGATTTTTTCTAATGTGACGTTATGTTTGAATATTTGAATTTTTTTTGTTACGAATAAAATTCGGTTTGTTGGAGCTGTCATGATCATATTGTCTATGAAATGTTGTTGCATTGGATTTATTTTAGATAAGTTGCACAGATACCATCTGATCATACCAGACCTTGATCCCACCAATCTCTTCGTTGGCAGATCCACACTCTCTACTCAGATCGATCTGATAAGCCATCAGGGAAGTTATCAGCGGGTTGTCGGATCAGGATCTTCACAGGCATTGTTTGTGCATGTATCACTCTTCAGAACAAAATTAGAAATGTACTGGTACTGTCGATGCTATCCATCTACCATGTCATCAAGAACCTGTGAATCCAAATTTCTCTGTTAATATGACATTGAAGAGCATGCAAGCTAGCCAAAAATTTGGATTACATAAATCAATATTTATTACCGTTAGCCAAAAATTTGGATTAGATAAATCAATATTTATTACCTCTTCAAGTTGATTTGTTGTTCAGCTTAATTGGAATAATCCAACAGAAGAAAACCTGATATTATTGCAACCAACAATAAAACCTAGAGAAATTTAGAAATATGCCCATCATAACTTGTTCAATAAAATATTTCCCCATCCAAAATTGAAAATTAGTTATTTTCCCATCTAAACATTACTATTTTATTAATATACCCAGTCTTTATTTCTTTGACTAAAAAATTCATATTAATATTAATAAAATATCTAATTGACACTTTTGCCCCTTACTTTAAACTATAATGTTATTCTCAATCATTTCCAGGCTCCCTTCCTTCAATATGTGGAAATTTGAGAAACCAAAATGTGGAGTCAGCATAGCTGAATTTATCGATGATTGTCAGTTCACAAATGTGGAGTCGGTACTGGTAGCACTTGGTTGTAAGGAGTGCCTTGTTCCAATTGAAAGTGCAAAATCTGTTGAATTCAAACCTCTTTATGAAGCTACCTCAAGATGCAATGTTCCATTTGACTGAAAGAAAAAAGTCCAAGTTCAGGTCGAGAGATCTCGTTCAAGCTCTAGGCAGGACTGTAAGAGGTTCAAGAGAGCCTGTTAAAGACCTTCATTCCAATTTTGACCTCGCCTTGGGTTCACTCGGGTCTCTGATTTCCTATGTCGATTTACTGCAGTAGATAGCAATTATGGGAATCATTCAATCGAGAAGTACAGTTTGGATTGGTACATGAGGCTGGATTCTGCGGCGGTGCGTGCATTAAATATATTTGAGAGCAAGACTGACCAGAACAAGAATTTTAGCTTGTTTGGTGTAATGAACCGTACCTGTACTTCTGGTATGGATAAACGGCTCCTGAATCGGTGGCACTTACAGTATATACCCATTGAAAAAAAATATTTGTTTGTTAAATCGGTACAGCAGTATAGTACCCTACTATTGGCACCTACAGTATATACCATACTAGTAAATAATGGTTTTTGATGCAAAGAGGATACATTAGGGAAGTTCACTGCTATGGTTGAGATTGCCAATCAACCAGAGCTAATAGACCTCCATAAAATAGATAACGGAGAGTATATGATCTCACCGAGCTATGAGACAGAGCTAGCTTCTCTCAGGATCAACCCTCCTTCATCCCACACGGTCCTCCACTGTCATGCGTGATCCTCCACCTTCCCTGTACCTTCGGCTTTGTCACATGCGCTGCTCTCATTTCAGTTTTCTGGTATTCTGGTAACATGGCAAAACTGTTCAGTTTTCTGTTCTACTCATCATTTCAGTTGATCAGAAAATGTGGAATATATGAAAATTGATTTATATGATATTTCATTGATGTAAAATGAGTAGGTATGAAAGTTCAGTACCATAGTAACACAAATGTAAAATGAGTAGATATGAAAGTTCAGTACCATAATAACATCAAAACGAGAACAACACAGATTGGAGATATGTCCGTGAGAAATTTAGACTATAAGTACATATGAAAGTTTATGTACTTTCAACTTTTGCAATTTTAGTTTCTCAAATTTCCACATACTGAAGGGAGTTTAAAGTAAGGGGCAAAATTGTCAATGTGATATATTATTAATATTAATTTAAACTTTTTAGTGAAAAAAAAATCAAGAATGGGTATATTAATAAAATAGTTATATTTAGATGGGGAAATAACTAATTTTTCAATTTTGGATGGAGAAATATCTAACTGATTATGATGGGCTTATGGGCATATATCTAAATTTCTCTAAAACATAAATCCTACAAGATAAACATGAAAGATGCACAAACAAATTGTTAAAAAAAAAAAGGAAAGTGTATAAGGGTATCATAACCACTAACAAGGCAACTTTGCATTTCCCAATAACAAAAGGATTACAATTTAAGTTTAGCTTCTTTATCATCTCGAGGGCTGTCAATCAACTGCCAATGGTCGTTGGCCCTCGGGAAACATCCTGTCACGACCCCGCCGCCGGGCCGGGGCTCGCGACAAGAGAGGCACCCTCGCATCCATCCTTAGTCCGTTAACCTACGTCGCAAACAAAAAACAAAAAACAATACGGAATAAGCTACAAAGCTCAGTAACCAGTTATTTAACGATGCGCTTATCTATAACTGACTTAATTAAAAAACCATTCAAACATGCATGAAATGCTAACATATCATATAAAATACTCAAATGCTCATGAATCTTAATTGTTTAATGCACAAATGTTCTTGTAAAGAAATTCTTTTAACATTTCTATCTTGCGATCCAGATCCGACACTTTTCTAACTACGGGTCATGCGCTACCACGAATACGGCGCCTACACAATTTCTGTTATGCGCATAACCTGAAATTGTGCGCTTACCACGAATACGGCGCCTACGTGCCTTCAGTTATGCGCTTCCACGAATCAACGGCGCCTACATAACTGGATCACGCGCTACCACAATACGGCGCCTACGCAATTTCTGTTATTCGCTTCCACGAATTAACGGCGCCTAGATGACAGAAATTACGCGCTTACCACGAATACAACGCCTACATGACCCCGGTCATGAGCTACCACGAAAAGACAGCGCCTACATGACTGATCAAATTTTCAAGTTTAATATTCAATCAATACATTACCACGGTCATGCACTACCACGAAAAGACAGCGCCTACATGACCGTCAGGTTTCAGACTTATAGTTCTTTAAACACAGTTCACAGTACCATGTTACAAATCATTCTTTTCAAATCATGTCATGTTTCAGTTTCAAAAGCTGGTTCATAAAAATGTGCTCATGCATCCTTTTGACTGAACTAAGAAATATAATGCATAATATAATTCAACTATAACTTATGTTTCAGACCAAGTACTTCAAATCAGTCATTCTTAGTTTCTGGAAATAGAATATGCCTCACATGCAAAGTTTGCATTCATGTCATGCATTTATAACAAATTCTTATGCATCCATATCATGCTAACGGTTCATTCAACCAAACAAAACGAAACACAGATTATAGAGAAGTCCGGTTACCTGATAGCGATCAATCCAGAAATCCAAATCAGATTGCAATCAACAGTTCAGAATCAACGCGACGTAGTCGGAATTCCAATCGAACAAACAATCAAATTATAATCAATATCAAAATATTTATTTACATAATTAACTCTCTTTCTTTTTCTTTCATTTTTCTCTATTTTTTTTTTCAGTTTTGAATCGGTAAGGAGAGAGAGAGTTAAGAGGTTTAATAGGGAGATCAAATATTTTCATGAATTAGAAAGGTCGGTTAGGGAGGGCAATGCATGCAAGTCGCGTGGCTAAAAATGCCACGTTGATCCCTTTTTTTTTTAATCCAATAAAGCGAGATAATAAAGAGAAATTTGACGGTGGTAAAAATTCAACATGTCAAACATACATAGGCCGCGTGGCCTTTAGTGCCACGTTGGCATTTATCTTTTTTTTTTTTTTTTGTCATTTTACATAATAAACCTTCAAAGTTATAAAATCATATATTGATCCATCATTTTACATAATAAACCTTCAAAGTTATAAATCATATATTGATCCAAAATAAATTAAAAATAATTAAAATTACCGGGTATTGCACATCCATGGTTCCATCTCCTCATCACTGAACCATGGCTCCACTGTACCGAGATCCTGTGAGGCCTCCTGCGTGACCTACATACAAATAATATTCCAAATTAGACCTCTAAACTCTCTGTTGCAAAAAGAATTACAATGGGATATTAAATTATTAATCAAATGGTCACTCTGTGTGTGTTTGGGTGTGTGTGGTGTTGAGATGGAGATCCTTTACCTGATCATATAAGTAGCTGTTTCCCTGGGTACCAAAATCCATTTTGGGGCAATTACGAATTTCAACCATCTCCTTCATGGGGTGTGACACATCACCCGTAGGGAACTGTGCCTGCACCCTTTAATTTCAGTAAGGTTTGCACACTCACGGATGATTAATCGCTGAAGCTTGGATTGTGGCAAAAGGTGAATTTCAGGAAAATGACAGTCAACTATCTTTAATTCTTTCAGTTGATATGGAATAGTTAAAATCTCGTGAAATTGGGGACAAGATTAATTGCAAATTTCTCAAGTAATGGGAGATCTCCTTGAAGAAATTGAAGTGATGTGAGCTCAGGACAACCCTCAAAATGAGGTCCTTGAGAAATGAAATGTCCCTATCCATCCAATGAACCGAGAACAGCTCTGGACAACCACAGATAGCAACACTCCGCACCTTAGATTGTGAGGAAAAGAGATTTCATGAGTACTGCAAGATTTTATTTTCAGTACTTCAACTTCTTTTGGAATTTTTAGGAGTTTCAACTGCGGGCAATCAACAAATTT